>CM053621.1:2254783-2309230 GCA_028646535.1 Procyon lotor | reverse complement strand
CTTTTTCTTTTCTTTTCTTTTCTTTTCTTTAAAGATTTTATTTATTTATTTCACAGAGAGAGAGATCACAAGTAGGCAGAGAGGCAGGCAGAGAGAGGGAGGAAGCAGGCTTCCCGCTGAGCAGAGAGCCCGATGTGGGGCTCGATCCCAGGACCCTGAGATCATGAACTGAGCTGAAGGCAGAGGCTTTAACCCGCTGAGCCACCCAGGCGCCCCTTTTCTTTTCTTTTTAAAATATTTTATTTATTTATTTGATAGACAGAACACAAGCAGGAGGAGTGGCAGGCAAAGGGAAGGGAAAAACATGCTCCTCGCTGAGCAAGGAGCCCAATGCAGGGCTTAGTCACAGGACCCCAGATCATGACCTGAGCCGAAGGCAGCTGCTTAACCGAGTGAGCCACCCAGGCACCCCAGGACATCTTTTTTCTTATTTGTGTTTTTTGTAGACAGCATATGGTTGAATATTGTTTTTATTTTTATCCACTTTGACAGTTTTTGCCTTTTATTGGAGTGTTTAATCCATTCAAATTTAATTATTGATATGGTTGTATTACATCTGCTATTTTCCTATTTGTTTTCTCTGACTCGTGTCTTTTTTGGTTCATTTCTCCTCACTGTTTTCTTTCATCTTAAATAGATAATTTCTAGTGTTCTACCACATTTAATTCATTTGTTGAGTTTTTACATTTTTTCTTGAGTTATATTTTTAGTGGTTAGAGATTGCAATATGTATCTTATCATGGTCTACTTTAGATTAATACTGACTCATTTCCAATAAAATATAGAAACTTTTCTCCATTAAAAAAAAGACACTTTTCTCCACTAAATCTCTCAGTTCACTCAATGCACCGTAATATTAAATACAAAGATGTCATTTTGAACATTTTGTGTTATAACCACATTTGAACCAATAAAATGTACTTTTCCAAAATTTGGGTGTACACTGTTTTGATTCTGTCAACTCTCAACTATCAGATCTCTTCTGAAGAGTTATAACTGATGTTCTTTTCAAGTCAAGATCAGAAGCTTTAGGACTTAAAAAAAAAAAGACATTATTTATTTTGGATAAATATCTCCTCACCTGCCTGGAAAATTTCTTTCTTTCTTTTAGATAAGTAGCTTATGCAGAGAGAGACAAGCAAATGTAAGAAATCTTCCCACTCTACAGATACTGTAGATAGGTGAACTCTACCCTGGCATTCCCAGGATCAGAGAAATTTGAAGAGCCAGAAAAGAACACTGCACCAAAGATTAAAAAAAAAAAGTATCTTTCCCTCCCTTCTTTGTGGTATTATTATCATATATATTACGTCTTCATATGTTATGAGTCCCAAAATAAAGGTCTGTAGTTTGTGTTTTATATGCTTTTAAATCAGTTATCTGTAGAGAAGAGAAGAAAATATAACTCTGTTTTATATTTACCTTTGTAATTACTGTTACTAGTGCTCTTTATTTCTTCAGTGGATTCAGATTACCCTCCAGTGTCCTCTCCTTTCAGGCTGAAGGGCTTTCTTTTGTTTTCCTTGTAAGGCAGCTCAGCTAGCCACAGATTATCTGTCTCTGTTTAGTGAGGGATGTCTTTATTTCTACTTTTTTAAATATAGTTTTGTTGGATATAGACTTCTTGGTTAACAGTTTTTTTCTTTTTTAAAAATATTTTACTTACTTTATTTTTTTTTTTATTAACATATAATGGATTATTTGTTTCAGGAGTACAGGTCTGCGATTCATGAGTCAGTCTTACACGACTCAGAGTGCTCACCATAGCACATACCCTCCCCAATGTCTATTGGTTAACAGTGTTTTTTTTTTTTTTTCCTTTTCTTTTAACACTTTGAACATGTCATGTCACTGCCTTCTGGTTTCTGTCATTTCAAATGTGAAGTCAGCTGTTAATTTTATTGTGGTTCCCCTTCATATGGTGAGTCCTTTTTCTCTTGATGCGTTTGAGATTGTCTCTTTGTGTTTGGCTTTCAACAGTCTGACTATGCTGAGTCCAGCAGATCTCTGTGTTAATCTTCCTTAGAGTTTTGTTGAATTTACTTCCAGTTTGTTGGATGTGAAGAACGACTTTTTTAAAAAAAGATTTTATTTATTTGATAGAGACAGCGAGAGAGGGAGCACAGGCAAAGAGGAGTGGAAAAGGGAGAAGCAGGCTTCCCGCTGAGCAGGGACCCCGACTCAGGGCTCGATCCCAGGATCATGACCTGAGCCAAAGGCAGAAACCCAACAACTGAGCCACCCAGTCGCCCCAAGAATAACTTTTTAAAGTCAAATTTGGAAAGTTTTGGCCATTGTTTTTTTTTTTTTTTAAATACTTTTCTGTGTCTTTTTGTCTTTTGACGTTTCTTTACATTCATATTGATATTCTTGATGGTCCCCCTTCATGTTTCTAAGGTGTGTGCATTTTTCTTTTTTCTTTTTTCATCAGGTTGGATAATTTCAAATTTGCTGACTCTTCTGCTGACTTTTCTGACTTCTTCTTCTCTGATCTGCTATTGAGCCCCTTATAGTGAATTTTTCTTTAGTTATTCTACTTTTGAACTCCACAATTTCCATTGCTTTTTATAATTTTTATCTCTTTTTGTGATATTCTCTATTTGATGTTTTCTCATCATGTTTTCCTTTTACTCTTTCAACATGGATTCTTTCAATTCTTCGACCATATTTATAATAGCCACTTCGAATCTTTGTTAAGTCCAGTATCTTGATCCCCTTAGAGTTTGTATTGATGGCTCTTTTTCCTGAGTATAGTTTCATGAGTATAGTTCCCAATACTTTTTTTGTTACTTTGTATGTTTCCTTTTTTTTACCCCCACATTTTATTTTTTTTAAACTAGATATTTTAGTTCATATATTGTAGTAGCTCTGCATTCTGACCACCCTTGGCAAAATCCAGGTTTGTTGTTGCTTTTGGTTGTGATTTGTCTGGATAAATTCTGTAGTCTGTCTTACCAGCAGTATGCAGCTGCTGAGGACCCTGCTCGTTTCCCCCCCTTGTTTGTATATTTAAGGCCAGCATCCTAAGGATCACCCCTGGACCAGTATAGCTTAGTGATTAGCCGATGATTGTTTAGAACGCTGCTTAAACACCTTAAGCCAGTAAAGCTTCGTCATTCTGTAGTGGATCTGTGTTTAGTTCGAGGAACACATCTGAAAAGTTCAGGTTATTTACAGTTCTGTGTTGGCTTACTTTCTGCCAGACCTACTTATGCTTCCTCCGGGCATGCACTAGGCATCATTTCCCCTAGGGTGCGTTGATAACCAGGGCCGCCTCCAGTCTCTCCTGTAGACGTGTACCCTTCTGGAACACTGGGGGCATGGGGCAGCTTATCACTATGGTTCTCTTATTCTTTACATCTACCTGTCAGGTTTTTGTTTTTGTTTTTTTTTTTTTTACTTGTCTGCTGGTTTGTTGCTTGCCTCAATCGATATTACAACCTGAAGCTAGCTGAGGTATTGGTCTGTAATTGTCCATGACCACTGTTGTTTATAGCAATGCTCTTGGGCTTGTCTGCTCCACATCAGGTCAGTGCCTCCAACAATTTTCACAGCTTGTCGTGCCCTGGTGGATCGCTCACAGTGATAAGCTAGGCTGAGGGGTGGGAGCATCCTAGCCTAAAAGGCCACACGTTGCCACTATTCTAACTTGAGGCTCCATAGTTCTTCTCGAATAGATACATCTCAGTCTGTTGTATGGCTCTGGTTGATTTCCGGTCCTGAAATGGTTGTTTTTGACAAATTTGCCCAGTTTTACCATGGCTTTTTTAGAGGAAGTTTTTGCCAAGCTTTGCACTGTCCCAGAAGTTCTGCCCCTCCCCTCCAAGCCTTCTTTTATATAGGTATTTTTTCAACTTTCTAAGTAATATAAGCTCATTGTAAAAATTTGCCAGTGTGAAATGTATAAAATGGAAATGAGAAGTACTGACTAATCCCATCCCGTAAAGATAGCCACTGCTAATAGGTTAGTGAATTGCTTTCCGGACTAAAGCCTTAACTTTACTCATTGCATTTTTGGTTGTATCCTCTCCCCACACAATTTCCTTATCACTTACCACAACAGTTTCTAATTCCAAAGCTTCTTTTAGCTCCCTGATGCAAGGAGATAAACTTAATTAGCAGTGATTAGTTTGAAAGCAGCCCAGGGCCCCTCTCCTTGGCGAGGGGTAGAACGCCAAGGCTGGTATGACTCTGACCCTTGAAGCGGACCTGGTTCTGGCCGTCCTCGTCTAGTCTCCTATGTACAGTGTTCTTATTCCCCTGCCCTTTATCCTACTGATGGCTCATCCTTTCCCAGGCTCTCCAGGCAATGCCCGACCAGTCATCTTCCCGCATAATGTCGCTCGGCTCCACTCCATTTGGAGAGTTCTTTGAATGGAGGGGCAGTACAGTATGGGGTTAAGAGGGTCTGAGCTTGGTGTCACATTGCTTGGGGCTCAAAATTCAGCTCTCCTTCTAAGCCTTTGGTTTCTGTGGGCCTCAGTTTTCTCATCTCTACAGTGGGGCTGGTAGCCATCCTCGCTGTCTTGGGTTGCGATAAGGATGTAATGGGATCCGCTGTGTAATGTGTGCAGAGCGGTGTTGGTAGTTTGGAGCACACAGCGAATGCTTTCTTCTGTTGTCATTGTCCTCACCGTCTGGATTACATCATCATTATTACCCTTAGCAGTGACATTTCACATAGGAGAGAACATTTTGAATGGGACTTCTTCTGTGCTCACAGAAACTTTGGTATTAATAAACCACTGAATGGAGTCAAGACGATCCTACAGGGCATGGGGGGTGAGGGGCGGGGGTGGACTGGCCGGGAGACAGTAGGCTGGGAAGAGAGCCTGACGGTAGGAAGAAAACAGAACAGGACAGCGGCTAAGCAGGCACAGAAGCCAAGCCAAGATATCAGAATGACCACTAAAGAGTGCAGAATGTCTTTTCAGAATGTCAAAAATGCTGTAAATCGATTGTGCCAGTGGTTGCACAACTCCTTCAATATACCGAAAATCACTGACTTGTGCGCTTTCAGGGGTATACTGTGTGGTATGTGAAATCCAGCTCAGTAGGGCTAGCATTAAAAAATTGTGGAAAGGAAATAAAGAGGAACTGATCTCTCCGGCCGGCATTACTGATCTTTATTTTTTCATTGCACTACACTTTTGACTCTTGCAGATATTCCCAGCAAAATATACGTGTTGTCTCTGAAATGAGAAAGCAAGCATCAGTTTTTGTTTTGTTTTGTTTTGTTTTTTTAAAAGACCGTTATGTGGAGTCTGGGTGGCTCAGTCAGTTAAGCGTCTGCCTTCTGCTCAGGTCATGATCACAGGGTCCTGGGATCGAGCCCTGCATCTGGCTCCCTGCTCAGTGGGGCGTCTGCTTGCCCCTCTGCCTCTGCCCCTCCCCCCAACTCATGCTCTCTTTCTCTCTCACACTGTCTCTCAAATAAGTAAATAAGATCTTTAAAAAAATGTTATTTTATCTGCCCAAATCTACTACAGACATAAAATAGTAACAGAATAAGATCAAGTTGGGGTTTCCTCAGTGCCAGTTACCTGAGTGCTTAGGTAGAGAGCTCTGCAGGAATAGCCACACGTCAGCCCCAGGCCAGGCCCTCGGAGGAGAGCTCTGTGGCTTGCACTCATTGGGTCCCAGGGCCTGAGGCAGGAGGTGGGTGCTGTGGTGAGGCAGCTTCACACATTGTAGCAGGAGGGAATGGGCACGGGTAAGTGTGACCTTTCTGTGGGAGGCGGTACTGGAAACACAGAGACATCTGCATATGTCTGGCCTTTGTCACCCTCCGATATACAATGGAGCGTGGTGCCGAGTGCCACTGACGCAGAGGTGAGCGGTCTGTCGGTCTGTCTCCGCAGGTCATGTGCTGCCCCTCAGTGCTCCCAGACCAGTTTTGAAATCAGAATTCTGCTTTTTGCAAGGAGAGCTGGCTTTGACTCATGGGAGGACTAATGCCCCTTTTAATTTTGCTTTGTAGCCACAAAACTTTGGTGCAGGTAAGAAAACAGCTGTGCATGAAGCTGTTGTTCTGTAAATGTTTTGAGAGCTGATGTTGAAATTCTTCAAGAATCCACAGATTCTTTTTGAAGACAACCTCTCAGGGGCCAAAAAAAAAAAAAAAAAAGAAAAAGAAAAAAAAAAGTCTTTAGTAGAACTTGACCTGCTCTCTCTTAGCTGCAGACTTTCACGTTCTCCAGCCCTGAGTGGGAGCCCCTGACTGTGCGTTTCAGACACTGCTTGCTGCCATCGGGAAGGTAACTTCAAAACCATTTGCCAGAAGTTCTCGGTAAACTGGTCCAGCCATTGTAGCTGCAGGGGCTTTACTGCACCTTAGGCATCTTTGATAAGGAGTGATTCACGCTTAAACGACAACTTTATTCTGCCAGTGAATTGTTCCCCTTCAAAAAGCATTTCTAAAGGCTTCTTCACTTGTGAATTCTGCTGAATAGAACCAGCTTTCTGAGTGTGACCGTCCCTTTACTATGTGGAAGAAAGGCTTTGCAGGGTTCACTAGGGCAGCCCTTGATCCTGTCTACACTTGGTCTCCCGTCCCTCTCCCCACTGTGTCCCCCCCTTCCCTTGAGGCTCTGCTCTGTGACGCTTTCCAACTTTCCAGAATTTCTGAGTGGTGGGTGTGTTGTTGGATTTTATTTACCTAAGATAGTTAGGTTTTCGTGATGCACTGAAAAAGAAAAATTAAAATCTCAAGAGTTGTTGTACACAATACTGTATTCTTTTGTGTAACTTGATGATCTTTAAATACTGATTTAATCAGGGCCATACTTCATTAGCTCAGGGGTTTTGCATGTCCAACATCTCCAGCAGGAAGTTTTGTCAGATAGACACACTGTGATCTAAGAGTTCCAGAGACACAGTTTGAGTGAATATTATTATTTTGGAATTGGGTCCTGTGAGGTCCTGGTCTTTGCCTTCTACCACAGTTTGGGAAAATCAGGTATTTGGGGAAAATCACATATTTAGAAGAAGTCCAATTCCAATTTTACATGCCATAAATGTGTGAACAAAACCCAAATGTGTATGGTAAGGGGAGAGGGCGGCATTGGATTCTGGAGTTTAGTGTCAGTCATCAGTGTTCCCATGTGTTTCCTGCAGCCATTGTCTCTGCTATTTAAATTAGGTAATTCCACAAGTATGCACTCCATAAATATTATGTGTCAGGCACGAACTCAGGTCTGTAGATCCATCAGTGAACAAAATAGACACAAAGCCCTGCTTTTCTGGACCATATGTAATAGAATGAAGGAGTTGAAAATTGACACGTATACTGGAAAAATATGTAGTGTGTCAGTGGCAAGTGCTTCGAGAAAATTCAGCAGGGCAGGTCAGGGATTTTGGGGTTGTGTGGGGTGAGGGTGGCGAAAAGCCCTGGCGGTAGTGGTTAGAACTGTAAATAAGGTGGTCAGGGAAATCCTTGTTTCCTTGGGTATTCCCTATCGGGAGAACCCTCTTCGAACTTATAGAATGTGGTTTTATTACAGGGGAGGAGGCGTTTGTGAGCTCTCTGAAGCAAATAACTTCTGAAGTTGGCATTGGCAGGATGTTGTGCAATCGGGCCCGTTGGCGGAGTCCCAGACCGCCGCATATGAAGGGAGCCACGACTCTGCAATCATTCCCCGTGCCATCCAAAAATATTCTGTGACCTTGCTGGTTGGCAGTTTTTTTAAATGTTATTTTAAATCTCAAGAGAAGGGACACATCAAAGGGCGGGCTGTCCACAGCCTGCACGGTCCAGTCAAGTATCGTAGTGATATGCGTCCCACTGTTAGAAACAGACCCGTGGCCTGAACCGGAGACAATCCACACGAAGGGCAAGTGCTCTCTGATGAATGCGGACTGCTGTTCCTTTCTCAGACATCAATATTAGCTTTTGTTTCACCAACTAAATTAAAAAAACAACTGTGTTTTCTGCAGAAGAGTGCCGTGGAATTTAACTGTTTCCAGTATTGTAATCCAGACATATTTTTCTCTCCTTACTGTTTATCAGAGGTTTACCTTGCCCGCTTCACTGCATTTTAAGATTTCCTGTGGCCCCATTTTAGAGGATAGATTTACATATAACTTTGTTATATATGCAATATGATTTGTGGCTGGAAATACGTTCATTCCCATGTTTATAGCTTCTATCCCAAGAAATTTTTACTGTAGTTTATTTGTAACCTGTCAGAACATCTGAGGCTGTGCCATTCACATAGTAGGTTGTCAGTAATTTATGACATTAAATCCGTGTGTCTCTTAAGGAAAAAAACACAGTGTGACCCTTTTGCTGGTCGCTGACTTTCTCCACCATGCCAGCGCCAAGTAAGAACAGTTTAATGTTATCGAGAAACTATACTTCCGCAACGTGTGGTTTAAGATGCTCTAAGTCAGACTTATTTAGCTGAAATATGAGTACGTGCAAGGGGTGTTACCTTTAATGAAGTTAGTGAGGTTTTAGGGCAGTTTGAAAAAAGCCACTTAGAGTGTTCTTCGAGTAGCACATTCATTTCCTAGGGCTGCTCCAATGAAGCCTCACAAATTGGCTGCAGACAGGAATTAATTTTCATAGTTCTGGAGGCCAGAAGTTGAAAACCGAGGTGTTGGCAGGGATGGTTCCTTCTGGAGGCTCTGAGGGGGATCCGCCCTCTGCCTCTGCCCTGGCTTCTGGGGGCTACTGGCAACTTGGTGTTGCTGGGCTCATAGACTCATCACTGTAATCTCTGTCTCCACCTTCTTTCCTTCGCCTTCTTGGTGTCTCTGTGTGTTCTGGCCTGTCTCTTGTAAAGGATTTAGGGCCCACCTTGATCCAGTACCACCTCATGTTGATCCTTAACTAATTATATCGGGTAAGACCTTATTTCCAAATAAAGCCACATTCTGAGGTTCTGGATGAACAGGAATTTTGGGGGAGACCCTATTCAACCTACAATAAGTACCTTGCATTCAGCCTGTATCTGTTGAGTGCTCACTATTTGAGCATGTATAAGGCACTAAATATGGTGTGGCGGTGGGATTCAGAGACAGATGACATAGCCTTTCCCTCAGGCGTCTGTGGCGAACTCTTCCTCGCCTTGGCATTGATCATCCCATGCCATTTAGTATTGAAAGTGAGGAAGGCACCCCTAACACGCTTTTCTGTCTAGTGGTCTAGCCCAGGTACATTGTCTGAAGAGCTGTGTCTGGTGGGTGTAACCACAGCCCTGTAGCACCTGGTGATGTCCTGCCGACCCTTCAGCCAGGTTCCCTCAGTTGGTAACATCCTGACACACTACACACACACTCGTTCACACTTGTTTTGTCTCCGAACCATTTGAGAATAGATTGTAGACAGAGTCCCTAAATACTTTCTGTATGTGTCTCCCTGGGTAGCTGCCGCCTACTGTCGGGAAATGAACACCACCCTCGAACACCTCCTAATCCGTAGGCCCCCTTTACCCTTGCTGCTTGTCCCAGTTGTGTCCTTTATGGACCCAGGAACCCAGCTAGGGTTGTGCAGTGCATGAGTTGTCTCCAGTCTGGAACAGTTCCTTAGTGTTTGTGTTTCATGACCTTGACATTTTTGAAGAGAAGAGGCTAGTTACTTTGTAGAATGTCCCACAGCCGGGCTCCTCTGGTGCTGGTGCTCCCTCACGCAAAACACTCTGCTTGTATGTTTTCAGCAGGAGAGCCAAGAGAGCGAGGCTGCGTCCTGGGTGCAGGTGACAGGAGGGCTCACGGTTTTGATTTGTCCCGTTTCCAGAGATGCTAATTTTTATCATGAGTTGAATAGATGTCTACCAGGTTTCTTCATGGCAACATTAATGAATGAGCAGTTTGCAACTGTTAAGTATTTTGTGGGGAAGTATTTTGAGACTATGTAAACATCCTGTCTCTCATTAAACCCACTAGTTTTAGCACCCTGTGGTGATTCCTACCCTAATCAATTAGCATGACGGCTGCCAAATGGTGGTTTACTGATTGCATCATTTATTTTACCCTTATTAGTTGGTAGCCCACCGTAAGGCAGAGCTTTCTCTCTTGGTTCTTTCCTTCCTCCTCCCCTCCTGTTCTCCCTCCTTTCCTAGCAGCAGACTTACAGGTTCTTCTCTTATTCATTGGGTTATAATCCATTACTATCATTATCCACTTTAATGCTCAGATTATCCCATATTTGGCCCGTGGGAGCCCTTCGTTTGGCTTTTGTGGACTTTTGACACATGTGCATCATTCTTTGAGCACTTGCTTACATTTTTGGCCCAAAACGTGCAGCTTTACCTTAAACCTTCCTTGTCCCAGCCCTTCTCCATTTCTCCAGTGTAAGCCCGAGTTCATTTTAGTGAAGAATGGGTTTTAGAAGCCAAGATGGGACCATTAGACGTGTCTGCTGCCCCTGGGGCTTCACAGCCACTGAGCTTCTCAGTGGACATTGTTGGGAAACTGTATGTACGTGCTCCCCTCCACACACGAGTATGTACGTATATGCACAGGAGCACACATGCGTGTATAGTGCTCTGTCCTTCCGCCTAGCTGTAAGAGCTGTGATATGTCCAATTACAGTTCAGATACCCTGGTTCATGTTAGCTTTTCCCCTTTCTGTGCTCATACCTCTCTTCCCCCAACGATAAGAGTAATAGGTGGCTTTCGTCATCTGTGAGATCCTCATTTATTTGATCAGCCCCCTTGTGTGTGTGTAACCAGCCTTCTTACACACGGGCCATCTTGGCCTTGGTGCTTAACCTCGGGCCCAGGAGCATTCTCTCCTTCTGCCTGTGCCCCTGGGGGGCTCACTTCTGCAGGCCTGTGCCAGCAAGCACTACATGGACTTTTAAATATACAGGTTTGCCTTAAAAAGGCATTCCGTTAGTCCATGGGTAGTTCTTTACAGCAATAGCTGCAGAGGAACAACATACCCAACATAAATGGAAAAAAAGGCCTTCCTTCTCAATATGGATTTCTAAGCCGTGTCGGAAACTGTTGACACTTGGAAGAATCAGCTGACTCTTGGTCAGAGGCTTTGGAAGAGCTGGATTGGAAGTGTGAGGTGAGTTCACCAGAGGGTCTGAAGACAAATCTGTGTGCACCCTGATTGGGTCAGGTGTAGCCTAGAGAGTGGACTGCAGAGATTTAAATTGACATTTCAGTGACTGATTTTGACGACAACCTGGCAGGAAGTGTCCAATGTCTTCTTAGCCCATATCCGTGGGTCTGATGGGGTGAGGAACACTGTGGGGAGTGTGTACAGCATCAGTGCAGTGCTGCTGCCTCCCCCCGACGTGTTCCTTCATCTCAGGGAAAGCCTGGAGCTGTATTTCCCTGGCCCCTTTCCTGTGTGACCCCAGGTTAGGTTCTGCTCGACTGTGGGAGTCAGAGGAGACATTGCTCTGCTATTTGTGGTCTCCAAAATAGACACGTGGCAGGTGGCACACA
The DNA here is from genome assembly GCA_028646535.1 of Procyon lotor. Lineage (NCBI taxonomy): Eukaryota > Metazoa > Chordata > Mammalia > Carnivora > Procyonidae > Procyon > Procyon lotor. The sequence continues at coordinate 2,297,824 of CM053621.1, read as the reverse complement.
TGAGGGTCTCTGAAGCCCCCTGCTTCCCTGTATTGAAAACTTTTCTGATCTGGGGTTGCTCTTTCCTTATTTGAGTCATGACTGATACAGAACCCTTGGTCATTTCAAGTCCTGATGATCCCAGGCCTTTCTGGTCACTTGTGTGGTCTTGGAGTCATGATCTGGAGAGGAGAGATTTCATTTGATGGGGATGTTACTGGGTTTTCCCCAGTGATGCCCTGCTCAGGTGGCTCCTTGGGAACCCCAGGGTTATGAGTGGTCTGGGGACTGGTGCAGCCCTGCTAGAGGGTCATCAGTGGGAACACTCAGTAACGCTGGGAGTAAAACATTTCCCAACATTACTGAACTCTTGCTTGGTGCAAGACACTGTGTCAAGCTCTGTGGAAAACAAGAGTGGTGAATAATGACACGTGTTCCTAACTTCAAGGAATTTCCACTTCATCTAGAAAGGGCAGAAATGGGCAACCCTTATTAGGAAGGTGGGGAGCTGGACATGGCCATGTTCTGTATTGTCTCCCGCATGGATCTCCCTCTGCGGGGGAGTCAGGTGCTAGTCTAAGTGGTTCTTGAAGGTGTGCCCACGTTCCTTTCCACCTCACCCATGACCTTTTGAAAACAGCAGAGTTGTGTCATGTGTTCTTCTTGGGTAGGTTTTAATGGATCCATTTTCATAATAAACTCCATCTTGACCTTGGACCGCCATTTGCTGGACAGAGAGAAGTTACATAAACCACAGGAGGGAGAAGCATGACAAAGGGATAGCCTGCTGTGTTTCAGAGTCAGTATGTGTAAAAGCGAGGATGGTGTTTCAGCATGGAAGAAAGAAGTAATCAGGATTTGGGCAACACGTAGTCCTTTTCTTTTAACAGAGACTTCATTTCCATGTTATTAGTGTTATCTTCTTTTTAAATGGCAGATACAGCTAAATGGTCTTTATGATTAATTAGATCTCTTTTACATCTGCCTGGCAATTTCTGATTGTTGAGTGTTTCCTTTTCCCTGCAAAGTGGTGGGGAACAGAAACCGTGAAAAGATGTCTGTTTGGCAGCCTTCCCAGCCTCAGGCCTGTTTCCGTCCAGGACGAGCACACTGGAGACCTGGGTCCTCACATGGGGCCGAGGGGAGGATGGCATTACGAGTCCAAGAGGTCAGGGTGGGGCCCTGGTGAGAACAGAAATGCAGCTTGAGAGCAGGTGTCCCCAAGAGACCTCATTGCTCCTGAATAAGAAAGGTTAGGGAGATAGTAGCAGGTATTTGAGGAGATGGTCCATCCCTAAGGCAAAAGTCTTTTCCTCTTGGATTCTTGGAATCTACTCTGTAGTTTTCAGACAACGTAAGCAAGATCTGTGGGGTCACCTTGGACCCCGCTCCCACCTTACTGCTCAGGAAAACCTCTGCCAGGCCAAACCTGCTGTGTGTGCAGAGTTGGAAGCGAGGAATGGATGGTGTCCAAAATTCCATTTTTTTTAAAGTGTGTGTTGGAGGGGCTAGAGCTGTTGCAGTGAAACACTTCAACCAAAAGAAGCGTTTTGATTCCCTGCAGGCACAGTTTTAAAGACCTGTGATAGTCCTTCTCGTCATGTTGCTTTCCGTTTGGAGTAAGCACTAGTATGTGTCTCAGGTTCTACACGCAGAGAGATTGGTTGTAAGGGAGCTTCTTTGTTGGTCCAACCCCCACGGCCCCGCCCAAGAACAGAAATTTTTTACCTAATGATTTTATAACAGATACATAAATCCTCTGGTCCTTACATGGAGAGAAATGTTACCTTGCTAAGGGAGGCCTGTCAGAAATCTTGAGTTAAGAAGACATATGCTGATGACCAGCCTAGAATTTTTGGAAAAGCATCTAATTTTTAGAAAATATTTAATTTACTTATTTGACAGAGAGAGAGAGATTACAAGTAGGCAGAGAGGCAGACAGAGAGAGGGGGGAGCAGGCTCCCTGCTGAGCAGAGAGCCCGATGCAGGGCTCGATCCCAGGACCCTGAGATCATGACCTGAGCCGAAGGCAGAGGCCTTAGCCCACTGAGCCATCCAGGCACCCTGCATCTTATTTTCTTGAGAGCTCTACTAGAGACACTTCTTTCTTTGTTCTTTCTCTACTAGAAAGGACAATAGAAGAGCCTCCGTGCTTTTCCATGAAGTGTGCACATTAGCCTTGCCTTGGAGGTAGCTCCTAGCCTCATTGAGTATTAATAATTCCTTCTGGATAAGTGGAAACATTATTGGTTTCTTCACTTGTATAATAAGTGTTCCAAACAACCACGCAGGGCACACACGCACAAGCAGCAAACTTTGCTGACCAACACCATTTTTTTACTTACTTACAAAGCTAGGAAGAATGGTAGATGTGCTCACACATGAATCTGCACAAAGTATGTTGATTAATGTAGGCTTGGGAAATAGAAAATGCATATGCTGTTCGAGCTAAGCCCTCCCGCTTACTACCTAGGTCACCATAGACCGTGACTTCAGGCTTAGGCTCATTTTCATCATTAACATGAACCGTAAATTCATAAAGATTTTCAAAACTAGTTGTTCCTTGAGATACTTTTTTGCTCTTGAATGAGCCGAGAAAACTTTGGGGGAGAAGGAAAATTTTGGGGGAAGCAAAATTGTTTGGCTCTTCCTTAATAAAACAATTCAAACTGCTTATTCATACCTAGGTTTCATTTTTTTTTCCCCCTCAGGAGCCACTTTATTTTGGTCTGATTTTTGTCCTCAGATCCCCTCAAATATCGTCAAAGCATCTACAAACAGAACTGAGATTCAATTCAGGATTTTGTCCAAAGAGTCACTTACAAAACATTTGTAATTTGTACTTATACTCATAAATTAAGAACATTATATTGATTTATACGAGTTTATTTTCACAAATACTTATCGCATGCTTGCTCCATGAAATGCAGAGCCAGCACAGTCTCAGAATTTATAAATCAGTTAGGGGAGCCAGGGCCCAATCACTGTAATGCTGGGAAGTGGAATGTTTGTCTGGGGAAACTGCTCTCAGGGGGCTGCAGAAGTGGGATGGAGAGAATTCATCCGCCTGTCCCGCGTGCTACTTTGGCCTCTGGGGTTTGGAAAATCGGTAGGATTTACATGCAGGCTCTCAATCTGGAGACATCATTTAAATGTATGAAGGTGTGAAAGTGATGCTCTCCTGCTGTGTTTTTCTTAAAATAGAACAGGCTTCTAAACTGGGATTTAGGAATATCCAGAGACGAAGTTGATTTACATGAAAACCAGCTGTGTACCTTCGTTTGCAGGTTAAGTGCAGTTATGTTTGCTGATGTTGAACTGTACCGTTACCGGTGGCTACATTTTACACACTTTGATTCCATAGGTTTACGATGAGACATCCAAGTCTCTAAGGTGTAAGTCTAACTATTCAAGGACCTTCCTTAGATTCCCTTGCCAGGCCTGGCTTAACATCTTGGACAAAAATGGCTCCATCAAATCATAGAATTTTATTTTATAAATCCTACAGTTTGGAATTAATAAAGGCACTTTGTAGTTTAGATGGTTGAAGTTAAACTATCTCATTTTTTTAAAAGGGAGAAATGGAGGTCCAAGGAACTGAAGTGCCCTGCCCAAGGTCACAACGTATTTAGTGGCATTGTTTTTTGAACTTAATGTGCTCATTCTTGTAATGCACTGAGTCTAGGCAAAGAATAAAAATTCCAAATTATTAGAAAATAAAGAAATCTTCGAGTTTGTTCTATTGGTATACACCTCTTCTTATAACGATTGCTTACATTATGTAAGAAATTCTGTGATTCTCAAAGCAACCCTATGGGGCACAATCTTAATATTCTTTGTCCTGTTTTACAAAAGAGAGAAATGAAGCCCAGAGAAGTTAAGTAGCTTGCTGAAGTCCGATACTTTGTAAGTTACCAGACCCAAATTAGCTGTGTACCAAACAGCTTGCCTAGATTATGTTATATCCAGAAAGCCCAGAAGAAGCAGCTGTTACAGATGATATGAAAGGGGAAAGGCCGTGCAGCACAGGATCCCTGGTGGCTGTGGGGTCTCATCTCGCCACTGGTCTGGTCCAGTCTTCACGTTTGGGGGGGCGGGGGCGGCCAGGTATTACATATACTCTAAAAACATTGTATCCTTACCGCCTTTCAGGTAATTAGTATTTACAGACCCTGGTAACTAGACATTTCAGCCAACAGTTCAATGCAGGTCCTCTGGGAATTTATCTAAAGTTAAATCCTAACAGAATCAGCCAGATTAAAAAAAAAAAAGAATCAGCCAGATTAAGGTGCTGGTATAAAAATGGGTTTTGAAGAAAGAAATAAAGAGGTAAAGTACGTGAAGAATTCAGTTCATAAAATCTAATCAAGCAGTAAGGGGGGAGCATCATTTTTTCTCCTTTTTAAAAAAATGAGTTCAAGGTCATCTGGGTGGCTCAGTTGGTTGAGCGTCCAACTCTTGGTTTCAGCTCAGGTTGTGACCTCAGGGTCGTGAGTTCAGGCCCCACTTCAGGCTCTGTGCTGGGTGTGGAGCCTACTTAAAAAAAAAAAAAATGAATTCAGATGGATAAAAACAAAAACTTTCCTTTTAGATTTACGAGCCACTCACTTTTTCTTTACACATCATTTTCTTGTTTGGTACTAGCCCACCAGCAAAATAGTAGTAAGCAAAGATGGAATTTCCTACTATGTCATTTCAGAGTTGCACACTGTTGCGATCAAATGTTCCTTGAGTTTGACGATAAATCTGAAAACTTAGAAGAGTCTAGCCTTTCAGAAGGAAAAAAATAAGGGCAGAAACAGAATTATAAGTCGGGGTGGGGGGACAGTTCCCCTTCTGAGAGTAAGCTCCTACCCAAACTTGACTTTGTTATAGAACTTACCGTTCTATAGGAAGTCTTACAACACTGCTGGTCTTTAATGCTCCATATATGGTTTTCCTCTCTAAGCTTTGTTTTTTTGCCTTTATCTTATGTAATCTGTTTTTTTTTTTTTTTTTAGTTTATTCATTTGAGAAAGAGCGAGTGAGGGAGTGGCAGAGGGAGAAAGGGGAGTAAGGGGGACAGAGAGAGAGAGAGTGAAGCAGGTTCCCCGCCGAGCAGGAAGCCTGACTAGGGGCTCTGTCCCAGGACCCCAGGATCACAACCTGAGCTAAAGCCAGACGCTTAACCCACTGAGCCACCCAGGCGCCTCTTGTGTGATCTTTTCCATCCTGAAGTTTTGGATGGGTATTTACCTCCAGCTTTAAACCAGAACCTTGTGGAAAGGCCCGGCTTCTTCCACTTCATGCAGCCATCGTCCTGGGAGGCAGACTCATTTCACTGGTCTCAATGGAAAATCGAATGACGTAACAGAAATACAAAGTACCACACAAGCACAGTCATCAAAGACAATTCAATCAATAGGTAAAAAAGACTTGTGATACTTTATGTAACCGGGAATCAGTATCTTACACTTAGCAGACACTCCATAAATGTTTGTTTAATTGTCATTTTGATGAGCAATCCCTTTTTAAGTAAGGAAGAAACCAGGAGATAGGCTAGTGCTCAGCACACTCACTAAGTGTTTGTTGTGAAGGTAGTGATGCCAGAGTGGAGAAGAGTTCCAGGGAGCATTACTTGCAGCTTCCCTGCTCCTACAGAAGCCTTCTCGATTAAACAGAAGTGCAAAAAGAAAGGCAAAAAACCTTAACAGCAACACAAAAACCATCATAGTTTGAGCTGACTTGTATAGTTTGGTGTCCTAAAACCTAGGTTTTTCAGACACTTTCAGAGTCAGGGGCTCTGATTTCTGACCTGGAGCATCAGGGTGACTGTCTAGTTATTAGTAAACTGCTATGTCCGTGGAAGCGAAAATTTTAGAAGAGATTAAATCATCATTGGAGTTATCTGTGGGAAAGGACATGGTACACTTGGTTTTATTCTTTTAGTAAAAGTAGAATTTCCATTTTCAAATGTGAAATCCTGCAGTCAAAGCAATCTTTTTTAAGATTTTATTTTATTTTTTTTATTAAGATTTTATTTTTAAATGATCTCTGTACCCAACTTGGAGCATGAATTTACATCCCTGAGATGGAGAGTTGCATGTTCCACCGACAGAGCCAGCCAGGTGTCCCTCAAACCATTTTTTTTTCCCTATGAATAGTGCTATTTATTAGGTGCTTACTACATGCCGTGGACTTCTGCAGGATTTCTAATTCTTTTTTTATTTTTATTTTTTATTAACATATACTGTATTATTTGCCCCAGGGCACATGTCTGTGCATCGTCGGGCTTACACATTTCACAGCACTTAACAGCACATACCCTCCCCAGTGTCCCCAACCCAGCCACCCTCTCCCTACCCACCCATACCCCACACCCCCGGCCACCCTCAGTCCGTTTCTTGAGTCTAGGAGTCTCTTATGGTTTGTCTCCCTCCCTCAAGCCATTTTTTAAGTGTAATTGGGACACTTAAAAAGATAAGAATTGGAATGTCAGTGGAACCCCTGAAGTGGCAAGCAGGGAGCCCACACAAGGGCTGTGGTGATGTGACTAGAGCTTTGGACGTGCGTGGGGGGGCGGGGGGAGGCAAAGACAGTGGGCGTGGGGGCTGGGCTGGGAGTGGTAGCCTGGGGCCAGGCTGTGAACCGCTTTCCACGCCCCATTGGAGTTTATACTGGATTCTGTTATCCATTATTTGTAGCAGCGCCTCCTGCATAGGACTGTGTGGGCTCAGCGCTGTAATCACGCATGTCAAGCCCTCAGCGCGGTGTGTGACACACAGTACGTGTTCTCAAAGTCTTAGTTACAGTAGCTGTTGCCGTTAGTGGTTTTATAAGAGGACACCTCTCAGAGGTTTTAGAGCATGGTGTGCTGGGCGGCAGTGTAGGCCACGGACTAGGAGATGGTGTACCAGTTACGAAGCTGTTGGCTGGTACCTGGGGTTCAGACAGAGGAGGGGAAAGATGGTGGGCCCAGCAGGCAGCCTGGACAGGGCTTGGGAAGAGGCCTCTGGTTGGGATGACTGGGGAATGGCGACCCTGAGGGAAAGAGGGGGAAAGTGGGTTTGTGGGGCCAGGATGCGGCAGTTCTGTTTATCCTTCCCCAAATGGTGCGCAGCCGGCATGCTGTCAGTGTTGTTCAGGGACAAGGCACAGCACTTGCGAGGGAGTGTGGCATGTCTGTGAGATCTTTTTTTTTAAGATTTTTTTTTTATTTTTATTTATTTGACAAAGAGATCATAAGTAGGCAGAGAGGCAGGCAGAGAGAGGGAGAAGCAGGCTCCCCGCTGAGCAGAGAGCCCGATGCAGGGCTCCGTCCCAGGACCTGAGATCATGACCTGAGCTGAAGGCAGAGGCTTTAACCCACTGAGCCACCCAGGTGCCCCATGTCTGTGAGATCTTAAAGAAGCTGGAGAGGACCAGACTTTGTGCTTAGCATGGTCAAGGTGGTCTGGGGTCCCTTGCCATTTGGAAGGCCCAAACTGGGAAATTAGGAGACCTGGCAATTACGGTCGTGAAATGAAGTCCGAAGAGAGCCAGGAGATGGGAATGTCCCCAGAGGAGGAAGGGGAAATGAGAGTTCCCTGTGACAGGGAAGCTGCTCCATGTTCTTTTCTTTCCCCGTGTTGTGTGACTGGCTTAGCGTACACACAGGCTTGCAGGGTAGCCTGAAAACGTGTGTACATGTGTTTCATGGGTTCGTCTGTAATGCATGAGTGTGGCTAACTTTTGAGTGAGCGTGCATAATCACCCCACGTGTCCATACACCTGTATCAATGTACTCATCAATTTTAGAATAATTACTAATATATAATATTTAATACCACACATTTAAAAAAAAGATTTTATTTATTTGTTTGACAGAGAGAAAGAGCACCAGAGGGAGAGGGAGAAACAGGCTCCTTGCTGAGCAGGGAGCCCGACCTGGGGCTCGATCCCAGGACCCCGGGATCATGACCTGAGCCAAAGGCAGATGCTGAACCCACTGAGCCACCCAGGCGCCCTTCATACCACACATTACTGCATATTATATATTAAGTAATTAATAAGGTATAACAACCCATTTTGTGTTTTTTCCCCTCCAGTTCTGTAATGTTTAACTGAAATATACACACGTAAATTGGCAAAGTTCTGACAGCAGTTCCCTGGAGTGAGAGCTCTTAAGATATGAAAAGCCAAGTGGAAGCCACCAGAACTACTCTACCCATCACAATAGTGCACCACAAGCAGTATCACATTCCTGGCAGGGTGGCAGAGATTAGTGCCACCACCAGGACTTGAAAGATGCAAGGGTAATGATTCCTCCCACATCTCCAGCCCACCTGCTTGGCCTGTGTGGAAGACAGGTGGGTCTCGGGGGATGGCAGTGGGCGCTCGTAGGCTCAACCAGGTGGAGGCTCCGTCCGCAGCTGCTGTGCCAGGTGTGGCTTCTTGCCGTAACTGGTCCACATGTTTGCTGGCGAATGGTACGCTGGGGAAAGCTGCTTGCTTCTGTGCCTGGCAGGGCCGGCAGTGTTCCTTCTGTCCTACTCCTTGGGGTTCCACCCGCTTTCTCACCTGCATCAGAACACGATCACACTCTTCATTCCAGGGGATATTGAGGAAAGCGGGAACAACTCCTCTAGAAGAGAAATGAAGTGTAAAGGGACTTGAGATCCCCTTTTGGAGAGAGGGCTGGTGTGTTTTGGCTGTGAGAGGGATGGGGGCAGTTACATAAGGTGGAGGTCTGATTTTACCACCAGCTTTATTTGGAAGGTAAGTGTGGTTAAAGAGGTGTATGTATGGACCCCAAGCTGGCAAGGGGCTGATAGTAGCGGATTCATACTGAAGCAGCATGGTTGGAAATCCGCGTGTAGCTTGGGTCACAGGAGGCAGTTTTCGTGAGATCTGGAAGGCACAAGTGAGGCAGCAGCCGCATCTGTTCACACTCAGAACGTCCGCACAGAGGCAGCTGGAGCACGTGGGCTTATCTTCCTGGCCTGGGGCCGCTGTGAGGCCTGCAGCTCGTCCAGTGTCCACAAGCCTTTGTTTGCTCCTCCCATCTGCACATGTGATGCACAGCTTTCCTGTGTCTTCGTCCAAGTTGTTGGCCAATCGACAGTACAGTTTTTTGGCCAGAATCAGATGCATGGCTCTATTTATTTTACAGGGCAGCACAGCACAAATACGCTGGTATCATAGCAGCAGCAGCAAACACTTATTGAGCGCTTACTGTGTGCCGGGCACTGTTCTAAGCACCTGCCACACGCTCAGCAGGAAGTCCGTGGGACAGCCCTGCATGGTAGGTGACATAGCCTGTCCTTTCAGATGAAGAGCCAGAGGCACGGAGGGAGGAAGGGGTTTGCATGAGTCACACGGGCTCCATGCAGCAGAAGTGGGGTCTGAGCACAGGCGGTGTGGTTCTGGAGTTCTCGAGCTGACACACAGCACTGGTGCTGCTGACAGCTTGTCAACAATGACCTCAGCGAGAGACGGCCCAGGGTTTCTCCATCCCGCGTAAGGCGAGGGTTTGTCCGCGACGCGGAGTCTTGTGTATTTAGTTCTGCAGTAAGTGAGTCTACCAACCAACGCATTTGGAACCAGATTCCAAGCAGCTGTAAACAGTAAATATTTTGTTTCTGTTATCCTTGCAGCAATAGCACGAGAAAAGAATTAAGGACCAAAACGAGGGGGGTTTTAAATATTTTTTGTTAAGTGTTCGAATGTGATTTATGGGAAAATAACTTCCTGGAAAACAACTTTGTTTCACAAAAAAAATGACCATCTTGCCACACCTTTCATAAATCAATCTGCAGTGTAAGTTAGGTGTGTTTTCATAGCAACCAAATTGTGAGAACATTTGGGAGCTGAGAGGCAGCCTCTGTTAGGATCGTATAACTGCGCCAGAAGCCACGCTGCGTGGCCGGCAAGACCCATGGTGGCCCTGAGCTGAGTGGCTGAGCTGCCCTCATCCTCTGCATCTGCCTGGGACTGCCCCTCACACCCCCCACACACAGTTCTGCCTTGCTCAGTGTCGTCCTTAGTAAAACCACAATTTCATAAAAATAGTAAAGGAAGAGAAGATACAGAAGACGGCAGGAAACTGATGTACAGCCTGATTATTATGAAGTGAACACCCTTGTGTCTTAACTAGCCAGGCTGGAAAAGAGAACACTGCCAGCCACCCAGATGTCCCCTCCTGTCCCCTCCCTGCCAAAGGCCACCATGGTCTTGCCCTTACTTGGGGTCACTTCCCTTTCTTCTTCATGGTTTTCTTACCCAAGTGTGCATCCTTAAACACTTGACCTTGGTTGTTTGCTTTTGCCAGATTGGGGGTTTGCTTTTGCTGTTTTCCCAACTTTTTGTTTTGAAGAATTTCAGACTTGCAGAAAAGTTACATGGTACTTGGATTCACTAATAGCATTTTGCCAAATTTTGCTTTCTCTCTCTCTCTCTCTCTCAGTGTATGTGTGTATAAATATACACAAACATGTGTATGTATATACACATAAATCTTTTATAGATGCATCTATATGCATGTCCTCGTGTGTGTGTGTGTGTGTGTGTGTGTGTGTGTGTGTGTGTCCTGTCTCTATCCTGAGCCATGGAGCCATTAGAGAGTAAGTTGCAAGCCTCATGCCCCACACACTTAAATTCTTCAACATGTATCTCTTCAGAACAAAGATGTTCTCCTATGTAGACAAAATAAATGATTTTTATACTTAAGAAATTTAACATTAACAAAATACTCTTGTCAAATATATAGCTCATGTTCAAATGTCCCCAGTTGTCCAGTAGTATCTTTTAGAGCTTTTCTTTTTTCATGCAGGATCCAATCAGAGGTCATTTATCGCATTTAGTTATCACACATCTGTGTCGTCTCCTTTGATCTAGAACAACTCCCAGCCAATGTCTTTAATGATATTGACATTTTTGAAGAGTTTGGGAGTCTGCTTTTTAAAATAAATTTTTGCATTGAAATATAATATGCATAAATAAAAGTGCACTAATTATAAGTGTACGATTGAAGAACTATCACAAAATCAACACATCCACATAAGCAGCACTCAGAAAAAATCCTTCTGAGACGGGATCTCAGAAGCCCCTGTGTGTGCCTCTTGGTACTACCTACCCCCTGCTCCTACATGTAACCCCATTCTGGCCCCATCAATCAGTTTTTCCAGTGTTTGGATTTCATATAAGCAGAATCTACAAATATGAATTCTTTGGGGGCTGCCCCCATTGCTCCCTGTTAAATGTGGGAGATTAATCCCTGTTGCCCATAGCTGCAGTTGGTTCATTTTCATTGCTGTAGCCTGTTCTCAGTGTCAGTGTATCTCAGTCTTACTACCCATCCTCCCGTTGCCCGATGCGTGGCTTGTCCGACCTGGCTGGGACAGGATTCCTACCCATCTGGATGTCCTGTATCCTGGTGCACACATGCGTGCGTTTCTGTTGGGTAAATAAACGACCGGGGCTGGAACTGTTGGGTCAGAGTATAATGTGTTCAACTCTCACACATGACAGCAAACTGCCTCAGAGTGTGTTGGCAGCTTCCCCCTGCGACCGGCGGTGTGTGACAGCTCTCGTTGTTCTGCATTCTTACCTGTCGGCCTGTCTGGTTTCAGCCACTGTGGTGGCTGTGGCTTCTTTTGGTAGCTTTAATTTTTGATTCCCTCTTTTGATTTGCATTACCCCGATTTTAGATTGATTTGCACTGCCCCGAGCTTAGAGTTGCTGAGGCCTCTTGTCCGTGTATGTTTAGCTTTATGAGTAACTGCTGCAGACTTTTCCAGAGTGGCTCTACTTCTCTGTGTTGCTGTCGGCAGTATATGAGCATTCTTCTTGCTCCTCGTCCTTAGCGGTACTTGGTATTCTCAGGACTTCTCATTTTGGTCATACTAATAGACATATGGTGATGTTTATTTTCTGTTTTAAATGTGCATTTCCTAAATGGCTGGTGATGTTAGTATTTTTTCATGTGTGTATTTACCAGCCCAGGGTCGTGGGGGTGGCTGCAAAGGGAGCCACAGATATCCACCCAGACCCAAGCACTATTTTTGAAAAGGCCATCCTTTTCCCATGCTCTGTAGTGTCTCTTTCGTCATGAATTATGTCCGTTATGTATGAGAATCTGTTTCTCAGCTTTTTGTTGTTTCATCCGTTTGTCTGCCCTTCTGTCGATTTCCGCTGCCTTAACCACTGTAGCTTTGTCGGAGCGCCCGGAGTCCTGCAGACCAGGTCTCCCCCCGCATTTTCTCCAGGACCTTTCATGAGGATGGAATCCTGTAGGGTGTGGTGTTTTCCAGGTTCATCCACGTTGTAGCACGAATCAAAACCTCACTCCTTTCTGCGACTGAGCGCTGTTTCCTTGTATGGACACACTGTGCAGTGGGCAGAACTTTGCTTTGGGTGGTTTTCACTTCGCAGCAGTCATGAATTACGCCGCTGTGAGCCCTCACGTACGGGTTTGTGTGTGGACACGTGCTTTCATTTGTGCACCCAGGAGGAGAATCGCTGGTAACACGCATGGAAGCTCCGTGTTTAGCATTTTGAAGAGTTGCCAGTGTTTTCCTTTTACCTTCCGACCAGCAGTGTATGAAAATGGCCATTTCTGTTCATCCTTGTCAACACCTGCCTTTGTCTGTCTGTGGAATTGTGGCCCTGCTGGTGGGTTCGAGGCGGCGTCTCATTGTGGTTTTGATTTGTGTTTCCCTGATGGCTTGTGGTGCTGAGCATCTTTGCAGGTGCTTGTTGGCCATTTGCATATCTTCTGTGGGGAAAGGTCTGTTTGGATTTTTGGCTTTTTAAAAAAATGGGGTGTCATTTTGTTCTTGGAAGCGTTTATATACAACCCCCCCTCGGGGTGTCCGTAGCACCTCCCTCCACTTTACTCTCCTGTCTCCTCCTGCTCCACTTTCATAACAGGCTTTACTTTGTGAGTTGATTTCTTGGTGAATCAACTCATTCATCTATCCATCCATTTTGTGTTCATTCAACAGATATGTAAGTGCCTCAGTTGTGTCTTTGCTGTTTCTTTGCCTTCTCAGAGCTGTTCTGAAAGAGCTTAGCCACCACTGTCATTTGGCTGGCTAGTAGCAGTATCATCTTGAAGGTTCTAGATAACTGCCCACGAGAGCATCTGTGCCAGTCTCAACTGCACGTCACCTTGTGTGACAGCCTCTCAGCCACGGCTGCAACCTCAAGAGTCTTACTCTCCTGTCCCCATTCCCACCAAACCAAGTGCACCAACACCCTCTCCAAAAGACTACCAATAGGTGTGTCTTTTTTTTTTTTTTTAAGTCATGGGTTCTCTCTTTACTTGAATTATGGGTTCTCTCTTCTCTCCCCTTTTTGGCAAGTTGGCTCCTTTAGCTGCCTTTCCTTTCCCTACATCTTTCATCTCTCCCCTCTGCTGGACCATTCTGTCAGGCCACACCAGTCTCAAGCACTGCCACCCTGCACAAATCCTCCCAGGATGCCACATCACCTACTTCTCTGCCATATTTCATGGCCAGATTTCTCCAAAGGATCGAGCACGTGGGCATTCTCCACTTCCCACTGATGCTCACATGTCACCCCTGCCTCAGGCCTGGCCTGTGCCCTCACCACTCACCCGTGTCTCTACCTGTCACGGCATCAGGAATCCTCATACCACCAAGCCCAGGGTCTCTCTTTTCTAGCCACGTCATACTCGACATTGTGGCCCATTCCGCGCCTTGAGACACTCTCCTCTCCTGGCTTTCTTGGAATCCTGTTTGTCGGACTGTCCTCCAACTCCACTTGTCCCCCTTCAGACTTTGTTGCTGGATCCCCCACCTCACCCCATTTATCGACATTGAAGTTCCCCAGACTTACTTCCTGGCCCTTTCCTTTCTTGTCATCATCTCCAGGGTAGTAGAGACATCCCCCCTCTAGCCTAGGTCTTCCCTCTGATTGGAATGATTTGGCTGTCCCCTTGACATCTTCATTTAGTAATTTCTTTCTTTTCTTTTTTTTTTTTTTTAATTTATTTGACAGAGGGAAACACAGCCTCTCAGAGAGAAGGAACACAAGCAGAGGGAATGGTAGTGGGAGAAGCAGGCTTCCCGCCGAGTAGGGAGCCCGATGTGGGCTCGATCCCAGGACCCTGGGCTCATGACCTGAGCCAAAGGCAGATGCTTAACGACTGAGCCACCTAGGCGCCCCTTCATTTGGCAATTTCACAGGCATCTTAAACTTAAGGTGTCAGAAACCGAACCTCTCATCTTGTCCCTAAAGCCTTTACCTGCCTCAGTCTTACCCCAGGAAATAAATCATCATCATCCATTTATTATGGGAGAATTTATTATTTATTATTCTCCTCATTCCCTCTCCTCACCCCTGATATCTGGTCTGTTGGAACGTATTACGCATCTGGCCTGGATATCATAATGTGAGTCTATCTGCTTCTATCCTGCTGTCACCTAAGCCGGACCACACTTACCCTTTACCTGGGCCACAGCAACAACCTGGGAATGAGTCCCTGCTACTCCTCTTCTTAATTTTTATTTTTCTTGCTACTACTCTTGATACCTCCCAAGCCATCCATCACCTACAACTGAGTGGTTTTCCTAAAAAAGCAGGCCAGCCATGTGGGCTCCTGGATAGGATCCCAGAACAGAAATCAGACTAAAAATTGTGGAAATTTGAGTAAAGTCTGTAGTCTAGTTAATAACATTATACCGACACTAATTTCCTTGACATACTACAATGAGATGTTAACATTAGGACAAGTTGGGTGAGGAATATGAGGGAATTCCTTGTACTATATTTGCAACTTTTCTGTATGTATAAATTAGTTCAAATTAAAAAGGTTTTAAAGGGTGCCTGGGTGGCTCAGTTGGTTAAGCAGCTGCCTTCGGCCCAGGTCATGATCCTGGGGTCCCGGGATCGAGTCCCGCATCGGGCTCCCAGCTCTATGGGGAGTTTGCTTCTCTCTCTGACCTTCGCTCCTCTCATGCTCTCACTTTCTCTCAAATAAATAAAATCTTTTTTAAAAAATAAATAAAAAGGTTTTAAAGATTAAAATGCAAGAAAAGAAGGAAAGAACATTGGATTGTGCATTCACGAGCTTAAAACTCTATCGAAGCCTTCCATTGGCCGAGGAGCACATGACTCGGAAGGCTCTCGATGGCCCCAGGGCCCTGCCCAGCCCTCTAGCTTCATGGAATGATGCCTTTTCTCCCTCAGTTGGCTTCAGCAGCTGTGACCCTCCTTGAGCCAGGAGAAGAGGTGATGATCCTTCCCACACCGGCCCTCCATCCAGCGCTGCATGCCCCAGGCCCACAGTGCGACCAGCTCCTTCTCGTCACCGATGTCTCCACGTCAGTGCCGTTTTGTCATAGAGACCTTCCCTGACTCCTGTGTCCCAACTAGCCCTCCTGTTCACTTGTTCTCTGGCAGGAACCCTTCGTTTTCTTCAGGGTCCTTAGTCACAGCCGGTGACTTGGGCCCTTGCTTACCTTCCCTGCTGCTGGTTCCTTGGCGTCAGAGTGTCAGGGACAACTGCAAGCATGATATCCTTAGGGTCTAGGCTGGCATAGAGTTGGCGAGGGGCCAGAACTAGCAGACAAGTAGCTTCTTGGCCCTCACTGTGTAAGGAAAGTTACTCTGTAATTCAGCCTCCAGAGAAGTGACAGTACTCACAGTACTTTATTCTGCCCTTCCTTGGTTTTCACACTGTGTGCAAGTTGACCACTGCTTTAGAGAAGGGACCCAATTTTTCACGTGTCTCAGTGCCCTCTGTGTGAGGCCTTCAGCTAGGTGCTAGAGGGGCTGAGGCATAGTCAAGTGCAAGGTATTATTAGCCTTCGTAATAGGACTAACCTCATTCTTGGCAGATCTCTGGAGCAGTTTATTTGTTGAAAGAATGAGTAGCATAAGTTAAATATTTTCCTTCTTAAATAAGGCAGATACACACACACACACACACACACACACACACTCAGGCATTATATATCCAGTCATGTAGTAGATGCACACATTCCAGCATTGTGGAATTTTTCCTCCTCACGTCCTTCATGCTGGCTCTGTCTTGGCAGGGAGAGGCCTGGGACAGGAGCCACGGGACGGGAGGCTCTGTTGCCACCCCTGCTTTGCCAGGCACCGCCGCTGCTCCCTTGGGCAGCTTGATGAAGAGCTCGCACTGGGGGGTTTGAGAAATTGTTACAGGTGTTTTTTTTTTAATAGTCTCAGTGTTAAAGGGTTGTAGATTGTCCATGAGTTTAATTTTATTCAGGAGGGTAAAGAGGACATTACAAATTAAGTGTATAATAAAAATATAATAAAAAGGAGCCATTGGGTCTGATCAGGTTGAGAACCTGTGGTTCATCGTCTGGTTTCCAGAAGGTGTTATTATGGGTCCTCAAGGAATTTAAAGTATTTCAAAGGGCCCAACGGGAATGTCATGATTCATGATGATCCCAGGTGAAGCAGAGCTCTATGCTGGGACCTGCCACTTCGGTGAGAGGCACCATCGTGCAGTGCTGAAACTTGGCATGTCAGCGATAAGAGCGTTTCTGGGATATGACCGGGTGCTAGATGTTGTCACCTTCGTTCGGTTCAAGAGGGCATACTATGCAAATCAGGGACACCATGGCTTATGGAAGCAGTGGTCCTCTGGCTGCTTGGCAGGTGTTCACACTCTAGGCTGGCTAGAGGGAGAGGACCCTGGGGAGGCAGAAAGAAAGAGGAGGTTGGCCAAGGTGACCAGAGTTTGTTTATCTGCTTTTCAGATGTGCCTGAGGCTGAAGCCTCAGCAGAAGGGTCCGTAACTCCCGAAACATTTCCCTGACCTGGCTCAACGGTGTGTGCCAAATCCTATTAATGCTGTGGCTGTACGCCTAGTTAAACATTTGGGCCCCATGGCGTCAGAGAGAACCCCCACGAAATGGCAATTTGTTCTGTGGTGTGTTTTACTACATGTGTTGCTTTTAATGGGTGTGAAAGATCAGAGAGCTCCCGCATTCATTTTACACACTGCTTTTAGGAATCACGTAAGTGTAAAATGTATACAATGTGGAAAATTGTGGCATATCTTACAAATAAACACATTAAAAACATTTTGAAGGAATAATATTTGCCGAGCAAGGTTGAGCTGTATGTATAGATGGGGTCTGAATTAGATACTGATTTTTTAACCTGTTTCATCTTCTTTGGAATATATTCAGTGTTTGCAAGCTCTGTTTTCTTTTTCTCTTATAATTCTTTATTTAAATTCTATTTAGTTAATGTATACTATATTATTAGTTTCAGGGGTGAATTTAATGATTCATCATTTGCATATAACACCCAGTGCTCATTATATCACGTGCCCTCCTTAATGCCCATCCCCAGCTATCCCCCCCACCTCCCCTCCGGCAACCCTGTTTGTTTACTAGAGTTTGGCATCTCTTGAAGTTTGCATCTTGTTTTATTTTTCCTTCCCTTCCCCCATCTGTTTTGTTTCTTAAATTCCACAAATGAGTGAAATCACATGTTATTTGCCTTTCTCTGACTTATTTCACTTACCATAATACCTTCTAGTTCTGTCCACGTCATTGCAAATGCCAAGATTTCATTCTTTTTATGGCCAAGTAATATTAGAAATTATCCTACCCTTTTGTTTGATGGAGTATCCCTTCCTTTCCCATTGCCAACTGCTACCCTGCTATTACTGTACAGGGTAATTTCTCCTTTACATTTGCTACTAAATGTCATCTATAATAAATAAAACTAGTACTTACTGCTTTCACATGCAGTTGTTCTCTTTATCATACCCATTCTTCTTCTCATGGTTCTTATACGTCTTCTCTATTTTAGTAAAGTTAAGAAAGAGCTTTCTGTATACTCCATTCCTTTTCTCCAGTAAGGAAGGACCTAGATCTTCACCATTGAGTACAGTAGCAGCTGGCCACAAAAGCTCTTGAAAATGTAAGTCACCAGGTACCTGGGTGGCCCTGTTGGTTAAGCATCAGCCTTCGGCTCAGGTCATGATCCCGGAGTCCTCGGATCAAGCCCCACATCGGGCTTTCTGCTCAGCAAGGAACCTGCTTCTCCCTCTCCTTCTGCCTGATGCTCCCTCTGCTTGTGTGCGTGTGTGCATTCTCTCTGTCAAGTACATAAATACATCTTAAAGAAAATGTAAATCACTGAAAAAACAATTAGAAATCTGTCTCTTCACTCCCGCTAGCCACGGTTCAGTGGTCAGGAGCCACATGTGGCTGGAGGCCACCGCATTGATGGCTCTCGCACGTTCCCATCACGGTGGATGGTGCTGTTGGACAGCTGGGTCTACACGCCTGATACACGCCCTTAGTCCACACCCTGTATTATCCCAGCACTTACAGTTGCCCTCAGGGATTTGATGAAAGCCTCTTCACTTTTCAGGAACCATCTGGAACTTTCTCCTCCAGTTCCACCTCTCACACTTCTCGAAGCCCAGCTACACAGGCTGAAGTACTGGGCCAAACCGTGGGCCAGACCATATTGCCCATTAGGCTGTTCTCTGCCCCTAACCTGGTCCTAAGTCAGCCCATTCCTGGTTTGTTCCCTGGGCCCTCTGTCCCTTCTTATTTGGCGTGAGTGGCAGGCATGCTGGCCTGGATCCGCAGCGGTCACAAGGACTTTCTTGTTACCTCTCAGCCTTTGTAACCTGGCAGTTTGAAGAGCTCTGTAGTCCTTGTATTGTCTTTCTTTTGTGTTTTTCCACTTCAGTGTGATTTTGTGGAGCTTAGCCCTGCCACTTTCCCTGAGTTTGATTCGGTTGAATTTTTTCCAGCATTTTTTCTTTGATCCTTGAGCTCCTCCCCTGGTTTTTGTTTTTTTTTTTTTAAACTAGTCTCCACAGGGTCCATCTCTTTATTAAATTTATATTTATGATGTGTTCTTGGATCAGTGGTATTTTTGTGTTAAGTATGACTTTGCCCTGTTTATCTCTCTTATTTTTAATAGAACACAGTGTTTAATTGGTATTAACTTAATACTTTCAGTTTTCCTTTTATGAATTGAAGTATATTTATTCAGTGGGAAACATCATAGTATTGACAATAAATGAGTGCAGTTCACGCACATTTGGAATGGATGAAACTTGAACATAATGCTAAGCCAGGAAAAAGCAGCGTTCAGAAGAATACTTGTAAAAATGTCATTTATTTAAATAAAAAACACGTGTCAGTGCTATGTATTACTCAGCATTCCGCAGTACGGCAACCTGGCGCTCAGAATAGTTACGTGCTCTGTTGGGAGAGAAGGGCTTGCCGTGGAGGAAAGTCCACAGGGCACCTGGACAGGGCAAGTGACCTTTGAGTTCTTAGACTGGTGGGACTGTGAGTGCTCAGCATACCTCTCCTTACATGTTTCTCTGTCTAAAACGTTGTATAATAACTTAAAAAATTCATGCTTATTTTAAAGATAAATAAAATTAATATACAAAATGAATGTTTTCCATGATCCTATTTTCCATTAATATTTTGGCATATTTTGGTGTCTTATATTTTTTTTTCAACATTTTGAAAGAGAGTACGAACAAGCGGGGGGCAGAGGAAGAGGGAGAAGCCGACTCCCCGCTGAGCAGGGAGCCCAACACGGGGCTCTGTCCCAGGACCCCAAGATCATGACCTGAGCTGAAGGCAGAGGCTTAACCCATTGAGCCGCTCAGGCGCCCATGTTTCTTTTAATTTTTTCAGCTTTATTGAGGTATAATTGACAAATAGAAAAATGTAAGATATTTAAAGTGTATGTTATGACTCTTTATTGTGTATGGGGATATGTGTGTTTATAAGAACATTTAGGTTCTACTCCCTTAGCACATGTCCAGTTAGACAATACAGTGTTGTGACTATAGTCACCACATTTTACATTAGGTCCTCAGGCTGCATTTCTGTGTTTTTAGTCTAGTGTTGTTCAGAATAATTCTTCTTTCTTTCTTGTGATGTTTGCTGCTGCTCTTCCTATCTTCCTTCTCTAAGCACTCAGCTGTGTGGTTTGGGACCAGCACCCCTGCTGGGCAGCGAGCTGCTTGTTGAACCATCTGGAACCTTCCTTCCCAGGGAGCTGGAATCCACTTCCCATCTCTCCTCCAGGTTCTGTAGCAGACCTCCACTTCCCAGCCCCACACAGGTGACTTCTGAAGACTCCTCCACCCCCTTTTGTGAACGAGGAGCTGTGGGTTATCGCCCCAGCTCTGTGTGTCCACGTGCCCTGTTTTGTGTGCTCTTCTCTCGTGTGGGCACTCACTGCTCACTGCCTTAGTTTTGCTTTCAGTTTTGCTTTTTCAAGAGTCTACCACACAGTTGTGATTTTCTGGAGGTGTAGGCTTGCAGCCCCATGTCACGCAGTGTGAGGCTGACGTGGGAGGGCCGAACACGCAGCCCCCGGTCTCCCGAGTGGCAGAGTGGCCCCACTCTGGCTTCTCAGCTCACACCTGGCCACGCTACTCAGGTTATTAAAAACAGACCTCACAAACACAGCTATGGGGTCTTCTGGAGAAGGTCTACAAAGGAAAGACTACCTCCAGGACTAGAATGAAATGAGAAATTGGAGATGTCACCAGTGATATAGCTTCTTGATCAGAAAATAGAGGTTTGGGGTTTCTCAGGTGTTAGGACTTGAGCAAGTCTGCCCTGTGCTCTGTGGGAAAAAGGGAATGCAGTTTGGCAAACTTTGGTCAGTGCCCCAGCAGCATGCGGATAACATCCCTCAAAAGAGAGAAAACCTTCTCACCTCGATGTGAGCTGCAGACTGGCTTGAAAATTGAGGAAAAGCACAGCAGGCTCACAGTGCTCCTGGAAGGGGGACTTGGGATCAATCCAGAGGCCTGTATCGACCTTTCCACGGAGGTGCAGGTGCCCAGTGCCCCAGCCTGGCCCCTCCCGGGGAAGACTAGTCAGGAATTGTAAGCATTGCATGTTTTTTGCGCGGTGGGACGTTTCCAGGGGGCAGCGTGAGGCCGGCTGTGTTGCCCTTCTTCCCAGCTGAAGATACTCACAGGAAGTGTCACTGCGGGTAGTCTGACCCAGCGGCAGAAGGAAATGCCTCTGCAAATCGCCCCTGGATGAAAAGCAAACAGCAGTGTGGAAGGCAAGCATGGAAGCCGGAGTCTTTGGCTGTGTTGCTGCCGAGCAAGTGAGCGGGCTGTGGACAAGGTGCCCGGGCAGCCACGCTGTGATGCACCATGTGCAGGCACTGGTTGGCGGTGGCAGGGGACAGCCTGGGTGTGGCCCGGCTCTCTGGGATGACACGGCCCATGATCCTGAGAGGTCGCTCGTGAAGGTCACGCTAGTGTTTTGTTTAATTTCTCTCAGACTCCTGAGCTCTTGCCATGTCAAGTTTTTTAGTTCTTCAAGGTTATTCAGCCTTAGCTACTTTCAAGCCTCTCTTTTTCTTTTCTTTTTTCCCTGCTACCTGCTGCTGCCTACTCCTTTACCTTGAATTCCCAAGGATGCTGTATTCCTGACTGGCTCTGTGTCTCCAAACAGTCGCATCTTGAAGCTCACGTAGCTACGTGAAGCTCGTGTAGCTTGCTTGCTTTCCTTTTATTTGTTTATGTACTTTGACAGCTTCATTGAGGTGTGATGGGCACCCTGTACAATGCCCCCCTCTGAGGTACACAGTTCATCAGTCTGTCGTATATTCACAGAGTTGTGCAACCTTCACCACTACCTGCAGAACCTTTCCATCGCCCCCCACAGAAGCCCTGGGCCCACCTGCAAGCTGCTGCCTGTTCTCTCCACCCCCAGGCCCCTGGCGACCACACACCTGCTTCCTGTCTCTATGAATCTGCCTGTTTGGCCCTTTTGCAGCCATGGAGTCAGAGGCTCTGTGGCCTTTTGTGACCGGCTTCTCTCTCCGAGTATCACTCAGGTTTAGGTCTGTGTCCCGTGTTTCCCGTGTTTTCTCAGCCAGCTAGTTAGCTGCCACCTATTCCCAAGTGATAAATCGAGTCATTTGTCTTCTTCTGGAGCCTCTATTCCATCGTCTTTGTTCTGTACTTAAATCTGCAACTCTGAAACTACTAATTTTTAAACTGTTTAGCTATTAACTGTTAAAATCTCGAAATTAAGGGTCATTTGTCAGATCTCGGGGGGAAAGAATACAGTCTGGGACTCCTCTCGTGTCTGCTCCAGGCGTCGGCTCTGCCCGCTCTGCCCGCTCTGCCCCTTCTGTCCGATGGCGGTCCCTGCTACCCTCTGGCGAACAACGATCAATGAGCTGCTGCTCTCTTTCGGCTCCTGATACCTCTCCTTTCCGCCCTCTCATTTCACTGCCCCATCTGATGATTTAAACTCTGTCAGATTACTGTATTGCAAGGCAGTTATCATAGACCTTCATTTTGTTTATTTTCTATAACTCCCTGTGGAAAGCCTTTGTCACTTGTGAACGTCTCGTCAGCACAGAGACCTGGATCCGTGTAATTCTCTCTTCCTGTAGATGGTGTGTCATCACTTACTAACGGGCCTCACACTTGCTGCCATCCTCTCATGCCTGGGTTTTTTGTGAATGTTACTTCATTCCTTTCCTCGGTTTACTGAGTTACTCCTGAGTGCCCCTAAAGACACTCTAGGGAAGGGCATCGTCTCACCCCCTTTATGTGCATTAACTCATGTAACCCCCACAACAGCTCTGGCAATGCTGTTATTGCTGAGTTCCTGGTGTTTGCATCTTATTGACGAGGGAACCAGAGTCGAGTGTCTACGTCACACTCTTGAGCCGTATACTCAGTCTCTCAAATGGGGGTATGCGTTTCCCTCTTCATTCCCTGCAACACTCTGCCCGTCTCTGTAGCCTCAATAAATAGTCCATTTGTTGGGTAAGTAAACGAGTGAATGAGCAAATTAATGAATTCGAGAGAGCACCTGGCAGGCTCTCTGTGGGTGTGTCCAGTGTTTTCCTTCAAAGAACTTGTTTCCTTGGCCTTCGTGAAGGCCTGTGGCGTAAAAGCATAACTCAAGAGTAGTTTAGAGGCGAGAGGAGTGAGTCTCTGAAGTTTTCACCACTGGGCTGTCTGGTGGTCATACTTGGCACCATAGCACATAACGGGGTAGACTTTAGCAAAGGCCAGATGTCAGAGTGAAGTATGTGAGAACATGGTCACTAAGGGCCTGGTCACTCGCATTTGGCTGTGATGGCAGCATATGTACTTCTTACTGGTAGAGAGAGGGAAGCAAGGTGCAGAAAAGCCCCCATTCCAGGAGCAGGAGGTAGAGCGTGTGTGTGTCTGTGTGTGTCTGTGTGTGTGTGTCTGTGTGTGTGTGTCTGTGTGTGTCTGTATTTTGTTAGCTAAAGGTTTGGTCACAACCAAACACAGGCATGGTGCCCACCCTTTGTTTCTCTTACCTGCTTGAGTAGCTGTTCCATATTTTTTTTTTTTTAAAGATTTTTTATTTATTTGACAGCAAGAAACACAGCGAGAGAGGGAACACAAGCAGAGGGAATGGTAGCGGGAGAAGCAGACTTCCTGCAGAGCAGAGAGCCCCATGCGGGGCTCGATCCCAGGCCCCTGGGATCTGACCTGGGCCGAAGGCAGACACTTAGCGACTGAGCCACCCAGGTGCCCCACTGTTCCATATTTTATTACCTGGGACTTCATTTTTTAAAAAGAGGTTCAGTTTCACCAACATTTGCTGTTGGAACTAGTGATTTATGATCAAGTGTTGTGACAACCAGGATGAATCAGTCCTTGTGATTAGTGGTTTTACGTAGGAGCAGAAAGGACAGAGACCCATCCAGAGTGTTTTCATGTTAACGAGCCGCAAAATGTTTTGTTTTGTTTTGTTTTCCCCACCAAAACTTCTGGTCTTCTTAGGCAGAAGCAACAGATAATTATGAAATATCATATCTATAATTTTGTAGAACCTGTTTTTTGATAGCTGAAACTTTTAGTATTTATTTTCCTTATTGACTGACTACATTTTATTTATTTTTAAAGATTTTATTTATCTGAGAGGGAGTGAGAGAGAAAGCCTGAGCAGGGGGAAGGGCAGAGACAGAGAATCTCAAGCAAACTCTGTGCTGGGCATGGGGCTCGACCTCATGACCCATGAGATCACGACCTGAGCTGAAACCAAGAGTTGGACGATTAACCGGGTGAGCCACACAGGCAAACTACATTGTAGTTTGAATAATTCTCATGCTTCTTGGCCATTACACGCCTAGTTATGAAGAAAAATACAATACAAAGTAGAATAACTTTTTAGAGTGATTATGAGCTAGGCCAAACTGATTGCCTCTCTTAAGTTTATTGTTTCAAATCGTTAGTGATGCAGGCTTCTAGGCATTTGTTTTGTTATGCTGCTAACTCCCAAGGTCGCATCTCAAAACATCTTTTCCTTCCTCAGTATTCTCCTCCTTCTGCTGAGCTGACATTCAGGTCCTTGATTCTGGGTGATGGGGGCTGCCTCATTCCAAAGCAGGCACTGTGCAGCAGAAGACCACAATAAAGAAAAAGGCTGGAATAGTCTGTCTTTTCCAAACGGACTTTGGTGTATATTCAAAGTACACTTGGTTCACGAAAACTGATCACCAGTTTTGTGCAAGCCACAGTTTTCATCCTCACAGGATCCACCATCTGCTTGAGAATGTGAACCCTGTTGGTGCACGCAGCCCCAGGCCGGCCCCCTCTGTCAGGTAGCAGTGTGGGAGAAGATGAGTCCCCCTCCTGTAGCCTCTGTACAATGAAGCTGATGGAAAAAGGCAGCAATGCTGGTGAGGCTGAAAATCAATTACCAAGAAGGAATATAAGAAATCTTAGTAATCTTCTGTTTATACTTAACAAGATAAATCGTTTAACTGCCTTACTTTGACCGTCTGCTCCAAGAGAGTCTTACCAACTTGGACCCCAAGTGTGTTGTGGTTACTCATTAAATCCTTATCTCTTATAAACTCTTTTGGCTGGAGACTTTGATGAGGCCGAAACTCAGTCATCCAGCCAGGATACATTTCTAGGGAATTTCACACCAGGCAGCCTTACCCTACCGGGCCCGTGCCGCTCCAGTTTTAGCAAAAGGTTTTACTTTAGATTTAGCTTTCCACATGGAAGCATGGATACCTAATTTGTTCGCCGATTTTGCTTGCCATGGACACATACAGACGTCTGGCTTTTGGAACACTAGCAGCCCGTGTCGGTCATCAGGGGCTCCCTAAAGAACAGTTCACAGTAGAAACACATTTGGAGCAATGGTTGATTTAACAGTTCCATAAATGTTTTTGTGTGTGGAACACGAAGAAGACTGCCCGTGATAAGGGAGTCAGACACCCACATGGATAACAAGAGCTCACATTCCAGAGTTTTCACCGCACCAGGCACTGTCTGTCATAAAGGCTTCACATGTGTCACTCATTTCATCTTTGTGTCAGCCCCGTGGGGCCCGTCCTGTTCTTGGCCTGGTCCCATGATAACATATCTTACTCCCTAACATATCTTACGCCTGAATCTGAGGGCTCCTCTGCAGGATCCATGCCCTTACCCATGTCTGCATGGCCCCTTGTAGAGGTATTACTTCCGCCACTATGTTTGGGGGAGAGCGGGTTCCTGATCCCACCATGACGTCCTGACTCCCAGGTCCCCTGACTCCCTTATCACCCGTTGTGACTGGCATTTCCCCAGCTCCCTGGCCTTTCCTCAGTCTCATGCTTGCTCCTTACCATCTCCCCCTGCACCCCAGTTGCTCCCAGCGTGAAGACTCCCAGAGCTGGTCTGTGTGGTGCCCTGCACAGGGCCTGCCCATCTCTGACCGGTCCCCAACAGGCATTCCCTGTTCCAGCCGTACTCGATTCACTTCCATCCCTTGACTGTGCCTGCCAGAGGCTCCTTTTCCGTCGGGCCCATTCACGAACTCTTATAGCAACCCCCACAGCCTGACAGCAGCTGCTTCAGTCCCCAGCCCTGTTGGCTTCCACTGGGCTGACCTCTCTTCATCTTCCAGTCCTCAGCTTGGAGGGCACTTCATCCAGGAGCCTTCCCTAACCCCCAAGTCTGTAAGGGGCCGCCCTCCTGTGCTTCCCAGGGTCCTAGGATTTTATGCTCACACCTGCCCGCTATCTAGATCCCTCCACACAGGTGACATGTTCACATCTGTCCTCCCCACACCTCTCACAGTGTGTGATAAGCAGGAGGCACTTGGTAAGTGATGAATGAGCAGCGACTGGGTTGTCACAGTTGAGAGTAACAACAGCAGGCCTCAGGGATGTGCACCCTGAGGCAGCGTCAGAGTCTGAGTGCAGAGCTGGGCCGCTGTCGATCGAGTCCCTGCTGGAGGGCATGCCTCTGCTTTGAAGTACCAGCTTCAGCCCATGCATCTATCTGTTGGGCTCAGTCTGTAGCTCTTCTGGTGTGCTGGCCCAGCTTCTTTGCTGTGGTTGTCACACCTCAGGAAAGGCCTCCTTCACTTGCTCTGGCCCGCGTGGAGCTGCGTGGTGGGGGGATAAGTGGTTATCTGACCAAAGACTTCCGAGAGCAGAGCCTCTCTGGCTGCCCTGGCTTTGCCTTCCCCGGGGAGTTCTCGCCCACAGGGAGCAGCAGCCTCGGGCAGGGGAGCCACCAGCACCTTGCAGGGAATGCTGTTCTGGGGTCAGGACCAGCTGCTGTCATAGTGGAGACCTCTCCCTGCAGCAGTAGCTCCTCATGCACTGCCTTCCTCCTTCCTCCTTCCGGTCCCCGGGGCAGCCCTCTGCAGCAGCACAGCGTGCTGGCCGGGGCCTTCCCCACCCTCTGCCGGGAGACGCACAGGCCGTCCCGGTTCCAGCAGCTCCAAGGAATGGACCTTTCCGTGCACCTCTTCGACGAAGCCAGAAATAAGCCTACCAGCACGGAGACTTGAGGATAGGTCAGGGCTCTTCTCTGGTAGCCCACAGAGGTTGCATTCTTTGACGTTCCCAAGACAAAATGGCAAGTGAGTTCAGTGTCTTCTGGGACGGAGTCTGAGGAATTCACACAAAGGTGCTTTCACTCCTCTGTCATATCCCAGTTCATGTTCCGTTTCCAGCTGACACATGGACTTAATTGTGACTGTGACTGACCCTGCCCATTGTGTGTTTTTGTTGGAGAAAAAAAAAATATGGAAGTTCTGGACCTTAGTTAAGAGTGAGTATTTTGTGGTCTCCTTTGGGGTGAGTTAGCACCCAGAGTTTACCTTTGGGGTAAGTTAGCACCCAGAGTTGCTTGTCTCAGTCTTTCAATTCCCACCTGTGATTTGGCTGTGCTCTAGGGTCTCTTTAGGTGTCTTAAAAACACGTACCATATAGTATGTTTATGAGAAGAAAGGTAGATGAGGAGAGATTGAATGAGGAAATGGTGGCATAACTATAACGTGATGAAGGATAATTAAGGAATCCCTAGGTTGTTTAATTAACTAATTTTTTGAAGTCCTCTCTATCCCCAACCTGGGGCTTGAACTCATGATCCCGAGATCAAGAGTCACATGCTCCACTGACCAAGCCTGATGCCAGGCAGGCATCCCTCGCCCTTTTTGAAATAATTACTTTTAAAGCATTTATTACAACATACTGAACGTAAGCACCTATGTGGATTTAGGAGTGTAGGCCTCTCACCTCAAATGTTTCCATGATGCCTTTTCCTCATCACCTTCTGGGAAAGCGCAAACTCTCCAAAACAGGGACTTGGTCTTGTTCTTGAGTCCATTCTCCAGGTATAGCCAACCCCAGGCCTAAAACAAATGTTTATTGAACAAATTACACTGCTACTCCCCTCAACAGATTTGCAGTCTGGTTAAATTACAATAGAGACTAACAATGGATTCATTTAAATAAGACTTGCTTCCTTTCAGAAACTGTTCTGTCTGGAAAAGCTGCTCCTTGGTATTTTCACAACAGATAGTTCTGAAGACCTGGAGCAGGCACCTCCCTGCCACCTAACAGTGCGGCATACTTGACTGTGTCATTTCAGCCTTTAATGAGAATCGTAAACGTGTTGGTTAATTGTCCATTTAACTGACTTTTCTTTTTTTAAAGATCTTGTTTTTATTTATATGAGAGAGAGAGAGTGGGGGCAGGACCAGAGGGAGAAGGACAAGCAGACTCGCAGCTGAGTGCGGAGCCCAACTTGGGACTCAATATCAGGACCCTGAGATCATGACCTGAGCCAAAACCAAGAGTCAGATGCTAAAGTGACTGAGTCACCCAGGTGCCTCTCCTCCCACTTTTTTTTTTTTTTACTGAGGATTTTGTGAGAGAATAAAATTGTCATAGACTCCAGCTTGACGAAAGCTGCGTGTTCTTGCTGTGCATGTTTAGATCCAACAGAAAACTGATACTTGATCATCTGAATCAAGGGAGTTTTTAATTACCCCTGTTGGTGCACATTACGGTCTCACTTTTCGTGGCAGTTTTGCAATCCTGACATGGGTAACATGGTCCATATTCTAGATCACCCTTACATACAGACCGACCGAACAAAATAAACCCAACAATGTCTAGGGTCGACCGTCAGTGTCTGCTTGGCTACCGGCACAAAGCAGTCATGTGACCCTTGCATGTCAGAAGTTTTTAATGCTCATTTCAGTCCCCCAAGGTAAAACATGCAGCCAACGTTCAAAGAAAACTTTTGATATAAGTAAATGGTGTGTCTCAAAAGCAAACATTCTCCCTGAAATCCGCACATTTCTGAAAAGATCATAGGAATGGGTAGTAAAATATGACATTCATATTTTCACTTTACTCTCCACTTTTCAGGAGCCATGTCCTGCGTAGAGAGCAAGATCGAGCTGCATTTCAACCAACGGTGGTTTCCATCTGTGCTGATTGTAATTTTTATCCATAGGTTTGAAGACATACCTGATAGCGGGTCAGAGAGCGAAGGAGTCTCATTGCAGCTGTTCAGAGGCCTTGCTTTCTGGCTTTGAGGTCATTGACGGCTCACGGGTGTCCTCGGGTCCTAGGGGACAGGGGACAGCATCGCCAGGGAGTGTCAGTGACTTGGCGCAGACTGTCAAAACCTTTGATAATCTTAAGGTTAGTTTTTTTTTTCTACTTCTAAAATTTTATATAAATTCTGCAGTAGAACATGTGGAATAATAAGCAGCCTTTGGGTCTGTGGCAGACGACTTGGAATGCCTTTCACTTTGGTTTTTGCGACTTTAAAATTTAGTGTGAAGTCACCAGCATTTTGCATTTTTTTACTATCTCCGCTTTTTTGACATGTTATGCTCCTTCATTTTCTTTCCACGCTGCATCAGTCTGCTTCTCCCTCGAGCTGTTGTTTTCTTTCTCTGAGACCTATGCTGTCTTTTGGGATGTCTGAAAGCTAACGATAAGCGAAAGTAAAGGCGACTCTTCTCGCAACTCGCTTGGCGAGCCCATTCGTATCTTATTTCAGAGACCGTTTTCTCAAGTGCTCCTGTGTCTCTTGAAATCCAATGTCTCACAAATGTTTTAAATTTTGTTGGTGTGGGTAAATCTTGGGGCGTAGCTCACTGAAAGAGTGCAGGGCTTGCCAGGAACATTACAGTATTCCATTGTTGGGGCTGAGACCTCCGGGTGGCTGTCTGCACATACCCAATCCTGTCATCATAAATTGCCACAGGATTGACATGACGGGCCATAGGCATAATGCAACCACACTGGCGTATGAGCTGCTCCCCCCCACCCCCCATTGGTATCTCCTGTTTGTTTTTACTGTTGAAATATTTCCTGTTTCCATTTGAAAGAGAGAGAGAGAGAGAGAGAGAGAGGCACTCATAACAGTTCCCCTTCACTGTGTTGTTCTCTCAGATAATCAAATGATATGTGGGTCTGGGTGATGGCCTGTTGTTACGGCTTTAATCCAGTATGTTCCTGTTTATTCACATTCACTCACAGCTTTGAGAGCCAGCTCCGCTGGTATTTAAGTTCAACAAGATCATAACGTGGGCATCCAGGTCATTTCCCTCTGCCAGAATCCGTAGTCCCTGTCGGCTAGGAACTTTGTGTGATTTTCGCACTCAGGTTTATTAACAGTACTAGTGCATCATTTTTGTTGTGTGCCTTGTTAATTTAGTGCAGGGTTTTTCAGCCTCTACACGAGGGACATTTTGGGCCAAGTAACTGTGAGGGGGCCGGTCTGTGCACTGTGGGACATCAAGTAGCATCTCTGGCCTCCACCCAGCAGATGCCAGGAGCACCCCCTCCTCCCATTACGGTGACCGAGAATTCCTCCAGACACTGGCCTGTGACCCCAGCAAGGTAGAATCCCCTCTGACTGAGAACCCGTGACGTAGGGCACTGGCCACAGTCCTTCCCCATGTCCTTTGGCACACATGAGACTGCTAACTTTGCTGAGATTTCCTTATTGCCTGCGCACTTGCAAGACAGCCTCTTTGCTCGGGGCGGTGTTTTGCAGCCGGCAGGAAGAGGAGCTCTCGGCTCTCGGCTCTTGGGCTCACAGGCTGTCCCTGAGCGTGGGCAGGAATTGTTGTAGGGGGAGACATTGAAAATGTGGTTTTTCCAAATACAGCTTCATTATTTAGAGAGAAATTATTTCCTCCAGGCTTCAGACTGAGCTGTATTTAAGTAGAGAAATAGAGCTCAAATCCAGAAATAAACAATGTGTTGTGTTTGCCTGCCATGTTAGATTATCTGTGTGTGTGTTTCTATCCATAGCACATAACTTTCAAGTTTAGTGACAGTGATTTGATGCTAAATTGACCTAAAAATGTTTTCTCTTATCCCAAAACATTTCTTGTTCTAGTTATATGTCTATAGTTATAGATATAAACATATTTATCTTTATTTTAAAAATCTGGATAGATTAAAAACTATTAAGTGTATTCTCATGTATAAATTTTTTAATAGTCTTTGAAAGTTTTCTGAAAAATCTTGTGATCTATTAATTTAACTGTGTGTCCCAAAAAGAATTTTGTGGGGGAGGATCTTTGTGCCCCTTCCAGGAGGGTGAGGACGAGCTGGATCCTGAAGTATAATTTCTGGGATATTTTCACATGAGGACGTCTGAGATGAGGACTGCCCCCGCGGTTGAAGTGGAAGGAGCATGGAGACATAGACAGCATGGTCTCCACTCCAGGCTTTGCCCCTCTGGGGGGAGTCGTGCACAGTCTGGCCCCTCTGCTTCTATAGAGCTCCTGGGGTCAGGTAAGAGCAGGTCTCAGCGGGTGCCTTGCAAATAGTTAAGTGTGGGCTAAAGTCGTTAGGAGCCATCATTGAGCCTGAGAGACAGAAAATTGAGGTCCGATTCAAGGATTATGTACACTCTAATCTGATATATAAGACCTTCTTTTGAGTAAGAGTTTTCATACAACAGAAAAAATACTGCTGCTTGCTCATGGGTTCTTGGGGTGGATTTATCCTGTGCACTTGTCAGTACCTCCAACGTGTCCCTTGTTTGTTGCCTTATGTCGTCCACGGTACGGTTAGTTTTTCTGTTTAGCTAGAAGCACCGACCGGTTCCTCCTAATCCTTTGCCAGGGTCTGTTTACTCTCCCTGTGAACGAGCTTCTTTCCTTTGTGGCTGCTGCCCCCTCGTCCAGAGAGAGGTAGCTCCCGAGTGGATTTCTGTCACCGACCCCGCATCTCCCTGCCCAGCAAGGGAAGCCCTGGCTCACGGCAGGGGCCTGTGTCAGGCAGTGCTTCCCTTGAAAGTTCACACCCTGAGCAGTAGTTTCTTAGGTTGTAAATAGGTGGCCGTTATAGAAAAAGCCTTCTGTGGTCAAGGAAACCTGCGCAGTTCTGGGCTACACGCTATAGAAAAGGTCTCCGTGCTCTAGGACATCTCGGAGCCTTTAGCACACTTCCATGCACGTTAGGCCTCCAGAGAGGGATGTGGCGGCGGCATTCTCAGGCTTCCGTGACCACAGACTTCTCTCTTCGAGCCACACCTTTTGGGGGAATGATTGTCTAGTGGAAGGAGTTTCATGCAGGAACCAAGAAATTAGGGAAGGGTGTTGAGTGAATATTCCTCTGGTGAATGCATGTGTGCCTTGGTCCTCCCGTCGCTCCTGTCACGGGCGGTGCCCCTCACTGTCCCTTTCCCTCTGAGCTGCTCTTCTTTGCCCTGTTCATGGTCATTGGAGTTTGCTGTGACTCCTCCAGCTAGTAGCGCTGTCTCCCCATCTCCACATCCTCTGTCGGTCTGGCTGTAATGTACACCTTTACTTGTCTCTTGCACAGCTTCCTGTGAGCTCTTTGAATGTGGGTAGAACCCGTGTGTGAAATAATTTACATTTTTCCCAAGTGTACAGCCTGGCACGTGGTAGATAATTTATAACTTTCTTTTGGTTTAAGTTTTTTATTCTTGAATGATACACAGAGAACTGTAGCTCTGCAGAGGTAGGCCAAGAAGGACTGAGTTCAGAAGCCCAGGCAGAACTGGGCTTTTGTTTTCCACTCCTAGTGCCTATGTCCCATGTGAGTTGTCTCCCAGTTCATAGCTGGAGAATTTTTGCCTAATATTTCATTAAATAGTCTGAGTACTGTGATGATGTAGTAGTGATGTCAAAGGACACAGGGTTTGGCCTTGAGGTCATAGGTCAGAGGGACCCCTTCCAAGACCCAAGCCTTGGCTTCTGGAGTGACTGGCAGTGAGAGTTTCTCATCAGGAAGGCCCATAATTGGGGGAGAGGAGGACTACTGTGGAAAGGGCCAGAACTTCAAATCAAAGAGCCTTCCCAAAGCCTTGGCTTTGGGACTGTAAGCAAGTCACTGAGTTTCTCTTGGCCACGGTGAGAGGGTGATGACGCGCTCTCAGGGCTGCCGTGAAGATCAGCCAAAGTGATGCCCGTGACTATTAGGTTGGGAGTAGAGGCCCTGTTAACACCAGACATGCGTGTGTTCACTCTGCACGGAGAAATGGACACTGACCCTGGCAGGTGCTAAGAAGGGCAGGAGGAGACAGACCCCACTTTGATTTGTCCACAAGGAGTCACTGACTCTCTCAGGAAGGTCTTGCCTTCTCTGTTTGCTCTGATGTGAGGGAAGTTCTTCAGTTTTCGCTGTAGGGGATGGGACCACGTCGCACATGTGACGTTGGAGCGTCAGCACCATGGCCCGTTCCATGTGACCCCACCTCTGTAGATGATGTCTGCTGCTCCTTCTCCACGGACACGGTGGCTGGTGGACAGACCGAGACTATGTGTGCCAGTGAGCATGGCTTGTCTAGCATCTTCGCGAAGAACAGAGAAACGAAAACTGAAGATGTGGATGTTTTTTTTGTATCACATCAGTCCCAACCCATGAACTTTGTGAGCCGTGGAAGCATCTTAGTTCAACTCTAAAGGACCTCATTGGAAAGGCACCTGCTCGGCTACTCTTTGTGAATTTAAACTTAATCAATTATTCAGAACCCTGGGGCTGCGCGCTCATAGGGCATTTCTACATGTTTACAGTTAGTAATGAGGCTAATGATGTGAATTCGCCCACATGGGGACAATTCAGGGAGGATCTGTTGTGTTTTCCAAAGGGTAATACTTTCCCTTTGAGGTCAGTAGCCTGGGGGCCTTCCTTCTGTGGCAGTCCCTATGACTTTTTAAATGACTGAATAAATGGTCACTTATCTTACCTCCCTGTTATTTGTATATAAATTGTCAGGAGTAGGCTCCGTGGGCTCAGTGTGAGGAGGCAGGAGGCCTTTTAGTTCATTTCAGAAATGGAGAAGGTAGTAAATTATCTGTCTATAGTTTAGACACCAAAAAAGTATTTCTTCTAAATGGTGGTCGAATTGGTAGAGGTGATGGTTGCACAATTCTGTGAACGCACTAAGAGCCACGGAATTACCTACTCTCCGGGTGGGTTAATTGCATGGCATGTGAATTCTATCTTGATAAAGCTGTTATGAAATAAATGGTAGTCTGATTGCTGGCTCTGAAATGTGAACATAAAGTTGTTTTTTTTTTTTAAAAAGACTTTCAGGTTTTATCTATATTTCCAGTCACATGTGTTTGCTTCGGCTAGGAGAAAGCCTGTCCCATGGAAGTCAACACCGTACAGAAGAGTTCCAGCTGATGGAGGCAGAAGGAGTGAGGGAGAGGGAGAACGGACACTAGGACACCACAGTCATATTTGCTGCTGGCAGGGTCCCTCAGTGAGTTCTAAAATTAGTGGGTAAAAGTTTAAGGAGAAACAGGATATTTGCACAGCCTCTGAGCACCCTTGCCCTCCTCCCGTTCCCCTGGGTATTTGCTGATTATGAAGAGAAGAATAGTAACTCCCCAGTGGAAAACCCAGTAGGCCCTTCCTCACTGAATGATGAAGGCTGGTATCACAGTTAATGAGACTCTCAGTGTCGTGTACGTGCCCCCGGCCCTACCATGTGATGTGCTGACAAGGGCACGTCACCTCTGGTGGGGTCCTTCTCCCAAATCCTGAACCTCATCCAACTCGTGAGAAAGCATCAGATAAGTGCAGATCCGAGGCCGGTCTACCAAACCCCTGATGCCTGACCACACTGCAGCAGAGTCATCGAAGACAACGAAAGACCGAGGACCTGCCACAGGCTGGAGGAGACAAGGAGACGCTAATTAGCAGCTGGGAACCTGGTACCGAAAAAGGCGGTTCGGGGAAAAACTGGGAAAGCTGAGTGTAGTTATAGCCTGGTTAGTGGTTCTGAGCTGGCGCTCATGCCGCAGTGCCCGGGCAGTGGTTGCCATGAGACGCTGACGCCCCGGAACACCAAAGAAGGACACGTGCCAGCTCCCCAAATTGTCTTTCCCGCTCTCCATAAGTCTAAGCTCTTCCACAATTTAAATGTCTAATATATATGTAGTAACTATTTTAATGTACTTATTGTTTTAATCATACTATGTAATATAAATGTAAGTGCATAACATTGGTTGTATTTCTATTATGTATCACATATGAATTAACTTGAGAAGATATGTCCAGCATCATTTAACCAGTATCATCTGGTAGGGAATACTTCAGGTAGTGAAGTATTACGTCAAAGTATTACACGAAATGAAATTTCATGAAAATGAAATTTCCCAAAATGCCGAATATTTTATTTCTTTGATTTCCTGATGGAATATTTCCACAGCACAGGAATGATCTGCTCGCCTTATCAGCCTCAGTTATTAGACTCAGTGGTTGTTTAGGGGTTGGGAGTCTGAGCAGGGTTTTGTGACTCTGCACTCCGTGATTCTGAGATTTTGGGTCTGATTTTTACAGGTTTTTAAATTTTTTTGTTGTTGTTTTGCCTCCCATATTCTCAGACTGTGCACTTTCTATTCATAAAGCTTCTGGGATGCCTTTCTTTCTCTGTAACAATTTCTGCTTCTCCTCTTCTCTAGTATTTTGGTTGCAGAGATCATCTGCCTGGGAGTGTTCGTGCTCCTGCTAACTCACCGGCTTAAGCAATGTCACATGTCACACTGCCAGCCCCCTGCCCCAGCGGCAGAAGCCACGCCGACTGAGGCCCCACCGTGCAGGCAGTTCCTTTTCCCCCGGAGATGTCACATGCACAAATGGGGCCCAAGGTGCTGCTGCCTGGGCTTAAGCTCCTCTCTGTCACTCTCTGACTGTGTGACTCTGGGCAAGTCCTTTCTCTTCTCTGCCTCAGTTTCCTCTGTGTGGGATGGAGCGAATCATAGGGTCTGCTCCATGGGTGCTTGTGAGGGCTGCAGGCAGAGAGCCGAGAAGCTCGGTGGGCCTCAGCAGGTCTGTGTTTGTTACTGTTGCACGTTCGTCTGCCACATTCAGCCTGAGGTCTGAGTTTGGGAGCAAGGGTGGCTTCTCTTGGTCCTAGGACAGCTTACCAAATAGTCACGTTCCATGGACTGAATAGGCACAGCCAGCGCTTTTCTGATGTTTCCTCTTCATTTCTCAGAAAAGAGGTTTCCCTGCTCTCTTCCTTGACAGTTATGAAAAAGGACAGCTGTTGGCCTGGAAGTGATTTTGTCCTGTGAAGAGAAATAGCCTTGAAGAAAAACCCATTTTATAGCTCTATGCCATATATTCCAAACAGAATGTAGCATGTGTGTATTGAAATGTGTTAAAAACAAATGCAAATGTGCTCAAGTGTGTTAGAGAAATAGTTACCATCTCCCCTCCAAAGCCCACATCTGCATTCAGGGAAGGAACAGGGATCATCTGGGAAAAAGCAGAGTTTGCTCTTGGGTATCGTCCAAGGGATCTCGAGTTTCCCAGGCGACAGCCATCACACTCCTTGGCCCGTCGAGTACTCTGTTTTGGGGACCTTAGCTGGTCTTACTAAAGCTTCCCTTGGTGCCACCGTGCCAGTAGTGCCACTCAGAAGCACCAGGAGGCGGCCATAACTGCTTGGATTACTTCAGGGGAACGAGGCCCGGAGGTCATGGTGCCGGGATTATTCCTAGGTCCTCCCTGTGTTAGGAAGGGAGGCCAGAGAGAGGCTGCACGGTGGTCAGGGACCAGGAGCCTGCAGGCCGACTCCCACTGCTGAGGAAACTTTGTGTCCTCGGAGTGGCCTCATGGTGTGTTCTGAGGATTAACTGAGAGCAGGCGCATGAGACCAGACCCTCATGGACTCGTGTTCACAGGTATGTGCCCAGACATGGGGTTCTCCATCACAGCAGCTGCTATCGTTGTATGAGTGATTTTATCTGATGTCTTGGGCACGCCTCCCAAGATGGTAAGGTACCCCCCAGATAGTTCCCTAAAGTCCAAAATGCTCTTCTGGGTGAGGGCTTCTCAGCAGGAGGAGAGTCAGATGTTTAATGGGTGAGAAAACATTTCACGGAGGTGTCTGTGTGCTTGGCAAAAACCAGTTTGTGACATGTTTTAACTCAGATTAGATTGAAGCTGGACAGTAGTTAAAATTCTTGTGGGTAGTGGAGAGGGGACCTGTTGCCTGGTGGGACCTTCCTGGTGCAGAAGGGACGCTCGCCACACGTCAGAAGGGGATGTCGGGATGTGAGGATGTCCCCATCAGGGAAGGTGGTCTTCGTTACAATTTTTAGTTTCATTTGTTTTAAATATTTAGTCAATGAAATTTCCCCAAAAGCAAAGTAGATGAGGAAGAAATAGAAGGGCAAAAAGCCACATTTTCAAAGCACAATGAAATGAAAGTCCGGATCCGTGTGCTGTAAGTTCCTGGGGCTACTTTGCCACGGGTGGGCCTGGAGTCCACAGCTGGTTCCCCCGCTGCCCCTGGTGTCCCCATCCCCTGGATGAAGCTGCTGTGGGAGCAGAGGGAGTAAGTGAGCACTGTTCAGGTCATGGGGAGTCCGAGCCAAAGGGCCTGCTCTCTGCTGCTTCCCATGTGTCTCTGACAAGTGCCTGAACCTCCCTGAGGACAGTTTCTGAGACCATTTATGAACATTATGTCTGTGCCCTTGCCCCTTGAGGTTCTTTGGTGGACAGTCTACCAGACCTTACCTCTGTATTAGAACATCGTGTCATGGCCAGGTACAGGCCACCCAGCCTCTCTGTGTCAAAGGGACGTGGCTTGGGTTGTCCAGTTGTGAAGACCATAGTCATAGCCTCCTGGAGATCAGCCCCATCCCCACAGACATTCCCTGTCTCCACGGGCCTTCCAGCCCCTTCGAAGTCAACCTCCAGAGAGAGGGCACCGTTCTGAAGTTGTGTGCCTTCGGTGTGTGTGCAGGGAATCCTTCGCAGACGCTGTGTGCCCTCTGCTGTCCAGTTGGTTAGTCTCTGTTGCCTATTTGTGGCTCTCAGTACATAAAACATCTTGTATGTGTAAAGCCAGTGTGCCACGGGGAGCTCCTAAGAAGCAGGCGGTCTGTTTTTAAAGTACACGTGTTGTGCTCAAGGAGAGAAAAGTACTTAGGAACAAACTGAGGCCAAGGGATACCAAGGATGGCTGTCGTGTGTCTGATAAGAACATGAGGGGCGCCTGGGTGG
The DNA here is from genome assembly GCA_028646535.1 of Procyon lotor. Taxonomy (NCBI): domain Eukaryota; kingdom Metazoa; phylum Chordata; class Mammalia; order Carnivora; family Procyonidae; genus Procyon; species Procyon lotor. The sequence continues at coordinate 2,260,102 of CM053621.1, read as the reverse complement.
CTCAGTGGGTTGAAGCCTCTGCCTTCGGCTCAGGTCATGATCTCAGAGTCCTGGGATTGAGCCCCGCATCACGCTCTCTGCTCAGCAGGGAGTCTGCTTCCCCCTCTCTCTCTGCCTGCCTCTCTGCCTACTTGTGCTCTCTCTCTGTCAAATAAAGAAAATCTTAAAAAAAAGAAAAGAAGATGAAATGACAGCTGCACTGTCTTCATAACCAGAGGTTTGACTGTTAAGGACCAGCATGTGTTGAGTACCGACTGGTACCTCAGGCAGAGTCCCGGGTGGGAAATACCTGTGCGTCCGTTTGTGCAGCCTTCCCCACCCCCCTTCACACCGCCGGCATCCCGTCAGCCCCACGGGGCCAGGATGCCGCGTCCTTGTCCTTGCCCCCCTTGCATGACGTCAGTCCTGCCTACCCTAGTCAGTGTTCAATCCAGGATTTGGTCCATGACGGCTGGATCTCAGCACGAGTGCCCCTGATCCCAATACCAGTCATCACTGGAGTGACTCCCAGGAACTAACTAGAACTAGTGTTGTCGCACTACTTCTCTAGTCTTTGAGTGCGAAAAGCAGCCAAAGAAATACCTCTTAGTATTGCGTCCTATCTGCCCAAGACGGGGGAAAGCCCCAGACCCTAGGGGTATGACCCGGCTTAGAGTCTTTTGGACTGTCCTGGGCACCCCGAGGTGTCCCCCACTCCTGGCCCTTGCAAGGGCCAGTGTCACGCTCGACTCAGCCACCACCAGAGCCATTCAGTCCCACGCCCCCTGGGAAGCGCCCTCAGGAGTCTGCTGGGCTCGGCACTGGGGCGGGTGACTTCACGCCTCCCGAGGGGGCTGGGAGGGCCGCTCCAGGGGCATGGTGTTGGATTTTGTTTTTTCATTTAAGAAGATCAGTGGCCCCATTAGCAACATGTTTTGAAGTTGAATGCAGTCATTACCAAGGTGCACTAGAATAAATTTACACATTATATCACTGACAATTAGAACATTTGCCCCTGTTAATACTGTCAGTGTTTAAAGAGCTATAGGCGTGTTTCACCTTGGTACTGCGGTTTGCTCTGGTAGTTAGTCAATGACTTGGCCCGCTGCTTTGGTGCATGTATTTTCATTTTTTGAATGAATACGGATGTTCACAAAACTTGTGCATTCTATCAGATTCCCAGATGACACAACTCTTTAGAGTATTTCTTTTATTTAATACAGCAGAGGTCTGAAATCTAATTTAGGATGCGATACAGCTCATATCCTTGCCTGTGAGTACTAAGTGATACTTATTTTAAATTTCCAAAATAGTGTCTAGCCTCCTCTAACGAATTCCAGCGTGTCACAGAGCTTATTATGCTAGAAATTGTCAAAGTCCCTCTAACTCTGTCCGGCTTCCATTCGTCGTCCCCACTGGGAGCTCTTGGTTGCTGTCTTGGTGGCGGCTGCCAGTTGATGGGATCCTACTGATAGTGGGAGTAAATTGACTAAGGAGGCACTGAGGGCCAGCAGCAAGGCTAGGCTAGCTACACATGTCTTCACTTGGTTCTTACCACACATCTGCAAGAGCCACGTCACCACCGTCGTTTTGTAGGTGGGAGGACAGAGGTGAGTGATTTGGACGGGGCACCTCCACACCCTGCTTGTGAGCAGCAAAGCGTGGCCCTTGTTGCTCTATCTGATGCTAGTAAGCCTCGACTTCTCTCGTCTAGGTCAGCTAATTGTTCAGGCTTCTGGGAACTGCTGGGTCTGTGAGCGCAACCCCCGACTTGCCAGCCTGTTTCACACTAATAACTCACCGTCACAGAGCTCAGGAACCTCGTGTAGGCTGGTGGCTGGTCGGTTGGCTTAGTAACAGCTTTATTGAGATATAATTCACATTACCATAAAATTTACCCTTTAGAGTGTAGTTTGGTGGTTTTTAGTATATTTGCGAGATTGTGCAGCCATCACCACAGTCCGTTTTGGAACATTTTTCCTCACCCCTCCAAGAAGGAACTCCAGGCCCATTAGGTCACTCCCCATTCCTTCGTCCCGTCACCCCTGGCACCCACTAATCACTTTACCATCTCTAGGAGTTTGCCTTTTCCGGACACTTTCTACAGATGGAATCATATAACATCCATGTCTGGCTTCTGTCACCTGACAGTGTTTTCAGGATTTGCCCGTGTTGGAGCAGGTGCCACTGTTTCGTTCTTTTTGACGGCTGAGTCGTATTCCGTTCTGTGGACAGACGCCGTTGTTGATCCATTCATCCACTGATGGACATTTGAGTTGTTTCTGCTTTTTGGCTGTTACGGAGAGTGCTGCTCTGACTATTCATGTGCCAGTCTTTGTGTGGACGTGTTTCTGTTTTCACTTCACCAGTGTGTCCTTAACTCTGCTCGAGCGGCTCAGGAAGTCTTCCCCTTGGTTCCCGCCATTCAGCATGACAGCCAGTTGCAACAATGGGCCTGAATTACGGGTTGTGGCCGTGGAGCTTTCCGGTCGTGTTCCTATGGTGTATGTTTTTCTTGTAGACCTGTCCTTCCTGCGGGATTACATTTGCCCCCAAATCGGAAGCGGGTGCAGAAGGAGGAGCGGCCCAGAACGGCTGTCAGGAGGAGCATAAGAACAGCACCAAGGTAACAAGCTCTCAGATGCCATTCCTGTCGGTTCCTCCCCTGGTGCCTCCACCAGAGGTGACCTTCTTGTCTTGTCTCCATTCTCAGAATAACTGCTTGGAGGTGACACTGTCCCACACCTCATCCTGAGGGTTTTGACTAGATCAGTAAAGATGCAGACGGAGAGTCAGGTCTAACCCTTGTGAAGTAGAATAATCATGTGCCCAGCTGGATGGGGCTCCCTGTTTGGGCGGTAAGAGCTCACAGCCACGTGGACTGCAGTAGCTAGGGACAATGTCGAAGATGTGCAGAGAGAAGAGGGGGCTCTGCAGGAGCAAAGGTACATCGTGGAGAGAGGCTTGGGGTCGGGGCCCCCAGCGGGGACACTGCCAGAGAAGTCTCACCCGGAGACAGAGCCAGGGCTACACTAGAAAGCAGGACAGAGACCTAATCTGAGAGCCCCTCCAAGAACTCTTATAAGGCTGACTGTCCAGGGAGCCCTTTGTCTGTTATCGTCCATGGTTGTGTCACCTGCCACCTTCCTCTGGATGGATCCTCATACCACATCCACCACCCGAGTCCCCCAAACCTTCACCCATGGCCCTCTGCAGTGCTGATTCCGTGGTTAGCAAGCTCTAAGAGGCTCAACTCTTCCATGACCTTCTCTCCACCTCCTTACTGGCTCTTCCCACAATGTCACCTTCCAGGCTGCCTCAACCCCTGGAGGTGCAATCTGACGGAACAGGGGGATGGGGAGAAGCAGGTGGGTGGAGAGGTTGAGTGTCAGGTTAGAGCGGAGACATGAAGGTGCTGGTCAGCTGTGCAGTGGGGCCCCCACATGGCCGAGGTCGGGCTGGAGTAGCGCGGTCGCATGCTCACACTGCAGCCTCTTTGTCTGCTCCCCACTACCCTTGTCTTGAGGCAGGCTCCGGGAGCACCGAATTCCAAAGCTCAGAATGGACTTCTCAGTCCTCCCCAAGAGGAGAAACTAACCAACAGTCAGACCTCCCTGTGTGAGATCTTACAGGAAAAGGGAAGGTGGGCAGGAGTGAGCTTGGACCAATCAGCTCTCCTTCCGCTGAGATTCAAGAACATCCGGGAGAAAACAGATGCCCATTTTGTTGATGTTATCAAAGAAGACAGGTAAGAGTCAACCATTCCCAATGGAAGTAAAGATTTGCAGGTAGGAGTCTCTCTCTTTTTCTGAGTTACCTTATCCCCATGTGTTTCCCCTTCCATTGTCAGTTTTTTACTTTATTTTAAAGTAATTTAAAACTTATAGAAAAGTTATACAACTAATACAAAGAATTCTCATTCTACCCTTTGCCCGATTTACCAACTCTTAATATTTTATTGTTTGTTTTGTTCTATGAAATTTATGTTGGGTTTTTTTTTTTTTCCTGGACCATTTGATACTAAGTTGGATATATCATGCCCTTTTCCCCTAAATACTAAATTTCCTAAATTACAAAGATGTTCTTTTACATAATCATGGTTACCAAATTCAGGAAATTCAGCATGGATGCATATTTGACCTAATCTATGGTTCATATGCCAGTTTGGCCAGAAATTTTGGCCACAGAAATGACGTGTCCTTCTCAGGCATCCTGTCTAGAGGCACATGGTGCCCACTTGTCTTCCATCAGTGATAGTAATTTTGAGCAACCAGGCAAGTGTTGTTGACCTCCTCTCCAGTCTGTGGTTATTTTCTCCCCGTGAGTAGTAAGCAGTACTTTAAGATCATTCATGTTCTCCATTCCTCAGCATACTTCCCTAAATTTCATCTCCATCGTGGTTCTTGCTGAAAACAACCTTTACCATGATGGCTCAGAATGTCAGAATGGACATGGCTCCATCACTTTTAAAAAATTTAATCTTACTTATTTTAGAGAGGGCAGGGAGGGGCCGAAGGGGAGAGAGAGAATCTCAAGCAGACTGACTCCCTGCTGAGCAGGGAGCCTGACACGGGGCTTGATCTCAGGACCACGAGATCACGACCTGAGCCAAAACCAAGAGTAGGACTCAACTGACTGAGCCACCCGGGAGCACCTCCACCAATTGTTTCTCAGTTCCTCGCTCCCTCTTCTAGCACAACAGGATGTTCCAGGCTCGTCTTAGATCTTCCCTAACACTGGACAGGAATCAGCCATTTGTCCAAGGAGCCTTGGCTTCTTTTAGTGAAGAATGGTATTTGGAAATGTGTGTTGTGTGTGTCTGATTTAATGTCATAGTAGCCAAAGACATACCCTATGTGATTTCAGCCGTTTTACACTTGTTGGTACTTTTTTTATGGTCTCACATGTGTCTGTTTTCACGAGCATACCGCATGCACTTGGGAGAAGGTATCCTGCATTGGTAGGGTGCTGCGGTCTATAAACACAATTAGGTCCAGGCGGTTGGCAGTATTAGATCATTTTTTTCCTTTTCGTCTGTTGCTCTATCGGTGTTAAGAGAGGGTTTAAAGAATCTGTCCCTGTAATTGGGAGTTTGTCTGTGTCCCTTTTTAGTCCTGTTTCAGGTATTTTCATGTTCTTTTTTTAGGTACATACACATTTATGAGTGTTATAAATTCCTGGCGAATTGGTCCTTTTGTCATTTTGAAGTGTCTCTCTTTATCCCTGGTAATACTCTGTCATAAAAACCTCTTTATCTGATACTAATTTAGTAACTCTAGCCTTTTTATTCTTACTCTTTGCCTGGTGTATCAATTTCCATTTAAAAAAATTTCAACTTGT
>CM053621.1:2230144-2254683 GCA_028646535.1 Procyon lotor | reverse complement strand
GCCTGGGTGGCTCAGTCGTTAAGCGTCTGCCTTCAGCCCAGGTCAGATCCCAGGGTCCTGGGATCGAGCCCCGCATCGGGCTCCTTGCTCTGCAGGAAGCCTGCTTCTCCCGCTACCATTCCCTCTGCTTGTGTTCCCTCTCTCGCTGTGTTTCTCGCTGTCAAATAAAAATAAAATCTTTAAAAAAAAAAAAAAAAAATTTCAACTTGTATCTTATATTTGAAGTGTGTCTCTTACGACTCTTGCTTTTTAAATCATTCTTAAAGTCTCTGCCATTTAATTCTATTTTTATATATTTTCTGGCTTTTTAGCCATACCTCTTTGCATTATTATGATTTTTTCAAAGATTTTTAAAAAAATTTATTTGACAGAGAGAGAAATCACAAGTAGGCAGAGAGAGAGGGGGAAGCAGTCTCCCTGCCGAGCAGAAAGCCCTATGCGAGGCTTGACCCCAGGACCCTGAGACCATGACCTGAGCCGAAGGCAGAGGCTTTAACCCACTGAACCACCCAGGCACTCTGCATTATTATGATTTAAAAAAAAAAGTTGGGTTTTTTTTTTTTTTTGGTGGTTGCTCCAGGTCTTATAGATAGGCATCCTTGAATTTTTTTACAGTCTTCTATGGTTAACATTGTGTCACTTCAGTTTTTTTTTCCCAGTTTACTTATTTATTTATATAAGTAATCTCTACACCCAACATGGGGCCCAAACTTGTGACCCCGAGGTCAAGAGTCACATGCTCTTCTGCCTGAACCAGCCACGTGACCCTGTGTCATTTTACTTGAAATATAGACATCTTGTACCTGCGTAGATCCATTACTCACTTCTCACCCCTTATGCTGTAGTTTTCACTTGTGTTTCCTTGGCATACATTGTGACCCTGACCTCTAATACCACCCTCTTGATAATCTCAGATTGGTCCCCAATGATTGCTCTTCTGTTGAATTGGATCATATTGTTTCCTTGTTTCAGCATGCAGTTAACTTACCTAAACTCCCACAGCAAGCTTGTCTCCCCTCGTATAGGCAGCTACTGCTCTTTCTTAAGCCTCAGTTAGGCTGCTTGGAGTCTGCCGTGCCTGGCAGATTTCAGGGGTAAGCCAGAGATTCAAGCAGAGCTCATATGATGAATTTGGGGATGCCCCTTCTCTGTTTGTTTTTTTCTTGGATTTTCAACCTCATTTTCCAACTGTGGATACCCCAAACATTATTTTCTGATTTTCCAAGCCAGCGAGATTATAGTTTTTCCATCTGAGTTTTAGCTGTCCTGCACATGGTGCTGACTAATGGCTGTCTTCAGGCAAACATGGAAATCAGTAAAACTTGGGAAATTAAGCTGGTGCTGTTCCCTTTCTTCCAGGTGGGACTCCATTTCCCACCTGCTTTGGTCAGTCGCCACTGCCTTCCAGGAGTCATTTTTATATCTTGTCCAGAGTTTATGGTTGTTACCGGAGAAAAGAGTGGCCCAAAAGGAGCTAATCTTTGTGCCCAGAAAAGGAGCTCGCTGATGTTAATTTCAGGGGAGCAGCACGGCGTCTAGCGACATGTGGCCATTGCTGACCTGTGTACGGCTGCTGTGCTGGTTTTTCCTCTGTCCACACTTACTGGGTGGAAGGGAAGATGGGGGTCTGCCTCCAGGGATGGAATGTTCTCTCTCCTGAGTCTGAGAGCATGGCGACGTATGGCACACTTGTCACAGAGAGACAGTCCCCTGGGCTGCAGGGAGCCTGCGTGTCAGGCGCAGGGGAGCGACTTTACCTATTTTATCTGATGTAATCATGGACGTTATCGGGTGAGGGATAGAGACTACGCTCCATGGCCGTATTTGCCTTCTGAAATCATGTTGACACTCTCTCAAATTTCCTGCAGTATAAAAAAGATACTACTATTTGCTAGCAACCCTAAAAGAATGAAACAGTCACGTAAAGCAGGTTTGATGTCTCTGCTATTAAAATCGTTGAGTGTTATTTTTCACATTTCACACGCAGTCTGCATATGTGACAATAGCACTCCAATTACAGTGACTCTAAATAGTTTTATGATAACAACCTGTCAGCTCTGATGGCAGTAATTACTGTCAGTACTCTGACGGGACAGCAGCTCTGAGTTAGGTTTCCATCGGAAGCCTTGGAATCAGCCTAAGTCCTTGGTGGTCTGCTCCTTCAGAGCGGTGGCTTCCCAGCATGGCCCAGCTGCCTCCTCCTTCCCCAGACACTGGAAGATGTTTCCAGAAGCAGGGTGCTCGTGACGTGCACTGTAATGACTGCAAACGGTCATACTTTAGTGGAGAGGAAACATAACACGTATTCTGAAAACACAAAGCACTTTCCAGACGTATGTTCTCAAGGAGGGGTCAAGCAGTATCTGTCACGTAGTGCCTCGCAGACGCGGTTTGTGTGGCGTGCTCGGGCCTGGCGTTGGGGAGGCTGACTGGAGTCTGTCGATAGAGCGAGCGCCGTGACTGCGCTGTGTTGATCACCCGCATGTTTCGTTCCTCCTAGCCTGATGAAAGATTATTTTTTCAAGCCACCCATCAATCAGTTCAGCTTGAACTTCCTGGACCAGGAGCTAGAGCGATCCTACAGGACCAGCTACCAAGAAGAGGTGTGTTTCCCCTTCTTCTTCTACCCAAGAAATTTGTTGTTTGCACTGGATAGTTCGCGGTCAGCTTTGTGCTTTGGCAGCCTTGTTTCCCCCTCGAGTGAGAGGAAAATGAAGGCTGATGCTAATTCCTCACAATCTGTAAGCCCCAAACTGCATCTGCACATGAATTTATCCACACGAGGAGAAGACCTCCGATCTTTCTGAGCCTCTTTGTCTTACGTCACCGGCATGTCATTTCCAGGCCCCTTTGCTCCGTGCTGACATTGTCTTCATTTCCTCCCTCCTTCCCAGTGACTCCCTAACACCACGTGCATGGCTCTTGCTTACATCTACCACACCACCCTGCCATTTGGGATCCCGTCCGTCCCCTTGTTAGGCTCTGAGCCCCCGAGGGCGATGTTTCATGTCTGCCTCCAGCACCCCACACAGAGCCAGGCCCAGAGCAGGCTCTCGAGTGAAGGCACGAGCATCTCTTACTATCCATGGACACACCCATGCTTCATCTGCTGTTGCTTCAATGCCTGCCTGTTACTTCTGTCATGGAGCCGGGTGTCACACACCCTGAACCTGGGACCCAACCCTTCAGTGGAAGCTTCCAGAAAATGGCTTTTGTGCAACAGCTTTTACAGATCCAGCGTCTGTAACCCAGCTTTCAGGCTCAATATATAATGTGTTTGTGAGAACTCACTGGTTTGTAATAGCTTGTTGTGTGACCTCGCACAAGTTTCCTAACTGCTCTGTGCCTTAGTTTCCTCGTTGTTAAATGGGATAGGAGAGATGGCCCACCTCAAGCCCTTACCACCGGTGCTTGGTCCAGGGTGGGCAAGTGCTCTACAAGTGTTCGCCGTGTTTCCCATCGAAATCCTACTGCTACCTGTCAGAGCTTCCGCTCATGCCTCCCACCACCCCTCCAATCCCAAACAGGTTATAAAGAATTCTCCCGTGAAGACTTTTGCCAGTGCCACCTTCAGCTCCCTGCTGGATGTGTTTCTGTCAACAACAGTGTTTCTGATTCTTTCCATCACCTGCTTCCTGAAGTATGGGGCTGCCTCCACGTCTCCCCCGCCTGCGGCCCTGGCAGTCTTCGGCGCCGCCCTGCTGCTGGAGGTGCTGTCCCTCGTGGTCTCCATCAGGTAAGGGCCCACCTGCCCGGCTCTGTTCCAGCTTTTAGCTTTTAGCTCCCTCTGCTGGCTCAGCGGTTAATGGCTTGGCAGTCTGGCCGCAGCTCCTTGGATCCGCCTCCCAACACCAGAGGCCTCTGCAAGCTCATTTCGGATGACTGGTCCTTTTTCCTTCCCTCCCCCAGCTCTGCTGCTCAGCGTCCTCTCTCACAGACCTCGGCCCTCCACACAAGTGGGCACCTTCTTTGCCACAGGGTCAGTGTCCTCTGCAGCCCCTCAGCTGCCAACCAGTCCCTGGATCTCCCCACTCAGAGACTTAAAAAGAACAAATGGGAAGAGAGGGGACGAGAAAGGGAAGAGAGACGAAAAGGAAGCATTCGGGGAGCACATGATGGGTCAGCAGGTGCCTTTTCTAGATGTGTGAGCAAGACTTGAAACCCTCAGAAGGATTGTAGATGTCCGTCTGCATGAGCTTGGATCTGGCAGTGGTTTCTTAGCTCTGACACAAAAAGCATGAGCAGCCAGAGAAAGAAGAGATAAGTTGGGCCTCATCAAATTATAAAGCTTCTCCCTTCCAAAAAGCATCCGTCTCTTCTCACACCAGAGAGGGAGCCTGCAGGATGGGAGAGAATGTGCAGAGGGCCCCCCAATCCTGCTTTCTCCCCGTCTGCGGTGAGGTCTGATACCTAGAATGTAAGCTCAGTAATAGACCAGCAACCCATTTAGAAGTGGACAGAAGGTCTGAGTAGACAGCGGGGACCCCTCAGGGAAGGTAGGCCCTCAACATCCACTCCACTCAGCACCTGGGGAAGCTCACAGCTGCACTGAGTACTTAGACTAAGTGTGAATACACAGGGTACTCCGTGCACATGCACACCACCCCCCCCCCACCCCCCGTCTGCCTCCTGGGCACAGTGACCACCTCCTCTTTCCAGCCCTGCCCATCTTAACAGGCAGTCCTGCTGGCGATCGCCCCCAGAAGCTGCAGGTGAAATAGAAACGGGGAGAAGGGCACTGACTCAAGTTTGCAGCCCCCTTCCCCAACACCCCAGGGTAGGAAACAATAGCCCCGGGGCTGCTGCGTAGCTTCTGAATGCTAGTCCCACCCCCCAACTTTGAACTATATGGGCTGGATTGCACCCCCCTCCCCATACTCACCCTCCCCTCCTTCCCCTACCCCTATGGCTCTTTGCGGAGGGTCTTTTCTGGCCACCAGAGGCTTCACACTTGCCCCCTGTGCCTCCTTCAAGTTGAGATCACTACAGGATGCGTCCTTGCTGTCTACCCAAATTCCCCACCAGGATTGAGCTGCGTGGTGCATAGCACAGGTCTCCCTGTAACACAGCCCTCCCTACGGGCCTGCGCCTGAAGTCTTGGCTCTACAACTCTTGCTGAGCTGCATGGGACCCACTCTCAAATCAGCTCTGCTTCTGGGAAATCCAAACCAAGGCATCTTCAGGCCCCTAGTTTGTCTTTTCCTTTTTAAAATCAGCCCTATTGTGATATAATTCACATACTAGAAATTCACTCGTGTGAGTGTGAACTAAGGGTACAGTTCAGTGATTCCTAGGAAACCTACAGAGTTGTGCAGAGATCACCATGTAATTTTAGAACATTTCTTTCACCCCAAAGAAAACCTGGCACCCATGGGCAGTGCCCCTCAGGCCCATGCTCCCTGCCCTGGGTCCAGGTTTCTGTCTGACACAGGGCCTACAGCAAGAGAAGATGCCGGCTCTCTTAGAGACTAGTATTGTCTCCATACCTTTTTCATAAGCCCTTTACACCGCTGTTCTCTGTTCTTTGGACCCACTTCTACAGAGCCTGTGCTAACCCCAGTCTGGAGACTGCAGAGCACTGTAGGCCACGGAGACACTAGGCTGGCCGCACCCAGGTGTGTGCCAGACCTGTCACGCCCGCGTGCTATGCCCACGTGCTCCACCAGCACCCTCCAAACCAGGTGGCCGCTGCTCCTAAGTGACCGCTGGCGTGACTCTAAAAGTTCACTTCACCCAAGTCATCAAAGCCCGGGAGGGGCTGGGAACGTGATGGAGCTCCCTGTCACCACATGGAGGACGTATGTAGGCTCCCAGGTCACCAGGAATCCATGGTGCAGAGTTCGTGGGCACCCTGGGGAGCTGGTTCTGTGGCTGCCCCTCCTCCAGAGGCCTTCGTGCATCTTTACTCCCTTCACTCCCCTCGTTTTGTGCCGAGCCCAGGCAGGTGTGAGGATGGTGGGCCTTATCCTCAGAGATCTGCCGTCCTGGAGACCTTTGCGGGGGCTTCCCAGGCCTGCCTTCTCCCTGTTGCAGCTTGGCTTCCTCTGTCTCCTCATGGGGCTTATGTATTCTGCCTTGGAGCATATTTGTGGTTATTCTTGGAAATATTCCCAGGACTCCATTATCCATTAAGTGTCAGGAGGCCAGAACCATCCAGGCCCTAAAAAGGTCAGACAGGGCCTGGTTCCCCGTGGAAAATGGCCAAGACTCGTGGTCTCCTCCTAGATACGCATGTGTGGCCCATGGCCGCTGCACTGTGGGTGTCCAGGACAGAAGGTGCAGGCACCTGGGTGTGTGGCAAAGACCCTTGAGGGGCACTTGTGCCATTGAAGCTCAGCGGCAGGTCCTGGCACTTCCAGGTGGGGACAACGCACCTGTCCCTTCTCCCCCTCCCTGGGTGGGCCCGGCTTCAGAGAGGGTCTGTGTGTGTGGGTCTCCTTGCCCAGCTGAACCCCGGGGCCCCTTCTTCTGTCTCCTGCTGGCATCCATTACTGGCCCCTGCTGACCCCAGGGCCCCTCACTTAGCCAGACCGTTCTTCCTTCTGAACAGCGCTTCTCAGCCCCACGCACTTTTCTCCCTTCTTCATGATAATTATTTTGTGATATCCACGTGACTGTCCCGAAATACAGCCTACTTATGCACGTGATTGCAGAAGGAGTCGATGAAATGCTGTCACTCGCAATGTGACAGAGAAAGAACAAGAGAGCCATTTAAGATAAAATATGTAGTGCTTCACCTCATTTTTGCCAGGACACCACCACTGGGGAAGTCATAACAGAGTCATCAGCTGTGTCCTCGTGCGCACGGTCATGCAAACGAGACGGCTCCAAATGAGGACCACTCTCTCTGTGCGGGCTTGGTGGCACGAGTACCGGGTTGCTGCCTGTGACATGATTTCTGAAGTGCTGAGTGAGCCTTGCTAAGGCCCCAAAGCAAAGGGCACTTCGCACAGTGGTTCCTGGAAGATCAGCGTGTGTTAGCAGCACCGAGACACAACAAGGCTATGGGCTGGGGTCATTGTCAGCAGGGCTCTGTCGTCTGTGGGTGCCCAGGGGGCTCGTGGCAGTCGTGTGTCCCAGTGCGCCCCCCATCCCTGGCTCCTGCCCACCAGGAGCCGGCCACACCCCTCAGTCACTGTGGCAACCAAAAGGCCCTGCCAGATTCCCAGACAGCTCCAAAGGGCCCCAGCAGCCTGTGACAGCAAGTGGTGACCTCTGAGGGGGCCTGTTAACATTTGCATGCCCAGTTCTCACATCTGCTTTTGAGACCCTCAGAAGCTCATGGTTGGCTTTGTACAAACACGTGTCGTCAGTATGCAGCAGATGACCTTAAAGTAAGGTATAATGAGCCGGGCAAGTCCACTTGCTGCCGACCGAAAGTGGGGGGGCAGGGGCTCCGCCAGCCCCCGTGTGCGCGGCAGCCACACTGGTGAGAGTCAGCAGGCCTCCTGCCCCTGCCTTCCCCGGCAGGCTGACCTGCCCACAGACACCCCGTTTCTCCTTTCTCCCTCCTCATCCCAGGATGGTGTTTTTCCTGGAGGACGTGATGGCCTGTACAAAGCGCCTGCTGGAGTGGATAGCCGGCTGGCTCCCGCGCCATCTCATTGGGGCCATCCTGGTGTCACTCCCTGCTCTTGCGGTCTATTCACACGTCACCTCTGAATTTGAGACAAACATACACGTAAGTAAAGGCTTGGTGACTTTGTTTCTGGGCTCTTCAGGACTCGCTCATCTTTTTTTTTTTTTTCGTAAGTTTGATGACTTGGGACAACAGTTTAAATATAGGCCTTGAAAGAGGTGCAGATTCTTCGATACCACCTTGAGCTTGTCTTCTTAAAAGATTTGCCTGGGATAGAGGAGTAGGCAGGGAGGGTAGCACGTGGCCCGTCTAGATGCTCGAGCCCTTCACTGACCACAGTCGGGGAGAGGCGGGCGCGACACTGCCCTGCCCAGCTCCCCTGTGCGCACGCCAGCCTCACCTGCTGCTCACCGAGCTCCAAATCAGGTACTTTCCTCTGCATTTTACAAAGCAGCGTCTGTCCCACGTTTCCAGACGAGGTGCAGTGCTCACCTGTCGGGCTGGCAGGGCTAGGTGACTGGCGTCGGGCTGGCTGCTGTCAATCAGGGGAGGAGATTCCACGTTAAACCCCATGCAGACTGAATTAATGCCCTTGTGCAAAGTTCTGTTTTTGGTGAAAGTGAGTGTAACACGAGCTACCAAGCAGACTGACTGCATTTGATCCTTTAACACCAAATTACATTTCCGCGGGCATGTAGTAGGATGCCTGAAGGAAGGCTTTGTAAAGGTAACCACTTCCCCGGTGGTGGCACGGAGACGGGTGGCCTACCTTCCCTCTCCTCCAGAGTGACGTGCTCAGTTTGCACACATCGGGGGGAGGGGGTTTAGTACCAGCTCGAGCTTGCCACCAAAAGCCCTGGGTGATTAACCCAATGATTTATGGTCTGTCCCTGAAACTGCCAGATACTTTGCAATATCCATGGTATTTTTATACCGAAAGAAAGATAAGTGACAATCCTTTGATGTCAGCATGCTCGACTGGAAGTGAGGCACGGGGCCCACGCGGTGAGGGCGGGAAGGGTCACTAACCCCGCAGGCCCCTCCTTGCAGTTCACCGTGTTCATGGGATCAGCCGTCCTGATCACCGTCGTGCACTACTGTAACTTCTGCCAGCTCAGCTCCTGGATGAGGTCCTCCTTAGCCACGGTCGTCGGAGCGGGGCCCCTGCTCCTGCTCTGCATCTCCCTGTGCCCTGACAGGTACGTCCGCCGCTGTGCTGTGCGTCTGGTGCCCTCACCGGCTGGGACACCTTTCCCGACCTCGCTTGTCTTTCACATCCGTGCGGATGCCCTCTCCCTCTGCTCTCCCACATACTGTCACAATGGGACATAACCTTCAGCATACACAATGCCAGCATCCTCAAGAAAAGTCCGAAGACTAATATGCAAAAGAAAGAAAAAGAAAATAGTTCTTCATGACATAATACGTATTTGCATATAGATGTCCTCAGGTGATCCCTGCCTGGGACGTAGTGCAGTAGTCACGTGCTTCAGCTTACCTAGGACAGAAAAGTAGGACCGGAAGCTGTTTCATACGAGATGATCAAGAAAGTGAAGGAGTAGAGGTAGAGGGAGACCCGGGAAGGCGAAGAGGAAGCTGGTTCTCCCCTCATTGGAGTAAGGGTAATATACCCGGGCAGTTTGCAGGTTGCTGAAGGAGAGGAAGTGAGAGGTAAGGTGCTCTTGTAAGAGGCCTGGGCCTTATTTCTAAATACTGACTCACTGTTGTGACACATGTGTCACAATGTGAAACGGAGTAATGACCAGTTACTGGAAATAAATCTTTTATCTTGAAGTCCTTCCACATACTGAAGAACACTTTCAGTCTCTGGTAGTCAAATGACCTTCAAAACCTTGTCACGGGGAAATGCCAAGGCATAGATAGGATAGTGTGGGAAAAGAAAGGGTCTGTAGGAAAGACCCCAAGGGACGGGAGCGGTTCTTATGGTCATTGCTACAAAAAATGAAAATATATAGGATGGTAGTGATATGTGCTCTACTTAAAACGTCTCATATTCCCAAAATTCAGTAAGATCCCTCTTTCATGTGTCCTACTAATTGAATAATGTCTGATTCTTAGTCTGTTAAAAACAGGTCTCAAATTGATTGTTGCACATTTGTAACTGGTTTTGCAGCTATCAGCCTTTCTCAAGTAAATACAGTTAGGAGTACAGTGATTCGTTGGAGAGCAGAATGCTCACAGTGAGTGGTTTAGAAAGTTCAGGATAATGTCTTAAAGCCATTAAGCATCTGTTTCTGTAACAAACTTCTCCTAAATATTGGACTTTTTTTTTGGTAACTGCTTACAAAAACATTTTACCATTAGCACATATTAACCACTTTTTTATAATTACCGTGGGTTTAGGCTAGCAGGATAGTTCAGAGTGACACAAGGCATTCCCTCGTGGTGCCTTGCAGGACATCAAACATTCCTATCTCCTCAAATTATTATGACAACCAGAAGGAGCCCCAGCATTTTCAAAATGGCCCTTAGGAATGGCATTACTATTGCTGAGAACCGTTGCTTTAATACATTGAGCAGTAGGGAATGATCCAATTTGTCGCAGTATCAAATATTAAACCGCCATAGTATATCTTTGGGTATTTCCAAAGCAGCAGTTGATAATGGACAAAGTAAGCATCCTTCTCCTCAGTTAGACTTAATAAAATAATGGTAACGTGAAAGACATTCAAGTTTTCTGCAAATTAAGATCAGAAGGGAATTTTAAACAGAACTGTCATTCAGCGTTTGAAAGGAAACTTTAATGAATAGTTAAATCACCTTAAGCAGAGCAAAGCGTACATTTCCCTTTCTGAAGGTATGGCCATCTGGCATTAGGGTCATTATGAGGCTCTTTCCCAAGAGCATGGGATTCATCAGTCTGCCTTTTAACCTTTTAAAAGAACCATGACCAGTATCCCCTCAGCCACTGGCAGTGTCGTTCAGTCACTGGTTGAGGCTCTTCCTCTTGGCTCTGGAGGGACCAGAGTGACGAGGGACCAATTCTATCACCTTTGTCCAGAATTCAAAGAGCAGATCTTGGGCTGCAGGTGCATCTCCCCCTCACGTAGTACTTCTCCCTTCCCACAGAATCCTTCGAGCCCATCCACCCGCCGTCACCGCTGAGCCTCACAGGGTAGGAAGCATGGGGAGTGGGGAACACAGACACAGACAGGCTCCCTGTGTAGGAGAGGGGACTTCTGAGAACCATGGGAGCCTCAAGGGGGGACTCGGACATAAAAGAAGGGCTGTGCACACGTGGAGAGGAACAGTCACAGTCGTGCCTGGGCAGGAGAAAGGATGGCGTACAGCCTCAGAACAGCGTCTGTGCTGTAGCTCTTGCTTTCTCTCCTTCCCCATGAAGTCATCTCACACCCCCTGTGAAGATAAAAGCCTCTCTGAGCCATCCCCTCACCTCTGCTGCCCAGGGGAGCTGCTTGCAGAAGCTTTGTAAGGTCCCCCTTTGCAGTGAGTGGAGCAGATGGATATAGTGGACCGGGAAGTGTGGGGACATGAGGCCGACTTACCGGTCTGGGGGTGCCAGGTATAGCAGGACCCTATTGTGAAGTGTGTGGGAAGGGTACTGCGTGTCACAAGTCCTGCCCCAACACCGAGAGAGTTCTTTATTGTGTGTGGTTTCTATGCCCCAGAATGGGGATTCGGTTGCCTTGAGTACACGAGGAGCAAAGTCTGGCCTCTCAGGTCAGCCAGTGTCTCCAGCAATTCCTTTCTAAACCAGTCCTTTGTCAGTGGGCATCGCTGTTGATCATGACTGGTATCTAGCCTGTGGGACCACGTGGGAAAGTCCTCATGTCATGCACATGCCTTGGAGACTTCTTACTTGGTTTTGCTCTTTAGCAATGGTGCCTCCCTCCTTGATGTGAAGGCCTGTCCACTGCACCACTGTCTCTGCCTGCTCCAATTTTTAGTTCACACAGGATATTGGACTGTAATAAAGAATTAACTAGCCTTGGTTTTTTTGACTTGATCTCTTCACGTTAAAAAAGGAGGAAATTGTTTTTTAAACTCTACTGTTTCACTTTATTTACTGCCTTCTTTGCTTTTTATAATAATGTTTTTCTGCATTTTAATTTCAGTTCCATAGTAATTTCACACCTTGATGCAGGACAGAATTTCAGGTAAGCTTTTGACTTCATGCCTGTATGTGAACAAATGAGGGTAACTGTATGAGCACCGTGTCCTTCCCAGCTTCCTAAAAAGCAGTTGTATCTTGAATAAAAAGAATTCTATGTAATTCTTAAGTTAATAAGTGGAAAATACCTACTTGTTGAAATATCAACTCACAGTTATAATATCTTACTGAGAAAACGAATGGTGGTTAAGAAATACTAGATTTGGGGGCGCCTGGGTGGCTCAGTGGGTTGGGCCTCTGCCTTCAGCTCAGGTCATGATCTCAGGGTCCTGGGATCGAGCCCCGCATCAGGCTCTCTGCTCAGCGGGGAGCCTGCTTCACCCCCCTCTCTGCCTGCCTCTCTGCCTACTTGTGATCTCTCTCTCTCTGTCAAATAAATAAAAATTTTAAAAAATCTTTAAAAAAAAAAAGAAATACTAGATTTGGCTTAATTTTATATAAGACTTCAGCATGTTATGCAGGAAATCTCTCAAGTCTAAGAAAGTGCTTATTTTAATTCCCTGAAATATTTTGAGTTTACTAACTAGAAATTTGAAATAATAAATGCTAGGCCCTTGCTTGACTGTAAACATCAAACTAAAATCTATATAAACTGAGGAGTCAGAAATAAACATTAAATTATATAAAACTATACATAAATCTAGAAAAAATAGAATTAGTTTGCAGGCCTCTAAGAGTTAACTTTCTAGTCTTACAAATAATAAATGGAACTATGCTCGCACAAAAGTAAAAGACTGATTGACACGTTGATGGGGGTTGTGAGGAGGTGGAGAAAAGTATCTGTGGGCTGCTGTATGAAGAGCTGATCAAGACCCGCATAAATAAAGGACAAAACCCAAAAAAACTGACAAGAGGAAGTGTAGGGAGAAGCTAAATATGTTACTACTGAAGTCACCACACATTTAAATTACTACAAAATCCTTTTGGTCTTTTACCTTCAGGATGTTAGATTGTGAATACCCAGCACAGGCAAGGGCTGGCACATTCATACCTGGGTGGGGATTTATTTTGTTAAGCTGCCCAGCATTTATAACATATAGTTTATTTCTCACAATAACTTGACACATTAGGTGACTTTGTCCCCATTTTCCAGATGAGGAAGCTGAAGTTCAGAGAAGTTTAAGGAAGCTGTCTGTGGTCACACAGCTAGCGATCGGCAGTGTTTAACCCCAGCCTCCCTCACTACCAGGCCACACTCTTTCTGCCAGGCCTCATTACCTCTCAGAATGATACATAGTTTTGGAAAGTAATTTGATAATCTGCAAAAGTGTTCATAGCCTTTGACCTATTGATTCTATTTTTGCTTATCTGCCTAGGGATAATTAAGCATATGATAAAGGTCACCTGCCCAAAAATACTGATCACAATGGCTGATAACATTGAAAATTAATCAGCAGTTTCAGTTGCCAATAAAAAGAAATGAATCAAATTATGATCAGATGCTCAAATATTACCACTGTTACGATGCAGCGATAAGAAAAACACTTCTCCTGGGGCGCCTGGGTGGCTCAGTGGGTTAAAGCCTCTGCCTTCGGCTCAGGTCATGATCTCAGGGTCCTGGGATCAAGCCCCACATCGGGCTCTCTGCTCAGCAGGGAGCCTGCTTCCCCCTCTCTCTCTGCCTGCCTCTCTGCCTGCTTGTGATCTCTCTCTGTCAAATAAATAAATAAAATCTTTAAAAAAAAAAAAAAAGAAAAACACTTCTCCTGTGAAATTACGTGTGTCCTGGAGCTAGGCAGTTCATTATATAGATGAAAAAAATGTAAGATATGTCCCAGTTATGATCTGGTAATGAGTGATGAATGACTTTTTTTTCTGTTTCTACAATTAAAAACTTAAATCTGTGGACACATAGACACTGGGAAGGAGATTTAAAGTGTGGAACAAAGGCGGAATGCAAATGTGTTTCTATGATGATCACAACCATAGTATTTAAAATAAAACACTTAGCTTTTTTTAAGTAAACTTTTTTATTGACGAATATATAACATGTGCACATAAAAGTGTCCAGATCATAAGAACACAGCTCAATGGATTTTCACAAGTGAGCACACCCCATTAACTGCCACTCGGACTAGGAAATAGGACATTACCAGTACCCCAGAGGCTCCCTCTGAGTCCCAGCCTGGTGACCTCCCCAGCCTCACATCTGTAGGCATAGATTTTAAATGGCACTGAAATACACTGAGATGTTAACAAATCCCATGTTAAGCTGGTTAGGACGGAAAGTGAGCTTTGTTTTCTGTTTTAATCCCTCTTCTCCATGATAATGAATTATACTGTGTTTTACTCTAACTTCTAATTATGACTTAATGTCCAACTATCAAGTCATAAATTGATTCTTGCGTTTAGTCCCATAAAGTTCCTGTTTTTGGAACTGACCTTGGCTATTGGAATTTAGGAATGAGACCGCCATCTTTGTTCCTTCTGTCGTGGAAAGAGAAGTACTGATTATTGGTGGGAAGTGATTCTCTTTCCTCCTTGTTCCAAATCTCTGTTGCACAGCAGCCCCTTGGCCACTACGTGTGAATCTGTGTATAAGGACTCCCCTTTTAAACAAGATGAAAGCAGACATCACAGTCTGTTTCCCTTTCTGTCTCGCGCTGGCCTATGTTCTACAACTCCCCTCCTCAGTCCAGAGGGTCTGGCCTGTTCCCCTCTCCAGAGTCAGGCCACACTACAGGGAGAAAAGCAAGAGCAGCAGCCTGCTTGAGGAAAGCCAAACACATCACCCATTTCTGCCACAGGGCTACAAAGTCTGATTGGACCGCTAAGAGGATGTTAAGCCTTGGTGATGTCTCTGCATAAAGGGGGCGGTTCCTTAATGTCATCACTTTGAAGAAACACAGAGAAAGGGCCCTCCTCACCCAACAAGATGGGCTCACTCAAGAGAACACTTACTGGCCCTTCTGCAGATTCTCTCCCTACTCCTGAGCAAGTTAGAGGGCTTGCAGGGTTAGACACAAATCTGTTTCAGTCATCAAGAATGGTTCATCGTTTAGTACTTGGGATTCATGGTATGTATTGCCATTTGACTAAATGACAGAAGAATAAGTAAGTGTGCTGTGTCTCACCATGGAGGCATTTTTGGTTCCTAGCTCACCGGGGCCGAGTCATGGAACTTATGGCAGGGGTCCCAGAGACCACCCCCAGAACCAGAAATTCGCTAAGATTTGGGATTCCACAGAGTTGTACTCGTGGCTGTGATTTATCACAGTCAGAGGACGTGAGGCAAACTTGGCAGCGAGTAAAGGTACATGAGGGAGAGTCCAGAGAAAACCAGTTGCCAGCTTTCTAGAGTCCTGTCCACACGGCGTAGTCTGGGACGCCCTGAATTCCTCCAGCAGTGAGCTTGGGCAGTGCAGGTGAAGTGGTGTTCACCGGGGAGCCCGTCGGAGACTCTATACCCAGGGTTTTTATTAGAGGCTGGTCACGTAGGCATCTCGGCTGCAGGGACCAAAAGTCCAGACGCTCAGAAGGAAGGCACAGTCTAGGCACAGTGAGCCCCTTTTATCAAGGGGGGTGGAAATCTTCCCAAATCCAAGATCCTGAGGCCAGCTTCGGGCACTCTCACCAGTAGGCCGTTCTCTGGATGGCAGCCTCAGGCCTACTATGTTAACTCTTCTCTGCACAGAATCTGAGGCCTGTAAGGACTTAGCGATACCCCAGCCCATCTTCAGTTTACACGTGAGGAAATCGAGACCTTGAAATCTTGCCAAGGGTTCCAGAACTCCGCAGTGGTCCAGCTGGGACAGAGTCCCAGGATTCTTACTCCAAGGCCCGGGCTCTGTGACTGTGTTTCATAGAGGACCATTATGGCCAGATTGGTCAAGCTCATTGTTTTTTATAATGTCCCTAAGTCGCAGACAACAGGAACACTTATTGAACGCTCTGATTACAGAATTGAGTTTTTGGTGCCATGGAGCTCTCGAAACTGAGGACCCATCCGTGTTATATATAATTGTGTTTATACAGTGACTCCGCCCATTGCCACATAAAATCTAGAAGCCCATTCTGTGTGCTATAGAAGCACATCAGGGCCCAGAATTTATATGAACAGAGCAGTCACAGCTTTATAAACAAACAGAAGAAAGACAAGAAGGAAACGCAACGCTCGTTAACAGTGATGGCCTCTGGATGATCAATAGTGGAGGAAACTTTTCTTTTTTCTACATTTTCCCCTAAATTTCTTCTGAAGAAAATGTAGTATTTTTAAGTGGAAAAATTACCTCTAAAAGAGAAGCTTTCAAAGGGACTGCATTTGCGCTAATCTTCAGTCACAGCTGTTGCTTGTCAGCACGATCCAACTCTAGAAGAGCCCCCGCCCCCTAGGAGCAGGCTATTACTGGAGGGGACAGAAATGAGAAGGGCAGTGTGGACATTTCTGCTGGAATCATGAATGTGCAGTAGTCGGCATGACTCAGCATTTCCAGCTCCAGTAGTTTGTGCTGCAGACCGACTCCCTCCTGTGCACAGGGACGGCACGGCGGCGTGCCCTGGGGGTGAGGGACGGGCACAGCCCAAGTGCCCAGGGTTGGAACCTGGTTGTTACAGTACATGCATGTGTTAGAATTTCTTGCAACTGTGAGAAAACGATGACTTCCCGCAGGAAAGATACTTACTTTATGCTACTGTTTATGTTGTTTGAGTTTCTCACAAGGTGCTACTCTTTATACATATTGGGGAACCTGGGGGGCTCAGCCAGTTAAGCACGTGACTCTTGATCTCAGCTCAGGTCTTGATCTCAGGGTTGTGAGTTCAAGCCCTGCATGGGACTCCATGCTGGGTGCAGAGTCTACTTAAAACAAAAAAAGTATACCTATTATTTGTAAAAATATTAATGTTGTCTTAAATGACTTTGACAAAACAGAACCCAGTAAAGGGTAATGGGACATTCATGGACTTTTATACAAGTAGACAGTAGAGAACTCACACTAATTCTTTGTAAAATTACACATCTTTCAGAGCTAAACTTGGATTAGAAATCTAAAAAGCGATTGTGTCAGAGAATGTTAAATTTCTTGGGTATGATGATGGTAGTGTGGTCACATAGGGAGATATCGTTATTCTTAGGAATATCTTGGAATATTCTTAGAATATTCCAGTGACTGAAATATTCAGGATCTAAGTGTCATGATGTCGTAACGTTCAGCTGGAAAGCTGTGTGTGCACGCGTGTGTGTTGACAGAGGGAAGTAGCAAAGCAGCCAAATGTCAGCAATTGTTGAATCCAGAAGAGTGTACAAACGTATTGCTAGTCTCTTAACTTTCCTCTAGTGTTCAGCATTTTCGAAATAGAAAGTTGGTAGAAATTAAAAGATTTTTAAAATCAAGGAGCTAAAGGCTCCTGAAAAACAAAGCAGTCACCAAGTAGTTACTCAGGAATCAGTTACAAAAATCAGTCTTTATCTCGGCACCCGTTCAGCCAGCCAGATGGCTTCGGGTAGCTTTGCGGCTGCCTGTCGTTGACCCGTTGGACTCCACAGAACGTGGTACATGGGGCTAGTTAGCTGGGCTATTTCAGAACCTGCAATCCCTGAGCAGCAACCTCTCCCTTAAAAGATGCACTTAAGAAGGTACGTCCTTTCTCTTCTCTTTACTCTCCAGTTCTGAGGGGAATCCGTGCAATAGTTCCTTGCCGCATGACAGCGGAACAGCCAGCCTGATTGGCCAGGAGGTGATCCTGGTCTTCTTTCTCCTGCTCTTGTTGGTCTGGTTCCTGAATCGAGAATTCGAGGTCAGCTACCGCCTGCACTACCACGGGGACGTGGAAGCGGACCTTCACCGCACCAAGATCCAGAGCATGAGGGACCAAGCTGACTGGCTGCTGAGGAACATCATCCCCTACCACGTGGCCGAGCAGCTGAAGGTCTCCCAGACCTACTCCAAGAACCATGACAGCGGAGGTGTCATCTTCGCCAGCATCGTCAACTTCAGTGAGTTCTATGAGGAGAACTACGAGGGGGGCAAGGAGTGCTACCGGGTCCTCAACGAGCTCATTGGGGACTTCGATGAGCTCCTGAGCAGGCCAGGCTACAGCAGCATTGAGAAGATCAAGACCATTGGGGCCACGTACATGGCTGCGTCCGGGCTGAACGGTGCCCAGTGCCAGGACGGCGGCCACCCGCAGGAGCACCTGCAGGTCCTGTTTGAGTTCGCCAAGGAGATGATGCGCGTGGTGGACGACTTCAACAGCAACATGCTCTGGTTCAACTTCAAGCTCAGGGTCGGCTTCAACCACGGGCCGCTCACAGCAGGCGTCATCGGCACCACCAAGCTGCTGTATGACATCTGGGGTGACACCGTCAACATCGCCAGCAGGATGGACAGCACGGGGGTGGAGTGCCGCATCCAGGTGAGTGAGGAGAGCTACCGCGTCCTGAGCAAGATGGGCTACGACTTCGACTACCGGGGGACGGTGAACGTGAAGGGCAAGGGCCAGATGAAGACCTACCTGTACCCAAAGTGCATGGACAGCGGGGCCGTGCCGCAGCACCAGCTGTCCATCTCCCCGGACATCCGAGTCCAGGTGGATGGCAGCATCGGGCGGTCTCCCACGGACGAGATCGCCAGCCTGGTGCCTTCTGTACAGAACGCGGACAAGATGTCTCTGGGTTCTGAAAACAACGTGCCGGCCAAGGACGCTCACCTGTCCTCCAAGAGGCCGTGGAAGGAGCCCGTCAGAGCCGAAGAGCGGTGTCGGTTTGGCAAAGCCATAGAGAGAAGTGACTGTGAAGAGGTGGGTGTGGAAGAAGCCAGCGAGCTCACCAGGCTCAACGTCTCCAAGAGCGTGTGACACAGCGCCCGTCGCTGCTGCGGTGCTCTGCTCCTCAGAACACAGTCCTGTTCGTGCCCGCCTGCTGTGCGTCCCCAGCACCACAGCCCGTGGCGCCCCGAGGTCGTTGCCCCGACCTCTGCGTGCGCCACACACATCCGTCTCTGCTTTTTCTCCCCCGGAGCCCCGTCCCCTGGGCGTGACCGTCAGCAGCATGGAGAACAAGTGCCTTCAGGGGCTGGCCGTGGCCTCGCGTCCAGGGGCAGAGACCGCAGCGTGGGCTAGTGCTGGACTTTCTAAATGAAAGCTGTGGTTAAGATATCATTTTCATTGCTTTTTCTCACAAGGCAGTTTGGGTTTTTGTCTTGTTTTTGTTTTTTTTTTGCTAGTACAATGTTTTTGCGTTTTTTTCCCTGTATACATGCTAGTGTTTTCCAGTGACCTGACCTTTCTGTGTAAACATGTACACGCACACACTTTCATTTATGAATCTGAGATCAAGTGCCAGTAACTCACTGTGAGGGGAGGTGGGGGGCGTGGGCTGTGAGCATCGGCCAGCCAGGGCGGCCCGCGCCCCCACCCCCGACCTGCGCCTTCCAGAGCACCTGGGGCCTCGGGGCGATAGGGCTTCCTCCCTGTGCAGGCCAAGGTTGCAGATGCTAGCCAGTAGCAGAGCTCGTGAACCCAGGCCTCAGGTCTTTAGAAGCCATGTTTCCTTCTGCCCTGGACACCGAGGGGTCTTCCAGCTGGGAGCGAAGGGGTGTGTCTTTGAAGCTGAATCCTCTGAGGGGGAAACTCAAACTCCTGAGGGTTGCATTTATTTATTTATTTATTTATCAGGAAATGTGTGTCTTGGGGGAGGGGCAACCAGGTGCTTCTGGCGAAGGGACATAGGCTGGCTTGGGGGGAGGGGGTCTGCAGGGGCACAGCAGAAGGATGCGAGGATGTCCGATAGTGCTTCGGCCGCTCTGGGCCACCTCCCCACACAGGGGCTTAGCAAGGCCTGACCGGGCCCGGCCAGCGTGCCCTGGGATGGAGATGCTCTCAGCACAGGTTTGAAACCTAATGGGCGCTGCCACTTCTGTCCTGTGGGCTGTGGATCTGTGCCCTCGGGGCCTCCCCGCTGCAGGGATCAAGGCAGAGCCCTGCCCTGAGTGAGGCAGGAGGTCTGGGCCTAGCGCAGCGGTGGGCAGGCAGTGCCAGTGGCTTTGGCTTGTACACACCCGAGAAGTTCCTCATCCTTTCCCTCTCTTGGCTTGTGCAGGGCTGGTGTGCAGCAGCCTTGAACCTGGTGAATCCCAGCCCTCTTTAGATGGCCTTCTCTTGCTGTGTGTAGAGACAGGATCAGCCGCACACACACCAGGTGTTGAGCCAGGGCAAGTAGAGAAAGCTAAGGAAAATCACTTCTGGGCTGTTTGCTCCTGATCCTGCCTGTGAGGACATCTGGCCACGTTGAGTCTGGAGTGTACGTGGAGTTGAACTCAGGCCTGTGTTGCCCAGTCACTGGCACAGTTACTTTCAAGGTGACTTGAGCGTATGGTTCACAGGACAGTTTGAGGACTAGCTCCTTCTCCGTTTAAGGTCTTCACCGGCATACCCTGTGCATTTTCTTTTCGCTGCTAAATCTCCATATAACATCACATCTACATCAAGTCACATTATCAATCTCCCCCCTCCCCAGATTCATCTAGAATCTGCCATTTCTGGCATCAGGAAGTACGGATTCTGATGGGCCAGCCCCCCGGGGTGGGGGGACACACGCAGGGTGGCCTCCCAGCAACGTAGCCATAGCCAGGATCTTGACATCCCAGGGAGTCGAGGCATTCTCAGTAACTAAGATCTTCCTTCAGGCTTTACTTTCAGTTTGTTGGTCTTCCAATGCTGGAGGAAGGATGCTGTGACAATACCTCTTGCTTCTAAAGAATGTATTCTTCTAGGATACTGCAGCATTTTTATTTTAAAACGCTACCCGACTCTGTCCTTGTCCATAGGGACTATGGGTGTGTGGGGGGCTTCTCCCATCAGTGTTAAGGCATGTACTGGAGCGTGGGCCTCTCCTTCTGCCCTCTGTCCTCAGGCTCTGTAGTTCTGGCACAGCACAGGGGCCGACGGGTCGCCCGTGTCCCTGCTCTTCCACTCAGAGCGCGCCCGACAAGGTTCATTGCTGCACATGCTTCCTCCCCAGCACATTGTCTTTTCCCTTCCCCTCCTGCAAAGGTGTTTGTGATTCCTGACCCTGGGAAGCCGCAGACCTCAGGGAGAGGGTCTGAACGTCTGGTGATCTGGTCTTGCAGTGTGCACATGGGAGCCTTTGATGGTTGGCTCACCCAGAATTCCAAATTGTCTTTGAAAAACAACAACAACAACAGCACCTGAGCCTTCCTTCCTAAATCACCAGTAACAGATGTTCTCGCTGAGCCACTTGGGTCCTTCCCAGTTCCCTGCCCCGAAGCATACCTCAACGCAGGACCACAGAATCTCTGCAGCGGAAACGCCGTGCCTGCAGCTCCGTTGGCCTGGAACAGAGTCGCTGAGGACAGGCCCCTGAGCAGTGGCTCAAGTGCTACCAATACGACGGACGTGCTCTTCACAGAGGCAATACCTCTTACAAACTTAGGTCAGGAAGCAATACTTCAGAATTGAATGTGTGTAAATAGTCGCCTTGAGTTGCAATTGCTGTTTCCTTCTTGGCCCCAAGTCAGATCGAACTATACACCAATATATATACACATAGATGTATATGCATATGTGTGTGTGTGTGTGTGTGTATACACACAGAAGCACACCTAATTTTATCCAGTGCAAACAAATGTAGAGCATCAGTTACGAAGCCCTTAAGTAGCTTGAAGAGTCACACCGATTATGCAACACCTGCACGCGACTCCATTAACTCTGACTCTGCTCTTGAAGGCAGCACCTGCGCATTTGCACACGACACTGAGAGCCAGAGGGCCGCGCACTTCCCGCTACATGGACTGCAACAATGTGTAGTTTCCAAAGATCTGTCTGCGTTTGCATTTCTAGATTTTTGAGGTAAGCGTTTTCTGGCTGGTTGTTTCAGAAAATCACATCATGCCTAGAACCTGAAATTAAATTAACAAGAACCAACTGTTTGCATTTTCCATTTTTTCTTCACTCCGCTCTTTTTAAACTGTTAATTCTAATTATTTCAGAATGCATCCACTCAAGAAATGGATATTAAAATATTCTAAAATTTAAGTATTTGATGCCTGGTATTTCCTCGTTGAAAAAAGCAGTTAGCACTTCAGAAATTAGGGCACTCCTTACTGCCTGTGATTTGTGGCTGAAAATAAGAAGATTTGCTTTTCTTTCACATCATGATTTTAAAAACAAGACAACTAAAAAAAAAAAACAGAAATAACAAAATAGTCCTATTTACATATGTGGTTTCTTTTTGTCTAATGGACATATTTGCTACAGTTAACTTTGGTTGAAAAGTTTTATTTTTATATGGAACTTTAACAAAAATAAAAAGCAGGTCACAGGACAAGTTTGGCTTGCAATGATATCCCTATTTTATTAGGCCTTTTAAATACTTTTTCCTGCAAGATCTTAGGGGAAGGAGTTGACCGAGAAAATGAAGGCAGTTTTCTGAAAGGACGCAGCTGCACAGCCTGTCCCCACAGAGTTCCTGCGGGTGTGCGAATCACGGGGAGTCACAAACCCATCTCAGAACCCATTTAAAGTCGTAGAGCCTCTTCCCAGAAACTATACATGCCATTTGTACGCGTCTCGGGGGTTCATAACACCTTCAGATCTGAAGCAAAGCCATAGAAATGTTGGGATGCAGACCCTTCTCCCCTACAAAGTCTTTCCAGGTGACGCAGTATTTATCAGCAACTTCAGAGCACAGGACCCTCTTGAAGACTCAACAGAGGGAGGCGAAGATATGGTCCCCCAGTCCTTGTTCATCCCCTAACGAGGGATCAAGCTTCTAGGTTGTTCTCTGCTGGAACCTGGTGCCTATGAGGGCACTACTGGTTGATGTGGGCGTCCTTCCCTCCCAAACCCTAGGAACCTTTCTAGAGGTTAGGGAGTCATGGTCTGTGCTGCACTGAAGGTCATGTGAGAACTTGGGTCTCTCTACTAGAAGGGGCAGCCCGGGGACTTTTGAAGATTTGGCAGTCACGAAAGATAGCCCCTAATTTTTGCAGTAAGCCTCAGAACTTAGCCTTTGTGGTTTCTCTCTGGCATGTGGTTGCTTTTCTCTGCTGTGGGGAATCACCTTGTGGCCCACCTGGAATAGATCCCAAGCACCAGGTAAAGGAAGCTAAGTGGGGAAGAGATGAGAGGAAGTGATTAAAAAGAGTAACACTTGCACACCCTATACATGCAAATTAACCTCCCCAAGCATCTATTTTTATACAGTTCCTACATGAAAATTGTTATTTTTAATTACATGACTCCAAAGAGTTGTCCCTGTATATTAGAGTAACGTAAATTTGGGGAATTCTCCCTGTTCCTGTTGGGCCCAGACGCCGGAAAGAGAAGCAAATTAAGCAGTTGTGTATCAGGAGCCGAGGGCCTCCTGAAATCTCAGTCATCGAAATCAGTGATCTTAACCTTTCTTGCCTCACAGAGCCTTTGATAATTTGATGACAGTTGTGTCTCTTTTCTCCAGAAAACACACACACACACCCTCTTAATGTTGCATACAATTTCAGGAGTCTCCAGATTCAAATAAAGTATTCCCGATCTGCAACAACTAAGGAATGCTGATTTTTTATTATAACTGTCTGCGGGTGAGGTTTCCAGGCACTTCCGGACTCCACTGGAAATCTGTCTCACCATGTTAATGCTGCTTTGTTTGCATACTCCTTCCCAAGCAAATGATATTTTCACATTTTATGTTTGAATTCTCTAACTATATTCAAGGAGCCACTCAAAGGACTTCACAGTTTCAACTGGTTAGTCAAATTCTTCCCAACAGATAAGGAACACTCAGCCAGTATTTACTGAGTAACGACGATGTGCCAAATAATGCCGAACGTCCCTTTCTTTGGACTGTTCAAGTTGCCTCGAGGCCAGAGAAGAATATTCCAGCAACAGCCATGATTAGAGACACTCCTTTCCTGTTGCTTTCCCACTTCGAATTCTTCGGTAAACCGAAGGGGACTTCCAGGTAACTGGGTTGGCACAGCGACAGCCTCTCCTTACTGACATTTTTATGCAGTGGCTTCTCACTGTCCTCTATACACAACGAGATGATTTTTGTATTGATGGTCTGAAGGAGTATTCGGTCTGTGAAGAAAGAGCAACGCATGAGAAGCAGAGAAAACAACTTGTACCCGAATCCTGTTGGTCTCACGGGGAGAGAGGCCACTCCACGTACAACCCATGAAACCATCCATTTCATTTTTAAAACCATCCTCTCCAGATGGCAGTTGGGGGCCCAGCACAAGGGTCTCAGAACAAGGCACTGGTTTGGACTGATTTGGCTGCTGGGAGCCTTTCCGAAATAGCACCGTTGTGAAAGAAGCGCCTCAGAGGGGGGGGACCAGAGGTCTCTGCCCGTCCCGTCTCTGCCCTGGGCCCTGTCACCAGGCAGGGCAGCGGCTTCTAGCAGGGGGCAGTCTTCTGAACAAAGTGCTCTCCCTCGTCTTCGTCTTCCTCTGACTCTCTTGCCCTTCTCAGCAAACAAAATTCTTGCCACATAGGTTGGAAGGGCAGCGAGTGGTGTCAAAAAGGAGGAAGTGTTTGGATTTGTCCCCGTGATCCTGGGAAAAGGAAGCAGAATGGGAAAGGGAAGAGCTATACATCCACACGCTTGCGGGACTGACCCCCCTGTGACATCCCGTGCCCAAGGCCAACCTCACGGCTCACTGCGCCCTTCCTTGGGGAGATCTCCATTCACATTCTCCCTGGCTTCCAGCTGCTCGGGTCTCCAGCACTGGCCTCTTGGGAGGCCTCCCACCAGGGACCAGCGAGCCCCACCTCATGGACGGCCATGCCAGAAGGTCACAGGTGCCTCCACTCTACCTGCTCCCCACTTGAACTCCCAAGTAGGTTTCA
>CM053621.1:2170372-2220214 GCA_028646535.1 Procyon lotor | reverse complement strand
CATAGCACCATCTCTCCTCATTTATTTATTTGGATCTTTAATTTTTCAGAAATGTTTTACAGTTTAGAGGGTATGGGTCTTGCACATCTATTGCTAAATTTATTCCTAAATATTTCATGTTTTTACACTATTTTAAATGTTATTGTTAATTAGATCAATTTTCAAATTTTTTTTTGGTTAAAAATTTTTATTTATTTATTTGACAGAGAGAGAGATCACAAGTAGGCAGAGAAGCAGGCAGAGAGAACGGGGAAGCAGACTCCTGCTGAGCAGAGAGCCAGATGCGGGGCTTGATCTCAGGACCCTGAGATCATGACCTGAGCTGAAGGCGAGGCTTTAACCCACTGAGCCACCCAGGCGGCCCCAATTTCCAATTTTTTGTTACTAGAAATGCTA
Source organism: Procyon lotor (assembly GCA_028646535.1). Lineage (NCBI taxonomy): Eukaryota > Metazoa > Chordata > Mammalia > Carnivora > Procyonidae > Procyon > Procyon lotor. The sequence goes on along the minus strand of CM053621.1, from coordinate 2,219,818 downwards.
CTATAGTTCTAGAAATGCCTCTGACTTTTATTTTTTAACCTTATATCCTATAACCCTGATAAATTCACATATCATTTCTACTACTTTTTTCTAGATTCCTTAGGATTTTATACAGAGACAATAATGTCATCTGTAAATAAGGAGTTTTACTCTTTCCTTTGCTATTTCTATATGCATTTTATTTGCTGTCTCTGCTTTGTTGTGCTGGATAGGACAACCTTTACAACGTTAAGTAAGATGGTTAGAGTGGGGCGTCTGGATGGCTTAGTTGGCTAAGCCTCTAACTCTTGAATTTGGCTCAGGTCGTGATCTCAGGTTTGTGAGATCAAGCTCCATGTTGGGTACCATGCTGGGCATGGAGTCTGCTTAGGATTGTCTCTCTTCCTCTCTCTCTGCGCCCCCTGCCCCCTGTTCTCTCTCTCTCTTTCTCTCTCTCTCGGAAAAAAAAAAAGATGGATGAGAATGGATGGCATTGCCTTGCTTCTCATCTCAAGGCGAAATAGTTCAATCTTTTACCACTAAATGGGATGTTAGCTGTAGCTTTTCAGTATAAACATCTTATCCAGTTGAAGCACTTTCTTCTACTTGTGTTCTAGTTTCCTGAGAGTTCTTCTTTTTCTTTTGTTCCCCAGTTTTTAAAAAGAAGATTTATTTAACAAGTTTCACTTGGTACAGTATATCTGCTAGAAATCACCATACAAGGAAATATTTAAATCAAACCCTCAGTATCTCATACAAGCATGATCAAACCCTAAAGAACTGGTATTAAGTCTCAAAATCATCCCAGATCTTTAAAAGAGAAAAGTAGAAGTGTGCACTCATGTGCATTACAGGACATTAATGCAAACAGCTAGGATTAACAAACATGCCATTTGTTTTCTCTTGTTTTCTGAATCATGGAGCTCCTATATTTGAGTCTTACAGAAAAGCATGCTTCTTAACACGCGTCCAAAGTTTTCAGAGAATTGTGGTATAAGAGCAACATTCAACAATAAGGTCAACTGCCTTAACCTACCCATGCTTGCTCCTGAGGTACACTCCTACAACAGAACTAACTTGAGGAAAGCTAAAAATTGTTTTAACAGTGATGGTCCATACTGAACATCGCTATTACATCCTAGATGAATGTTTCAGTGTTCAAAATTACTGAGCTTGAAGTTCTAAAACATCCTTGACTTCCTCTTTACAATAAGCATGAATCACAAGCCTGTAATGCAAAACTGTTAAACCTAATTTATTTTCTTTAAAAAAAGAAAGAAGAAAGAAAAGAAAGAGGAAGCTGATCAAGAGTGATCAGAATCAGTATTTCCCATTTACCAATCATACTAGGTATGCTAGACGTCTCTCCCATTCTATAACTCTCATAAATGAATGTCATTGGATACAGGACCCATCTGGGTAACACAGGATCATCTCCTCACCTCAAGCCCCTTCATTTAATCACATCTTCAAAGACACTTTTCCCAAATCAGATCATCTTTACAGGTACGGGGGATTTGACATAGATATCCTTTTAGGCTTACTGTGCTCAGCTAATATAGTTCATTGCGATCACTGATTTTCTAATATTGAACAAATCTGACATTCCTGGAATAAAAACCCCACTTGGTCGTGATATATTGTATTTGCTTTCTGTGTTCATCTTCACTAGGAATATTAGTCTGTAGGGTTCTTTAGTAATCTTTGTCTGCTATCAGTGGAGAGGAACACAGGCCTCACGAAATGAAATAAGTGACCCTTCCTCTTCTTTTTCTAGAAAACCTTGTCTGGTTTTGTTTTTCCCTTAAATCCTTGGTCATATTTGTGAGTAAGGCACCTGGGTGTGGAGTATTCTTTGTTGGAAAGTTAACAACAAATGTAATGTCTTCAACAGACATAGACCTTAAATCTATTTCCTCTTGAGTGAGCTTTGGGAGACCGTGTCAGGGAAGTTGTCCATTTCATCTAAGTTTTTGGATTTGTCTGCATAAAGTTGTTCATTGGATTATTTTTTATCTCTCCCACTAGGATATGTATAGTTTCTCCTCTCTAATTCCTAATACTGGAAATTTTTTCTTTTTTTTTTCTAGAAGTTTATCAATTTTATTGATATTTTCAAAGAAGCAAGCAGCTTTTGGTGTCATTAATTTTCTCCATTGCTTTTCTGTTTTGTTTTTTTTTCTTTTTCATTGATGTCCCCTCTTTATCTCCTTCTTCCTGCTTATTTTGATATTCATTTGCTCTTTGGTTTCTAGTTTCTAAGCATGTAAACTTACATCATTGACTTTTTTTTTTAAATATAAGCCCTTCATGCTATAAATTTCCTTTTAAGCATTGCTGTTTGTACATCGCACACATTTCAATATGTTGTAGTTTTATTTTCACTCAGTGCAAAATATTTTCCTACATCTCTGTTGTTTCTTCTTTGAAATAAAAGGTCTTTAGAATAGGGGTCCCTGGGTGGCTCAGTCTGTTACAACTCTGACTCTTGGTTTTGGCTCAGATCATGGTCTCAGGGTCTTGAGATCAAGGCCAGTGTCAGGCTCCCCGCTCAGCAGAGAGTCTGCTTCCTCTCTCTCTCTCCTTCTGCCCCTCCCCCAGCTCACATGACCTCACTCTCTATCTCTAAAATAAAAAAAAAAAACTCCTAAAAAAGGATTTTTAGAATTGTGTTATTTAATCTTCAAATATTTGGTTCTTTTCCAGCTATCTTTCTGTTATTTATTTCTAGCTTCTATTGTGGTCAGGAAACATACATTATGATTTAAATCCTCTTATATTTATTCAAACTTGTCTTATGACCCAGAATATGGACTGTCTTGGTGAATGTTTCATGAGTGTTTTTTTTTTTTTTTTAAGATTTTATTTATTTGACAGAGAGAAACACAGCGAGAGAGGGAACATAAGCAGAGGGAATGGTAGCGGGAGAAGCAGGCTTCCTGCGGAGCAGGGAGCCCGATGTGGGCTCGATCCCAGGACCCTGGGATCATGACTTGAGCCGAAGGCAGCTGCTTAACGACTGAGCCACCCAGGCGCCCCTGTTTCATGAGTGTTTTAAAACAATGTATATTCTACAGTTGTTAGGTGCTGTGTTCTAGAAATGTTAATTCAGCCAAACTGGCCAACTATGTTATTCAAGGTCTGTGTCCATGTTGGATCTCTGATACTTGCTCTATCAAATACCTTACTGATAAAGGAATGTTGAAATCACCAAATTCAACTGTGGATTTTCTACTTATTCAATTCTACTAGTTTTTGCTTCATAGGTTTTGAATCAGGTGCATATACTTCAGTTTTATTATGTACTTATAATTATTTGATGTCTTTATCAGTGTAAAATGTTCCTCTTTATCCCCAATAATAATCCTGCTGCTGAAACCTACTTTGTCTGATATGATACAACCACTGTAGCCTCCTTTTGATTAGTGTTTGCATGATCTTAGCCCACCCTTTTATTTTTAACTCCTTGTCTTTAAAACTCAAGTGTAATTAGAAATTAGAAATAAATTTAAAGTTTCTTATAGATAGCATAAAATCATATTTTGCTTTTTTACCCAATTTAACAATTTTTCCTTTTAATCGCAGTGTTCAGGCCACTTAGATTGATCTTAATGTGCAGCAGGGGTTAGTGAAATAGAAAACAAAGAACCAATAAAATGGATCAAGAGAAACAAACTTGGTTTTATAAAAAGAAAAATAAAATAGACAAAACTCTAGTGAGACTGATGGACACACACACAAAAATAGAGAAATGTAAATACACAGCATAACGCCAACCATAGCAGACTCTTTAAAAATCAGAGTTTTGTGGACTTTTTTTTTTTACCCAGACTATTAAAAACAGATAAAATAGGCAGTTTTGAAAAAATGGCTTAATATATGCATTAACTTATAACCGTAAAAACGCTTGAGTCAGTAATCATATTCATAAGAGAAACACAAAAATTACAACAAACACAAACACAAACTTTGTCTTATAGGTGAGTTCTAGTAAACATTCAAGGAATGATTATATTGTATCTCAAACAAATTATTCCAGAGAAGAAAAAAGAAAAAGAAAAAAAAAAAGGGGGAAAGCAACTCACCTAATTCTGTAAGACAAGGACAATTTAAATAGAGAAAATGAGAGGCCAATCTGATTTATAAAACTTGATACAAAAATCCTGAATAAATAGTAGCAAACGAAGTCCAGCAATGTATTAAAAATAGGTAACAATCAGGAAAACAAATTCAATTGTATTATGATCCTGTAAAGTTTGTCTCCAGAGGAGAATGAAGGCTTAACATAAGAAAATCGACTAGCATATTTCACAGTATTAACAGACTAAAGGACAAAATATAAGGTTCATCTCAAATTCAGAAAAGCTGATGAAATTCAACACTCTTTTTGATAACTCTCAGTATACAAAGGGGACAAGGGTGACTTCCTTAACCTGAAAAAGTGCATCTATCAAAGCCTCCTTTGGTCTGATGAGGTCTGACTCCCGACTCTCTCACCCCAAAACGCTTGGCCTCCAGCCCCCTCCCACTTAGTCAAGGGCAACCTCAGTCGTCAAACGCTCACACTGAAGCTTGGAGTTACGCTTGACTCTTTTTCCCTCACCCCTCTCTACTTTATCGGGAAATCTGGTTGGCCCTCCCTTCAAAATACACCTAGAATCCGACCGCTTTTCACCATCTCCACTGTGCTAGTCCAAGGTTCTACTGCCTTCCTCATCGTGTTAGTCTCCTTCCTGAAATTGTGGTTTCCAACGCTGCCCCCTACCCCATATCTGTTCTCAAGGCATCAAAGACATCCTTTATTTTATTTTTTATTTTTGTATTAAGTTTTGCATTTTAATTCCAGTGTAGTTAACATACAGTATTATGTTCATTCCAGGCGTGCAATATAGTGATTCGACAATTTCATACATTGTTCAGTGCTCATTATGTTAAGTGTACTCTTTTTTAATTCCTGTTTTGTTTTGCTTTTGTTTTTTAAGATTTTATTTATTTGAAAGAGAGAGAGACGGAGAAAGCATGCTCGGGGGAAGGGACAGAGGGAGAGGGATAAGCAGACTCCTCACTAAATGGGGAGCCCAAGGTGGGGTTCGAGTCCCAGGACTCTGAGATCATGACCTGAGCTGAGGTCAGATGCTTCACCAGCTGAGCAGGTGAAGCAGAATTTTTGGTTTTTAAGTAATCTCTGCATGCAATGAAGGGCTCGAGCTCAGAATCCCAAGATCAAGAGTCACATGCTCTATCAACTGAGACAGCCGGGTGGTGCCCCACGAGGAGTGTACTCTTAATCCCATCACCTGTCTCACCCGTCCCTGTACTCTTAATCCCATCACCTGTCTCACCCGTCCCTCCTCTATCCTCTCATCTGGTAACCATCAGTTTGTTCTCCATAGTTCAGAGTTTCTTGTTTTGACTCTCTCTCTTTTTTTCCCCTTTGCTCATTTACTTTGTCAAAGACGTCCTTTACTAGAAAACAGCTTTGTTGAGATGGAATTCACTTACACTACAATTCACCCATTTAAAGGATAGAATTTGGTGGTCTCTAGGGGATTTGGTGCTAATAACCGTGTGTCTATTACCACAATCAATTTCAAAACAGTTTAATTACTCAAAAAGAAATCTGCGCCCCTCAGCCCAATAACCACCAATTCTCCCATCCCCCACAACCCTAGGTAACTAATCCACTTTCTGTCTCTATAGATTTGCCTGGATGTTTCGTATAAATAGAATCATATACTATGTGGTCCCATGTGACTGGCTTCTTTCACTTAGCACATTGTTTTCAAGACTGATCCATGCTGTAGCCTGTATCAGTGATTCATGCCTTTTATTACTGAATCATATGACCTGGTACGAATATACCAGGTCTTATTTATCCATTCATCAGTTGGCGGACATTTGGGCTGTTTCCTCTTTTTGGCTATTATGAATCATGCTGCTGGGAACATTCCTGTGCGTTTGTATAGACATATGTTTTCATTTCTCTTGGGAGCATACCTAGGAGTGAAATTGGTGGGTCTAATGGTAACTCTGTGTTTAACATTTTGACAAACCAACGAATGTTTCTAAGGGGGTTGTGTGACTTTACAACTGCCTGCAAAGTCTGGGAGTTCACGTTTCTCTGCTTCCTTACCAACACTTTGTCTTATCTTCTTGATTATAGCTCTTCTAGTGGGTATGGAGGGGTATCTCGTTGTGGTACGATTTGTATTTTCCTGGTGACTAATGATGCCGATATTTTTCATGTGTTTTTTGGCCATTTGTATATACTCTATGAAAAACTCTTTAGATCCTGGAGATCCTTTGCCTTTTTAAAGACTTTTGTTTTACTTGTTAGAGAGAGAATCAGAGAGAGAGGGAACACAAGCAGTGAGTGCGGAGGAGGGAGAAGCAGGCTTCCCGCCGAGCAGGGAGCCCGATGTAGGACTTGATCCCAGGACCCTGGGATTATGACCTGAGCCGAAGGCAGAGGCTCAATGACTGAGCCACCCAGGCATCCCCCCCTTTGCTCATTTTTAAATTGGGTTATTTATCCTTTAATATGGAGCTGGAATAACTTTTACATATTCGAGCTACAAGTTGCTTATCTGATATGTGATTTGCAACTAAAGGGACCCTTTTAAATCAATTCAAATCTCCTCATTCCTCTGCTTTGGAATCTTTCGGTGGTTCCCAACTCACTCAGACTAAAAGCCAAAGTCCTTGAAATAAAAAGCCAAAGTCCTGCACAGCCTTACAAGGTCCACCATCATGTCTCCTACCTCCTCCTCCACCCCTCTGTCACTCCTTCACGGACAGCCCTGTCCTTGCTCTTCTTAGAACATGTCTGGCCTGCCGCGGCCTTTGACCTTTATTCTGTGTTATTCCCACTATCTGGGGGCCATTGCTCCAGGAGACCTCCCAGCTGACCTCCTCCTGGTCTCTGCTCAAATATCCCTTTCTCGGTCAGGTCTACCTTGACGATCTGATTTAAAATTTAGCTCACTCGGGACGCCTGGGTGATGTCTGCCTTTGGCTCAGGCCATGATCCTGGCGTCCTGGGACCAAGTCCCTCTGCCTCTCCCACTCCCCCTGCTTGTATTCTCTCTCTCTCTGTCAATTAAGTAAAGTCTTTTTTCCCCCCCAATTTTTTTATTTTATTTTTTCCGTGTTATAAGATTAATTATTCATGAACAAATAAGTAAAATCTTTTTAAAAAAATCTTTAAATTTAAATAAGATAAAAAATAAAATTTAGCTGGCTAGCTCAGTCAGTGGGGCATGAGACTCTAAATCTCAGGGTTGTGAGTTCAAGCCCCACGTTGGACCTAGAACCTACTTATAAGTAAGTAAGTAAATAAATAAATATTTTTAAAATTTTTACCCTGGCCTCCACTTCCCAATCTCGTTTAACTCTGCTCTATCGATTTTCCTCAGCGGCGACTTATCCTCTTTTAATAGACTGTAGAATTTATTTGTTATGTTCATTATTTATTAGCATCTCCCAGTACTAGACTCTCTCCCTACGAGGGTAGAGACTTTCCACTGATTTGTTCACTGCTGTACTATAAGTTCCTAGAATGGTGCCTGGCCCACAGGAACCTCACAGTAACTATTTTTTAAATAAGTGAATGAATGGTTGACAAGTGGGAGGGCCATGGACGGTTTTGAGCAGAGGAGTGTCCTGGTTTGATTTAGACTTTCAAAAAATCGTCGTGAATATCGAGTTGCTTGTCGTCTGTAGCGGCTCAAGAGAGAAACAAGAGACCAGTTAGGAGAGTATTGTAATAATCTAGGCAAGAAATGGCAGTGACTTGAACCAGGGCAGTGACCATGAAGCGATGAAGAGGAAATGTTGGATTTTGGATGTATTTCTGAGGTAGGGCCTAGAGGATTTTTTTTTTATTAAAGATTTTATTTATTTATTTGAGAGAGAGAGAAAAAGAAAGCACAAGAGGGTTGCAATTGGAGGAGGGGGAGAAGCAGGCTCTCCGCTGAGCACGGAGCCCAACATGGGGCTCGATCCCAGGACCCCGAGATCATGACCTGAGTTGAAGTCAGATGCTTAACTGACTGAGCCACCCAAGTGTCCCTACAGGATTTTTTTTTTTTTAATGAGTCGGATGTGGGGCAAAGGAAATGATCAAGAATGATTCCAGGTTTTTTTATGTAACTGGAAAAACTGAGTTGTGGTCAAGCAGAAGACGACACTGGGTAGAACAGGTATTGTAGAGGGAATATCAGGAGGTCGGTTTTGGAGTATGTGAATTTTGAGATAAGTGTTGCACCTGTATCTGGAGTCCAGGAGAGGGGTCTGGGACAGGGGTGTCAGTTGGGAAGTCATGGGCTGTTAGGTGGTCCTTAAGGCCATGAGACCGGATAAAGCCACCAACAGGATGAGTAAAGACAGAGAAGACCAAGGAAAAGGACAGAGCCCTGCGGAATATTGATGATTCCAGCATCAAGAACTCAAAAGAGGAGGAATCAGCCAGGGAAAGCGAGGAAAAAATAGTCAAGTTAGGAAGAAAACTGGACAGTGAGATGTCCTGGGGGCTGAGAAAAAAAGTGGATCAAGAACGAAGGAGTCATGGGTGTCTCGGTGGCTCAGTCGGTTAAGCATCTGCCTCTGGCTCAGGTCATGATCCCCAGGTCCTGGGATTGAGCCCCACATCAGGGAGCCTGCTTCTCCCTCTGCCCCTCACCTCACTCATTCTCTCTCTTACTCTCACTCAAATAAATAAGCTCTTTTTAAAAAGGAAGGAAGGAAGCAAGCAAGCAAGCAAAGAGAAAGAGGGAGTCCTTAGCTGCGTCTGATGCTCCTGAAAAGTCAGGAAAGGTGAGAACTGTTGCATTCAGCCACTTGGAGGTCACCGATGTCCTGAACAATTGCAGTTTCCAGTGGAAAGGTGGGGGTGAAAGCCCACCTGATGGGGTTTAAGAACAAATGGAGAACTTCCAGTTCCTGCCACGATGAAGTCAGTGTTTACTGGACTAGCCCTGCGAACATAACTGACATTAAAACCAGAGGAATCCACGAAGAGCTGTTTTCAGGACGTCGGGTGCAGCAAGACTGTGGGGCCTCGGATGAGGGACATCCACGAGGGGGCCCCACCACTGCCCAGCGCTCTCTCTCAGGACTGTGTCTCAAGCCAGCCAGTCCAAGAGCTGGACTCTGAAAGGGCATAGTGGCCACACTAAGACGAGGAGTCGGAAATTAAGGTTTGGCAAACCTAAAGTAGCAGAAATTTCCTGGAGTGAGGCATCAGAAAGGAGGTAGCCCTTAAGTGAGGGACCCCATAAGTCTTTGTGGGGAAGTCCCCCATGAGTCATGACTGAGGGCCGGGCTGTTCTTGGGCAGGGTGACCCTGCCCCAGGCTTACCAGAGGGCAACTGCTCCCAACAAGAGGGTCCAGCGGAGCCAGAGGAAGAGGAGTGCTGGGGGCACTGGAGTTCTGGTCCCGCTCTGGTACAGGGACCGCACGAACATCTCATCTGGACTCCCAGGGGCCAGCTGAGAGCCGGGCCTTGGGAGTCAGGGCCATGCCTTGGAGCAGGGGCCAGCAAACGCTTCCTGAAAAAGATCGGTCCGATATTACAGATTTTAAGCTTTGTGGTCTCTCCGACCTCTGCAGCAACTCTTCAACTTTGCTGTTGTAACGTGAAAGCAGCCACAGACATACACGACAAATGGACGTGGTTGTGTTCTAATAAAGCAGAAAACAGGTGACGGGCAGGTTTGGCCCAGGGGTTGGAGTACCCCTAACCCTGCTCTAGAATCAGGTGCATTCTAGACTCTGTCTAACAAAGTCTAACACCAAACCATGAAAAGATCCATAGCAGACGCAGAGTTTGAAGGTTGAGTCCTGCCAAGTCAGAGGGGCTACATAAAACCCCGGGTTTCTACAGACCTATAGGAACAAGTATGAAAACAAGCCTATAGAAGTTCAAGGACATCAGCCAGGGGTGGGACTGATTGTTAGAATAAAAATCAGTACTTGTCAGAGGAAGATAACAGAGCCCATCATCTCTACAATGTGTTGACCGCAATATCTGTTGTTCAATCAAAAATCACTAAATGATTTTTAGTGGGTACCTGGGTGGCTCAGTGGGTTAAAGCCTCTGCCTTCGGCTCAGGTCATGATCTCAGGGCCCTGGGATTGAGCCCCGCATTGGGCTCTCTGCTCAGCGGGGAGCCAGCTTCCCCCCCCCCCTGCCTTCCTTGTGATCTCTCTCTCTCTGTCAAATAAATAAATAAAATCTTTTTTAAAAAGCACTAAATGTACAAATAAACAGGAAACCATGATCCAAAAGTCAAGAAAAGAAAAAAAAGGAGAAAGAGAAAGAAAGGAAAAGAAAAGAAAAGAAAAAAGAAAAGAAAAAGCGGTCAATAGAAACTGAGTAAAAGATGGTCCAGATGTTGGGCTTAGCAGACAAATATTTTCTTTTTTTTTTTTAAAGATTTATTTTTATTTATTTGAGACACACACAGAGAGAGCGAGAGAGCATGAGAGGAGAGAGGTCAGAGTGAGAAGCAAGCTCCCCGAGGAGCAAGGAGCCCAATGTGGGATTTGGATCCCTCCAGGATCATGACCTGAGCCGAAGGCAGTTGCTTAACCAACTGAGCCACCCAGGCGCCCAGCAGACATAATTTCAAGTGGCTATTACAAATATATTTTAAAGGGAAATATGTTCAGTGAACTAAAAGAAAATGTGGCCATAAGGAGTGGATCAAGAGAGAATTTCAGCAGAGATATTGCAACTATGAAAAGAAACTAAATGGAAGTTCTAGGAATGAAAAGTACAGTAACTGAAGCCAAAAAAAAAATTATACACATAGCCCTGGACGGCCTTAACAACAGGTTGGAGATGGTAGGAGAGTCAGTAAATGTGAAGACAGGTCAACAGAAATTATTCACACTGAAGAAGAAAGAAAAATGAACAAAGCTTCTAGGACAATATCGTGCAATTAGACATCCACATACTTGGAATCCCAGAAAGAGAAGAGGGTGATATTGAGGCAGAAAAACTTTAAGAAAATTATGGCTGAAAATTTCCCAGGTTTGATGAAAAATACCAGCTTACAGGGATGAATCTACATATACCCTAAGCAGGAGCAAACAGAAGGCCACCTGCACCTAGCTCGTCATGGACCTACTGTGAATACCAGAGATAGAGAAAAAAATCTTGAAAGCATCAAGAGAACAAAGACACATGACATATTTGGAAACAGCACTCTGAGTGCGTGCTGAATGGTTTGTTAGCAATAATGGGGGCCAGTGTGCTATGCAAGACTGCAAAGGCATCTTTTAGGTATTGAAAGAAAAAACCCATCAGCCCCAATTTCATATCCATAAAAATATCCTTCAGATGAGGGTGAAATACATTGATCTTCAGACAAACAAAAGCTGGGAGAATTTGTTGCCAGAGGTCCTGCAATGCTAAGAGATGCTAAAGAAATCCTTTGGGCTGGAGGAAAATGGTCCTTAACGGGAACTTGGATCTACAGGAAGAAATAAAGAGCACTGGAAACAGTAAATAAAATGTTGTTTTCTTGTTATAACTTAAACACAACTGACTATTTAAAGTAATAATAACAATGTTAGATGAAGTCTATTAATGCATGTTTAAGTCAAAGATATGACGGTCATAGAGGAAGGCAGATGGGTAAATGAAAAAAATTTTTTTAACTAAAGGAAAGAAATAGGAGACCACACGTAGGGACAACTCTTAAAAGGTGTTTTGCAGCAAAACGGAGCTGGGATGTGAAGAGGTAACAGCCGGGATGGGATCAAGAGAAGGGTGTTTTGTTGGTTTGTTTGCTTCTTTTTCTTGAAGAGGGGAGAAGTAAGAGCACATTTATGTGCTGAAGGGAATGATTCTGCAGAGAGGGGGAAGTTGCTGCCTTAGAGAGAGTTCTGGGAGGTGAGTGCTTGGCAGGTAAAATGAGGGACGGTCTGCAGGCGAGATGAGGGGCTGCTCTGGCCAGAAAGCAGGTCAGTGCACGTTCAGGGGAGGACGTGCTTCAGGGAACACGGGGAGGTTCTCGTGCAGTGGGTTTCATCGCTCAGCAGAGCTGGATGATGCCTTCGGCTGGGAGCGAGGGTGGGCATGCGGCCAGGCACGCTGGGGTCTCGGGGATGTGCCACCAAGCCACTGTGGGACTGCATGATTGCCATCAGCACCCATTTGGGGTCTGTTGTCACTAAGGGGATGTCAGTCTGTGTGGCCACCTGTTTTCTTCTCAGCCTCATACAACTGAGCAGGCAGTGTTTGGTGAACCAACCCAGTGGTGGCTTCCTCCAGCAAGGGTGACAACAGTGACAACAGTGAACAAGGACTAGGGAGCCTGTGGGCAGCCTGCTGTCTGGGACAGTTAACCAAGTAACTTAAGGTGGGTAAGAGGGGGAAGGAAGAGCCTAAGGGGGCGAAGAGCAATCAGAGGGATAGTATTCCCCCCACTTTTTTTTTTTAAGAGATAGAGGGACAGGTAGAGAGATTCTCAAGCAGACTTGCTGTTCAGCATGGATCTCACGACCCTGAGGTCATGACCTGAGCCAAAATCAAGAGTCCAGATGCTTAACACACTGAGCCACCCAGACACCCCCAGAAGGGATGGTGTTCCCGGCTAAAGGTCCCCAGAGGGTCTAAGTGTTACCAAAGTCAGGAGGCTATGTTCGGAGAATGAGCTTAAACCAAAAGAAAGAAAGAAAAGGAAAAGGACAAGGTCCAGGAATGCAGTCAGCTCCTCCACGGTGGGCTTCCACTAGTCCATTGCTCGGTAAGCTCACTTCCTTTGGCCTCAGCCTGCCCCGCCCTGCCAGCCTCTCCGCCCCTTCTCACCCGCAAACAGCCCAGCCCAGGGCATCCCCGCCACGGGGCTGCAAGCTGACCGTGCCTGTCCGGGACACTCACACACTCACTTCTTTCCTCCTGCGGGTCTCTGCTCCGATATAATTTTCTCCACACGGGCAGACTCCATCACCCTATTTGAAATTGCGCCTGCTGTTCCTGCCCCTTCCCATCATCGACCCTTTGGGTCCTTCTTAACCGAATCCATTTCTTTTCTGCATAGCAGTACTTACCACCTTCTCACACTTACTGTAGAATTTACTCATTAGGGGCGCCTGGGTGGCTCAGTCGTTGAGCGTCTGCCTTCGACTCAAGTCATGATCCCAGGGTCCTGGGATCGAGCCCCACATCGGGCTCCTTGCTCAGCAGGAAGCCTGCTTCTCCCGCTACCATTCCCTCTGCTTGTGTTCCCTCTCTCGCTGTGTTTCTCTCTGTCAAATAAATAAAATCTTAAAAAAAAAAAAAAGAATTTACTCATTAATAATGTTCCTCAGGGGGCACCTGGGTGGCTCAGTCGGTTAAGCATCTGCCTTCGACTCAAGTCATGATCCCAGGGTCCTGGGATTGAGCCCCGTGTTGGGCTCCCTGCTTGACGGGCAGCCTGCTTCTCATTCTCCACTGCTTTGCTCTCTCTCTCAAGTAAATATATAAAATCTTAAAAAACAAACAAACAAAAAAAACCCCAATATTCATCTTCTCTCTCTGCCTACTGGAATGTGAGGTCTGTGAGGACAGGGACTCTATTTTGTTTTCTGTTGTATCCCACATACCTGGTACAGGGCCTGGCACATTGTAGGTGTTCACTGCATATTTGTGGAATGAATGAAAACACCATTCTTACTCAAGTTGGTAGCAAGACTGAGATGCATCTGTCATCTGAATTCTGTAATATTCCAGAGCCTGTAGCCAGCAATGTACATAACAAGACAAAGAAATGGAAGTTACGAGTACTGGACAAAAGAAACAAAATTCTATTGTTTTCTTTTTTACATGTGATCAAATGGCTTACATAGAAAATCCAAGAGATTCTAGACAAAAACTATCGATGCTTTCAGAACCAATAAGAGGGTTTGGCAAATTTGTTGAATCAGCCAAAGATGCGCAGGACCTTATAGAAAAAAGCATAAAACTCTATCGCAAGAAGAAGAAAATTTAAATAAATGAATGGCTATATCATGTTTGTAGATGGAAAGAATATTTCAATATTTTAGAAAATTTTTAGTATGAAAATTTCAAGATACACAAAAGTATACAGAATCATATAATGAATCTTTATTATATGGTTATAATATAATAATATTGTATATTATTATAATATAATATAATTATAATATAATAATGTCTGCCCATCAGTCAGCATCGGTAACCATCAATTCCTGGGCAGACTTGTTTAATCTGTTTTCCATCTACTCCTCCCAGATAATATATTATCCCATCTACAAACATTTCAGCCTATGCCTCTAAAATATAAGGACTGTTTTAAAAATATATAATCACAATATCATTATCACACATAAAAATTAACATCAATTTCTTTTTAAAGTTTATTTATTTTTAAGTAAGTCATCTCTACACCCAACGTGGGGCTCAGACCCACAAGTCTGAACTCAAGGGGTGCATGCTTCTCTGACTGAGCCGCCCAGGCTCCCCAACACCAGTTTCTTAATATAATTCCATACCAGTTGGTATTTCAACTTCCAGTCGTCTCATCATTTTGATTTGGTGGAATCAGGGTCCATACAATATCCTCATGTGACTGCTTGTTATAAATATAAATATATATATAAATTAACTTTGAAATTTATTTGTTAAGGGAAACCAAGTTGTGTTTTCTATACATCTTCCCAGATTTTGGGTTTGGCAGATTATATCCTATAGTGTTGCGTGATGGGTTCCTCTGCCTTCCATCTTGCTTGCTAATTGATAGGAAGACTCGTTATTATTAAAATGGCTATTCTAGGGGCACTTGGGTGGCTTAGTCGATTAAGTGTCTGACTTTGGTTTCAGCTCAGGTCATGATCTCGAGGTTAGGGGATCGAGCCCCATGTCAGTCTCCGCGCTCAGCAGGGAGTCTGCTTCTCTCTCCCTCTCTGCCCCTCTGTACACTCTCTCTCAAATAAATAAATAAATAAATAAATAAATAAAATCTTTAAAAATAGATAAGTAAAACGTCAACTTAATTCAAATTCATCTACAAAATTGATAGAACACCAATAAAAATTCTAATTTTTTCCTTTTTTTTTTTTTTTATGGTTCAGGAAAAAACTAACTCCCTAAAATTCATATAGAAGAGTAAAGGGCCAGGAAAAGTCAAGACAACTTTGGAGAGGAAGAAGGCGTGGGGGACACTCTCCTTACCACCTATCAGGAGTTACTCTAAATTTGAAACATTTGAAACATTGTAACAGTGGTGCAAAAGAGTCCAAACAGACTAATTGAATAGAATGAAGAGGAGGTTGGAATAAGACAGGAGTTGACATGGCAAATCAAAGAGAAAAGGATGGAGCAGTCAATAAACAAAACCATCTATCTGCAAGGAAAAAGAAGTTGATTCCTACCTCCAACAACATGCAAACCTAGATGTGAAAAAGCAAACTATACATTTTATAGGAGAAATACAGAAGAATGTTTTTATGACATCGAGATATGGAAAGAAATCTCAAGCCACAAGTACACACCATGGAGGGCAAGAATCATAAATTTGGAGAAATTAAAGTGTAAAAACTTCCGTATGACAAAAGACACTAACTGTGCAAAGATAAGCCACAGACAGGAGAAACTATCTTCAATGTACTTTATTATTTGGAGGATTTACATCCAAAATTTTAAAAGAAACTCATGTGAATGAATAAGAGAAAGACCAACGACCAAATAGTAAACAAGCAAAGGATATATCAGGCAATCCATTGCATATAAAACTCCAAACAACTAATAAGTGTATAAAAATGCTCAGCCTCATCAGTAATTAGGGAACTACATATTAAAATTGTAGTAAGATGCCACTTCATCCCTAAAGACTGGGGGTGGATTATTAAGGCTGGTAAGCAGCCAATATTGACAAAGATGTGGGGTACGGATCACAATACCATGCTGGTGGGCATTAAATTCCTTCTAAAGACAAGTATACCCTACGTGCCATACATCTGTCATATATGTCCCCCTCCACTTCAGCCTTCTATACCCAGCCCCATGCCTCAAGAAGCTGAGCTCGGCAGGCTGCCATGCCCTCGGGCTTGAGTTCACAGCGGGAGGCAGGGCAGGAGAGCAGAAACCGAGAGAGAGTGGTCAGGGACACCTGCAGCCAGCCAAATCCTCTGAAGATGGCCATCTCCACACAAGTCCTTTTTTCCTAATTTCAGCAAGCATTCCTTTCCACGTTCCTTGGGACTCATGGCAGTAACCACTCAGCTGTCACTAGCCCCTGAGTTGCTACCCTGTCCCTTATGGTTTCCGTGCAACGGGTCCTGACTTTGTAAGTGGTCCTTCTATGAATCTCTCCACAAGTTTGTCTCTCCTACAGATGCCATCTCTTTCTACCAGGATTCCATCTGAAATACCTTCAAACCCAGGAAATCTGCTTCTCCATGTTCTCCCTGGAGAGACTCTCTTAGGTACAGTTTCAGTTTGGGAAGATATATAAGAATATTCATTGCAGCCCCGTTTGTCACAGGAAAAAAGTAGAAACAATCTAACTGTCCGTTAGGGGGAGAAAAGCTAGATGTATTGTGGTTTGTTCCTGGGACGGAATCCAGAAGCTAAAAGGCATGAACCAGAAGATGCCACCTCATATCCACTAGGATGGCTACTATCAAAAAACGAAAACAAAACCAAAACAAAACAAAAATAAAAACAAACAGAAAGTGATGAGTGTTGACAAGGATGCGGAAAAACAGGTACCTTTGTGCACTGTTGATGAGAATATAAAATGGTGCAGCCACGATGGTCTTTAAAAAATTAAAAATAAGATTACCATATGATCCCGCAATTCCACATCTAGGTATATACCCAAAAGAATTGAAAAGCAGAGTCTTAAAGAGATATTTGTATACCCATTGCTATGGACCGAATGTTTGTGTCCCCTCAAAATTCGTATGTTGAAACCCGATGTCCAGTGTGATGGTATTAGGAAGTGGGGCCTCTAAGAAGTGATTAGGTCGTGAGGATGGACTCCTCATGAATGGGATTAGTGCCCTTATAAAAGACCCGGAGAGGGACACCTGGGTGGCTCAGTGGGTTGAGCCTCTGCCTTTGGTTCAGGTCATGATCCCAGGGTCCTGAGATTGAGTCCTGCATCGGGCTCCTTGTTTGGCGAGGAGAGATAGAGCTGGGCCTCTAAGAGATATTCGCACGCCCATGCTCGCAGCGGCCTTATTCCCAACAGCCAAAAGGTGAAGCAACCCAAGCGTCCATCCGATGGACCAATGGATAAGCAAAGTGTGGTATATATGAACAATGGAATATTAGTCATCTTTCAAAAGGACAGAAATTCTGAACACGCTACAACACAGTTGACTCTTAAGAGTCCAATGGCGATTGTTGGGGCTGGAGGGGAGTAGGGAATGGAGAGTGATTGTTGAATGAGTACACTTCCAGTTTGGGAGGATGAGAAAGTTCTGGTGCTAGATAAAGGTGATGGCAGGGCAGTGTACCTGGTGCCAAGAACTGTACTGAGAAGTGCTGAAAAGCATATCTCACCTCAGTTATTTAAAAAAAAAAAAAAACGGAATGTGGGGTGCAAAGAAGATATTTCCAAGAGGAATCATATAACATGCCACTTATGTAAAATGTCTTGATATTCAAAACAAATAGTAATTTTTAAAAGATCTCTATTTATTTGAGAGAGAGAGAGAGAGAGCAGGGGTGGGAGGAGCAGAGGGAGGAGGACAAGGAGACTCTGTACTGAGCCTGAGCCTGACTTGGGGCTCAGTCCCACACCCCTGAGACCATGACCTGAGCCGAAACCAAGAGTCAGACGCTTAACTGACTGAGCCACCCAGGCGCCCCAGAACAAATATTATTCACGGTTGGGTGCATATGTCATCTTAGATGAACCATAGAAATTGGTCATAGGAGGGGGGGACATGGTCAGATACGGCAATTTCAGGTAGTCCGACCTAATGAAAATACACATCTTGCACGGTAACTCCAGATGAATGGTGACTTTTGGGGAGGGAGGCAGGGAAGGATGGCTTTAGTTCTATCTCTGACATGTCAGGTCTTAAACAAATAAATAAAAAGAGGATCTGAAGCCAGTGCGGCAAAGTGCTAGCATTGCTGACCTCGATCATGTAGACCTAAATGTCTATTTATTATTTTCTATAACTTGTTTGAAATTTTTTATGAGTAAAAATAAAAGCCGTGAATGGGAGAAGAGGAAGCAGGTCGGGTCAGTGCGGACACCTGGGTTGGGCAGCCTGTCTTGGGATGGGAGAGATGAGGCGACATCCGGGTTAACTGTGGAGACCGTGTGTTTATTGAGGAGTCGTCCCTGGGGGGCAGGGGGACTGAACCTGAAGGTTCAGGACAGAGGAGGTGGAAAGCTATGCCAAATCCCACAGAAAACAGGCAGGGCCTTTCCCGGGATGGGGAGCGTGTGAGGAGGAGCTGGCGTGGGGAGAAGGTCGTGGCCTCTGTTTGGGGCCCACCGAGTGTGAGGTGTCCGGTGGGGTCGGAGGCCGGAGGCCGCTGGCACGAGCAGGGAGGACTCCCTCTCCTCAGTTTTCTCTTTGCTGTTCCATCTGTGGATCTCAGTCCCTGTTCTCTGCCTGCTGGTTCATCCCTCAACCCCCAGTTAGGAAATGCCAATCACATCGAATCCACCCCCATCGCTGACCCTTCCTCTTGGTACCACAAAGGAAACCCGTTCGTGGTCTTCCAACTGGACCCCTGACTTGTTTCCTTCTGCTGGGAAGGCCTGCCTCCCTCCGTCGTTCCTGACCTGTCTTCCCTCCTTCCAAATCGACACATGAAAAGCCAGCTTTCCTGACATACAATCCACTGGCCATACAATTCACCCCTTGTGTAGACCTTCTTGGTGCTTAGTATGTTCAGTGTTGTGCAACCATCATGACCGTCAAATTTAAAACATTTTCGTCACACCAAACAGAAAAGCCATAATCTTTGGCTGCCATTCACCAGCTCCTCCCTCTGTCCGCAACCACTGATCTGCTTTCTTTCTCTGGATTTGCCTTGTTCGGGACACTTCGTACAAATGGAAACAGACAATATATGTCTTTGGTGACTGTTTTCTTTCTCTGAGCGTCACATCTTCAAGGTGCATCCATGCCATAGTGTGTATTTGTACTTCATTCCTTGTATGGCCGAATGATATACCTTTGTGTGGCCTAACATATTATGTTGACCCCTTCATCAGCTGACAGATTCAAATGGACTTCACTCGGAAAATCTTTCCTCGCGCCTGTTCTGGCCCCTCCTCACCTTGTTCTTCTAGCCCTTACTCATTCTGTAAACAAGGATTCCTTGGGCATATGGCCTATGAAACTGGGGAGGGTGAGATTTGTGGAACCCACTTGGGCCCCTCCGTGGCTGGGAGACTGGCCCTCCTCTGGGCCTTATTTCCTTGCCTATAAAATGAGGACGAGGGTATACCCTTCTAGGATGGTGGGGAGTGCTGACCCAAGGGCAGTGTGGGGAAGAGTGGCCTGGCATCCAGAGGGTGCTTAACCGTGTTGTGTCCCTTTCATCTGTGTCGACCTAGATCCCACCTGAGAGTGTGCGAGCAGGAACCATACTTCCTTGCTATGCCCCATCAAATGTCCAAGCACAGTGTTCTTTGACAAGAGTCAGATCAAGAGGAGAAGAAATAGAAAGGAGAAGCGGGTATCAGGAAATACCGGAGGAACTGATCAAAATGATTCAAGTGGGAGAGAAAAGGTATGTTTTAGGGTTGAGGAGGGTGAGGCAGGAAGAGCATGGGGCATGCAGTGTGAAGGCTTCTGTTTCAGGCCTGGCCCTGACATGTCCAGGTCATTTACCTCTGGGTCATCTAGACTGGGTCCCCTCAATTTCCCTCTTGGTAAAGTAGGGCTTGACCCATGCCATCGCTGCCCACTGGTGGGGGGATGGCGGCAGCTCTTGTGCCCATTACTGTGTAAACCATTTACTGAGGGACCTAGAGCGCTGGGTGGTCTCCCTACTGACCCAAGGCAGGCCCTGGCTGAGGCCTCATGGGGGCCTGACACATTGTGCCCTCTGTGGAGGAGTGCCCTGGACTGTTTTGGGCTGAGCCCATTCTTTTCCGTGTCCTGGAGACCTGTGGGACTCGGAGGAACCTGACAGCATTCTTTCATTCACTTGTTCACTCATTCAATTTTACAAACCTACTTTTTGCTGGGCACTGTGCTATGACTAAGACATACCCTGGCCCCCGGGGGACCCACAGGCTCATGCTAATAGGGACACCCGAGGCACACTCCAATACAGGATGCTGCCAGCCCTCTGTCACCCTATGACTTGATACACTTGATATACTTAGTGCCTTACTGTGCAAACTGACTTCTTGAATACCTGAACTTCTTTATTCTTTGCCCAAGAGATTAGCAGAATGGCAATGACCTCAGGAGATTCTCAAGGGATGTTGGACGGACATAAAAACATGAATGGTTGGGGGGGGGGAATGTAGTGTGCCTGGAAGTGCTGTGGGAGCTCTCAAGTGGGCTAGGAGGGCTTCCTAGGGGAAGTGACATTTGAAGAGGGTCTTGGAGAATCTCAGCATGGGGAACAGCATTTGCCCAAGTATTAAAAGGCCTGAATGATGAGAACTTCCTCGTGGCCAGGTGGGTATGAGGGAGTGATGGTGGAGAGGGAGATGAGAAGTGAAAGAGACAGATATGGGGGCAGCTCAAGACCTCAAACAATGGAAACAGAAGAAAGTCCATCACTCGGTCTTGACACTCGAGGACTATCATTATTTTAAACAGCTATGCATGCTTTCTTCTGTTTTACAGACTATATACATAAAGTCCTTCCCCCCCTCCCCTCTTCTGTGTAGGAACTCCTTATTTTAGAGTTCTTTCTCTCTTTTTTCAGGAAGTTAACGCTGGTGCTGCATGGGTTGAAATGTGGGGCGCAAGGGACACAGGTGGGAAGCTGCCACCGGAGCCACCCGGGCGAGGCAGGACGACAGTGGGATGGGGAGGAACAGGTAAAGGACGTGGGAGACCGGCTACGTGGAGAGGGAGGGAGGAGTCTGCGCTGACCCACAGGTTTCTGGCTCAGGAAACCGGGCTGCTGGTGATACCTTTCAGATGAGGACTTTGGGATGAAGCGCGAGCAAGTTCTGAGGAGCAGATAAGGCACTGAGACGTGAACACCTTAGCGTTCTGTGGAACTGTCCCGCAGGGAGGGCCTCCCCCCGTCGAGCCAGGGCCACACAGCTGCCTGGAGCCCCCGAAGGGTGCCAGGTGGACATCGGGGCGGGGCGCTCCCGAGACGTCCAGGCCCTAAGCCCTGATGTAAGGGGCCCCCCAAGCCCGGGAGGCAGTGCCCGCCACCTCCCGAGCAGGTGAGGGTGTCGCACCTGGCAGCCAGGTTGCATCGCACTGGGGAACAGGGAGTCTTGCGACCCCCTCCCTTCACTAGGGGGTAGGGGGTTCGAGTCCCGACCTCTGCCACTTCCTGCCTCAGTTTCCCCATCTGCGCACACACGCGGGCGGTCTGTAACCTGCAGGAGACCCGACGCGTCGCTGGCATCCGGCGAGGGGAGGTGGCCAGGCCTGGTCACTGGGGGAAGAGTGGCGGGCAGAGTCGCCCAGCGGAACTGGCGGGCCGGGCCGGCGCCGACTCCACGCCTGGGGGCCCGGCTCCCCGCCAGGCCGCAACCCCGGCCCTCGCGGCCCAGCGGCAAGCAGAACAAAAGTGGCGGCCGCGTCGGGCGCGGGGCGTCCCACAGGCGCGGCCACTCCGCCGCGGGGGCAGCCCCGCCGCCCCACGCACGCCGGCCGCGCCTTCGGCCCCTTCCGCCCGAGCGCGCTCGGCTCTTTCCGCCGCGGACGGCGCAGGTGGAGGGGGCGGGGCGGGGGCCGTGCGTGGTGACGCCGCGGGGGGGTGACGTACCGGCGTGCCCCGCCCCCTCCCCCTCCCCGTTCAGGCTCTGGAAAGAGAAGAAAAAAAACTTTCTTTTTTTTTTAATTGAGGAATCAACAGCCGCCATCTTGTCGCGGACCCGACCGGGGCTTCGAGCGCGATCTACTCGGCCCCGCCGGTCCCGGGCCCCACAACCGCCCGCGCACCCCGCTCCGCCCGGCCGGCCCGCTCCGCCCGGCCCTCGGCGCCCGCTCCGGCGGCCCCGCTCGCCTCTCGGCTCGGCCTCCCGGAGCCGCGGCGGCGGCGGCGGCGGCGGCAGCGGCGGCGGCGGCGGCGGCGGCGGAACGGGGGGTGGGGGGGCCGCGGCGGCGGCGGCGGCGGCGGCCCCGCTTCGCGCATTGTTTTTCCTCACGGCGGCGGCGGCGGCGGCGGGCCGCGGGCGGGGAGCGGAGCCCGGAGCCCCCCGGTCGTCGGGCCGCGAGCGAATTAATTAAGTGGGGCGCGGGGGGGGGAGAGCGAGGCGGCGGCGCGGCGGCGGCGGCGGCACCATGTTCCCGGGGACTGCCTGAGCCGCCCGGCCGGGCGCCGTCGCTGCCAGCCGGGCCCGGGGGGGCGGCCGGGCCGCCGGGGCGCCCCCGCCGCGGAGTGTCGCGCTCGGGAGGCGGGCAGGGGATGAGGGGGCCGCGGCCGGCGGCGGCGGCGGCGGCGGCGGCCGGGGGCGGGCGGTGAGCGCTGCGGGGCGCTGTTGCTGTGGCTGAGATTTGGCCGCCGCCTCCCCCACCCGGCCTGCGCCCTCCCTCTCCCTCGGCGCTCGCTCGCGGCTCGCGGCTCGCGCTCGCTCCTCTCCCCTCGCAGCCGGCCGGGGCCGGCGCCGACCCCCGCCCCGGAGCCCTTGCCGGCCCGGCCGCCCGCGCTCGGGGCTGTTTCCGCGAGCAGGTGAAAATGGCCGAGAACTTGCTGGACGGACCGCCCAACCCCAAACGAGCCAAACTCAGCTCGCCCGGCTTCTCGGCGAATGACAGCACAGGTGAGGGGGGGCCGGGCGGGGGGCGGGGGCCCCACCCGCAGGTGAGCGCCGGGGAGACCCTCCCCGAGGCGCAGGGCCGCGCAGCGGCTTCCCGGGACCCCACCGGGCCGGCCGAGGGGAAGTTTGTGGCCACACTGCGCCGGCGCCCCGAGCGGGGGCCGGCCCTGCCCCAGCGCTCGAGGCTGGCCCCGGAGTTGGGGAGCCCTCCGCGCGCCGAAAGCGAGCGGTACTTGCGGGGAGGAAAAGTAAAGTGGAGCGTGCTCGTCTTCGTGGGGATTCCACGCGCCTCCCTGTGCCGCCGTGCGTCGGCACACGCGAGGCTGCCCGGAGGGATGACAGTACAGGGTAGGTTTCATGGTTAGGGAAGGAGAAAGTGCAGCGGAGGGGGGACCCAAAGTATTTTCTGAACTAGTAGCACAGTTCGCAGCGCTGCGACCAGAAGACGCTCGTGGCTGCAGCCAACCTGGGAGTTACGACTTGGAAGTTTCTTGGAATGTGCTCCTTGAGAAAATGTTGAGCAGTTATCTTGAAAACTCGTTGTTCGGTCACTTATTTCACCAGCCCAAACTTCGTTAGCAAGATGTCATCAAAGTTGCTGTGCTGTGTTTAATTTCAGAGGTATAACCTTAAAAGAAAGTTAGGTAGCAGATCCTTTCGGGTACAATCTCCACTTGAGCTGGTGTGGTTTTTACAGTGTAGATGTACAAAACAAGTATGTTAACGGATGTAGGAATTGCGATTTTGGCCCCCCCCCCCATTTTTTTTTAGGGTATTAAATAAAACTTTCTTTGAAACAGAATTTCTGAAAACTTCCTGAGGTAATCCCATCAGTTGCTCAAGAAGTATTTTATTTTATAATTATTTAGTAACTGGGCTCTTGTGGGCTGGTCCAGGGTACCATTATGATCGAGTGTATTTCCTCTTTCAGAGCTCTCCTTTGCAGTAAAAACTTGTGCGCTGCTGGGAACAATTCTGTCTCCAGCGCAGCCTGCATTTCTCTAGTACAGTCTTGCAGTAGCAGCGTCTGAAAATCAGTTTATAATGAATGGGTCCAAATTGAATTATATTGCTGCAGCAATGCCTTCAGATTTGCAGTAGACACAGCTGTTCAGCCTGTGCAAATATTTCTTTGGCCACTGGCGTATTTCTACTAATGGTCTAAAAAACCTATTTCTCCTATTGAAACAAAACTGCTTCAATTCTATGGCTTCAGTTTTAACACAATTCCTAGAATATTAAGGTAGGCATGAGAGAAACAATTTCAAAAAAATTCACCGCAAGGAGATTCTTGTCTAGTTTAAATACAGTTTGTTGAATGGTGGGCGGGGGTAGTAAGTCAGTCTTAGGGAACATAAAATTCACTAATACTTTTTTTTAATTAAGAATTGAGTGTGATGTTTATTTTGTCAAATCAACTTGTTTGAAGTAAGATGTGTGGAAACAACCATGATTTAAATGCCCTTTTACTGCAAAACAGATCTCCTTTGCTTCATTAATCTTGCTTTGTTTGAGTGAAAAGTCTTTAATCATATGAAACGAAGATCATACCAGGCAAGTTCAGCTTTGAAGCTTGTCTTCTGAAACTGGTAACTTTTTGAATGGCTTTGCAGCTTTGCTGTTGTTGAAGGACTGTATTATAGATTGTGTTTTCTATAGAGGGATAAATTACTAACACAAGACTTAACAGAAAGGCTTGTCCAACTATATACATTCAGTTCTTTCCAAGATGGAGCCAAGAGAATGGCCTTTTTGGGTAGTTCTGTTATTGGATAGTCACATATTTACTTGATGCACTGCAAAATCACAACAAAGTTGATCTGAAAGGATTTTTCCCTCTTGGTCTGGTCACCTTTTTCCCCCTTCCTTCCTAACACTGATTCTCCCAAGGCACGAGCTCACTCTTTTCCAAATGTAGAACAAAAAAAAGTTTATAATAGCTCCAATTTAAATCATTTAAAGAATAAAATTCAGAGTGCCTGGGTGGCTCAGTGGGTTAAAGACTCTGCCTTCCATTCAGTTCATGATCTCAGGGTCCTGGAATAGAGCCCCGCATCAGCCTCTCTGCTCAGCGGGGAGCCTGCTTTCCCGCCGCCGCCCTCCCCCCCTGCCTGCCTGCCTGCCTCTCTGCTTACTTGTGATCTCTCTCTCTGTCAAAAAAAAAAAAAAAAAAAAAAATCTAAAGAATAAAATTCATGATCATACTTTCGTTGAGTTCCCTTGGTTACACATTCATCACATCACGTTATTGAGCAAGAGTCTGTTAGCATGGGGGCCAAGTAAAGGATCATCATCCAGCACATTAATCGAGGTACAACCTTGTCTCCTATAACTACTAGACAGATCTTAAGGATATATATTAAGCAAATAAAGGACGAAAGGAATCACATTACATACACTCAGGAGTGAGAGCTTTGGGTTCGATGGAAAAGTAGGGAGACTCAACCTTATTTTAGTGAGGGGATGTGTTTTGAGGCTCCCAGGAGAAAATTGGGCCAGGTAGAGCAAGGTGTGTTTCCTGTTTCTGTGATAAAATTTCAGTGATGTGAGCTCTCTGCATGGGACGAACTGAGGGGTTAGGAGGAGCAAGAGGAGGCCTGATGGCCTGAGAAGCAAGAGTGATTTGAAGTGCCACCACGCAGGACATGTTGTTGGGGACTGGCCTGGGGAGCCATCAGTGTCCATTGTGAGAGTCTGGGGGGGCTGCTGTTGGGTGGAGAGAACAGTACTCCTGAGGTGGGGGAGATTGGCCAGGGTGCTCCCCACAGGGCATTTGCAATCTAGCAGCGGGAGTGTGGATGCTTAAAGCATGCCAGTGAGGTAAGGTGGCATCTCTGAGTGATAAATGTCATTGCCACTGGTGACAGGTGAGGCTGGGAATGCTTCTGAGGAGAGTGTGGAGAGGGGATGCAGAACTAGAGAATGTATCCCAAAGGGAGGCAGCAAGAGGAAGAAGGAAAAATAGTATTTCTGACCTCACCCAAACGTCAGCTCTGGAGTCGCCCTGGATTTAACATCACGAGATGTTGTGGAAGTAGTGTTTTCTTGTTCCACATCGGATGCTTAAGTGCTTTCTTGCAAGTGCGGTCTTCCTTCACTTGGCACCCACTGTAAGAGGTACGGCTGTGCTTCCAGTATATAGTTAATTGTGTGTTTTGGAAACTTCTTTACTTAATATGTCCAGATCAAAACAGCATATTAGTGTTTTTCAGCAGCAAGGATTCATGATTTAATAGTGTAGGGGGAGTAAATATCCATGCAGGCAGTAAACTTTTTTTTTTTTCTGGTCAGCTTTATTGAAGCCAGATTTACATACAACAAATAGACTATTTAGTTCAAGTTTTTAAAGGCTGTCTTCTGAAAATTGTTTCAGCTCTGTTTCATCCTATTCTGTGTAAGTGTCCCTAAGCAGTTGTGATTATAACGTGAGTCCCTTAATGCCACAGGAAACCATATTTAAAGAAAGTCTGGGGTAAATACCGTCACCAACCAAAATGCCTTTCACAACAAAATGATAATCTACTATGTATGTGTTGTGTGTTACTTATCAGAGTGCTTTTCTCCCCATCCCCTCAGCTTGGTCCTCACAGCATCGTCCTGTGAGGCAGGATGGGAAGACACTCTTCCTGCCGATTCCACGTGAGGAACCAGACTCGAGAGAGGTGATCCGCCCAAAACTAGAACCAAACCTAGATGATTAGAATAAGTAATTGTGTATTATATTCATTTTACAAACCTGTGTCCATAAATGTGAAACTTGCTTGAATCATGAATTTACGAGCTTGCGGTACTTGGCAGGTTCAGTAGCGTAACTCCAGCAGGTGGAGTCAATCTCTGGAGGGGGGACGTCTGCCACCATCTCTGGGGGAAGCGGGGTGTGTTCTTCCTACTGGGGGTGCAGGGCACGGGCTCCCCCTTCCTTCTGGTTCTGGTGCAGCCGTTTGGTCTCACCTTCCTGCAGTTGCAGTGGAAAATTGAGGACCAGTTGTTTTTTTCATCTCTTCATTGAGTTCTGGCTAAATAGGAAACGTAAACCTTTATAGAGACTTCTAGGGCCAGGGCTTTTCACGACTTCACTTTACTTTTACACGTGTTGGCAAAATAGTACTTTTGGATAACGTAGGGCTCCGTTGAAGTTGCTCGGGGATGATGATGGGTAAGTACAAACCTCACTAGGGGTGCCTCGCAGTACCCCAGAGCTCTGCGCATCACTCCTGTTTGACATTCCTGTGTGACTCCCCTAACTCGTAAAGGGATGAAGGAGCTTGTGCTTAGACCAGTAGCTGTGTTTGTACAACTTCTAACTAGTGCCACCACGGCTCTGTGACCAAGTATGTGATTACTTGAGGTCATGTAAGTGCTGACTTCGTGTTTTTACCTAGTGTGTTTGAAAATAGAAGAGTTAAAAAGTGTACCTTCCCTGGTTAGGATGAGACATACCTTATTGTGATTCGTTGAAGATGAGCAAAGCTTGCGTTAAGCCAGTTTAGTTCTCAGGTGCCATTAGTCAGGATACCACCTCTTCCATCTTCATTCAAGCCAGCATTCCAAGTATATGCCAAGAAAACTAGAAGGCACGCAAAGAAGCGTTTCTTAGAAAAGATTTTGTGCTCACACAAGGCTGGGCGTAGCTGAGGAGCTTTACTGCAAGGCCTTCCCAGAGCCCTAGCGTGCTGCTGGGTTCTGAGCCTCGGGGCACGGGGCTCTAGTTTGTACCAGTCATTCCCAAGCCCTTTTTACGTAATGCAAGAGTCGACGGACTTTCTGTAAAGGGCCAGAGGTCATATTTTTGGCTCTGCAGGCCATATGGTCTCTGTCATAGCTACTGAACACTGCCGTTTACGTACCACCTGTACATACACCAGTGGGCGCCGCTGTGTGCCAGTGAACTAGTAACTTCTGTTGGAGCCAGGAGCTGACCCTCGGGCCACAGTGTGTGACCCTCATGTAATTACGGCATTTGTGCTCTGAGCATCCTCTCCTGGAAAGTGAATGTACCCTGTAGTCCCGGTTCCTTGGACCAGAGACCTATGTGTCGGTGGATCTGTCCGTGACTGTAGCCATGCGCATGCATCTGATCTGTGTGGTGTAAAGCACTCGGTGAGGATGTAGCCGAGAATTCTGTAGTCAAGACTATCGATTTTTGTCTCCGTTTTCAATTATGTTTTTGTAATAGGAACAGGAGGACCATGAAATTTTAAAATCGCAAAAACTTAGGCAGTACGCCGTGTTCTGAAGATTCTTGACTAACTTGAAGCGGTTTTTCATGGACTGTTTGGGCAGCAAATGAATACGTGATTCCGGTTCTTTACTATTTATGTAACAATTCAGTCTGAGTCCTGTTTGGGAGTGAGTAGCAGTATACAGAGGATTCTTATCGATGGCTCTGAGTAGCTTAGAACTGTGTTGACAAAATAAAACTTGGAGGCAAAACTTAACAATACAAAATGCTATTCAGTGCCAGAATGCTTGAGTCAGAAAGGGCCATCCAAGAGGGCTACATTTATTCACGTGCTGTTCACTGAATGTCCCTGTACACAGAAGCCCAGGGCTGGATGTCCAGGTAGGGGGTAGCACCTCAGAGATCCTGGGGTCAGACAAGGGAACCTTGACAGAACAAGGCACCAGGCAGCTGGGGAAGCCTGCGGTGGTCCGTGCCTTCTGTAATGTTGAGAAAAGCTCTTGGTCCACTCACAGCAGTTTCGTCTCTGTGAGTGTCTTCATGTATGGCCTGTGGGTATGAGGTGTAGGCCCTTGCTCTCAGTGAAGTCCTCTAGTTGTCCCAGACAGTTTCTCCTAAGCTCTCAGACTGCCGGCCATTCCCTCTGGTTTCCAGCACACATGCCTGCTGCTCCCTAGCTCACTCTAAGGCCTTTGCCTAGTGGTGCATCCCTCCTTAGAAATGCCATCCTGCAGTAA
This sequence comes from Procyon lotor, assembly GCA_028646535.1. NCBI lineage: Eukaryota > Metazoa > Chordata > Mammalia > Carnivora > Procyonidae > Procyon > Procyon lotor. The sequence goes on along the minus strand of CM053621.1, from coordinate 2,191,024 downwards.
TGGGCTCCTCAGGGCTGACGTGGTTGTCCACAGCTCCTGTGTTAATTGGGGGAGGGCTGCCACACTTTTAGGAAAATTCTCACATTGCAGCACATCCCTGACGAAAAAATCTTAAGTCTTTGGGGCAGTGCCTACTGGGGGGCCTTTGTACATTGGAGTTTCCATGGGGGATGTGCTCCTGTGTCCGGAGTACTGAGATGGAGCCACATGTGGGGTCCTTTGGGAGTGGGGCAGATGATGTCCAGCTCCAGCCTGGACTGGACGGGCCGAGAATCACTCAGATTTGCGGGAGAGCTCTTGAGACGCAGGGAACAGGTGCAGGAAAGGCATGCAAGTAAGCAAAAGTGACTACTTTTCCCCCCAGGATTTTAGACAATATGGGGAATGACTGTTGCTGACGTTGAAAAACTGCCTTCGGGGTGTTCCGGGTTCTGAATTTGGGAAGCAAGGCTATCTCTGAGCTCTGTCTAAAAGTTGAATTCCTTTCTTTTTAAGCCTTCCCCTTAGAAAGACATCATCCCATGTGACATTTTCCCCCATGTTTCATTTCCATTAATCAAAGGAATGTTTAGTCGAACCCTCACTGAGAATAGTAAAATCTCATGGTGAAAAAAATTTCACCTGATTACGTCTGACATTACCGTTTCTAGGTGTCCCATCTGCTACTGTTTGAAAATCTATTAATTTGCACGGATCTCTGATGCACCTGTGCCACCGCATAGACAGTAGGTGGTTCTTAACAGTGGTAAGCTGTTTAATGAGGTTGTACAATTCTGTTGTGAAGCAGTCTTTTTATTATTTCAAAAGTTTCCCTTTTCACTACCACCCAAATATTTTGGATTTTTTTTAACCAAAACTGTACCATTTATACATATTCTAACTTTCTAGTTAGAATAACCAGTGAAATAGCAGAAAACTAAAACAACAACAACAACAACAAAACAAAACCTCTTTGTTATGAGAGGCTTATACAATATTTAAAAGAGATTTTGGTATTTGATTATAAACCAAATGATGACACTTGGAACTATAGAAATCTCTCAAATAATTAGGGTTTGCTTTGACAATTACAGGCTATAAAAGCTTGACCCAGTTCCTTTGGATTAAAATATTTTGAGTATTTGTCACCTGATTAAAAGTAGAACCTTCTAACCATGACTCAGAGTTGAAGGAAATGTCAGAGCTTTTTATACTGGGAGGCGGGCAGCACGGTATTCCGGAAGGAGCCCTGGCCTCTGCTCGGGGTGGACGCTGAATCTCAGCTCTCAGCTTGTCAGTCCTATGACTTGGGCCTGTGAGTTTACATTTGAGCTTGGGTAGGTGAGGGTGGCGATCTTTTTCTCCAGGGGAAAAAAAGTCATATTGGGCTCTTGTGGTTCCTGGTATGTAGCAGGTTGCGCCTGTTACTGGTCTTTAATTGTGTGGGGAAAACATTAGTCGTGCCCTTGCTTGTGGGCTGGTGGGGGTTGGGATGATGTAGGTGAGGAGTCTGACCCAGAACCAGACCCATGGGAGTTTCTCACTGAATAAATGGGAAGATACCACCCCTGCCTAGTCCTCTTCCTGCATCAGGGCTAGTGTGAGTTGTCTCTACCAGCTTACAGAAGAATGAATTGGAAGCTGAGCTTTAGGAATCCTACAGACCGGGTGATAATTTGACACACTTTATTCAGTCTGTGTTTGAAGTCAGACACTATTCTTTATTGGAAAATTTAAGTCTAAATGGAATTGTTTTTCAACAAGGAGTTGATTTAAGTTAGGACTTAATGAAAAAGGAAAAGCAAGTATGGGGAAATCATAAAAACAGTCTTTTTCTAAACCGGGGTTAGGGGAGAAATGGCCTTGGGATCACGGTCCAGTTTAGTCAGGTCGATGGGATGAAAGAAGTGTCGGTGAAGTTCACTTCCTCCCTTGGGTCAGCCTCCACTTCCAGGCTCCGGAAAGGGGCAGAGTGAGCTTTTTGCTGTGTTGTGGGGGATTTTCTCTCCTACAGAGTCTGTCCTGGAAGCTGTTTCAATGAAGTTGACAGCTTTCCATTCTCCTAGATAGTTTGGGTGTGGTGATTTGTGGGTTTTGCTGGCAGAAACTATCCCATGGTGGACAAAGAGCTTTTCCTCCTAATTTGTGGGTGTCTTTACATTAAATCATCTATTTTTAGTAAACAACTTTCACTGAATATGACAAAAAGACATGAAGTTCTGATAGACTTTCTGTACTATTTTTGTTGTGTCTCTACTAATAATGGGGTTGGGTTCTGTTTGAAGAAGAGCACAGTCTGCCCAGGGTTGAATATCTCTTTAAAAATCTGTAAGAGAGTCATTTGAATTATTGGGAGATAATTGGCTATTTTAGCTTGCTCTGGTGACCTTTTCAGTCTTTGAAGGTATAAGGAAAAACTGATTTCTTCTCCACACTAAGAGTGTAGATTAGGACACTTGAGATGCCCGTGTTCTCGTGGTAGTCGGAGCGAGCACTGTCCAGTAGAACTTTATGTGATGGTGCCATGTTCTGATCTGCACTGCCCAGTACTGGAATCACCAGTGTATTGTTACTAATGTGATTCAGGAACTAAATTTCAAATTTTATTTAATTTTAATTAATGTATGCGTCAACAGCGGCTTGTGGCTAGTGGCTGCTGTATTGTATACAGCACAGCCCTGAGTGCCTTTACTTATGTCATTTGTTCATAGTTTGAAGATATTTATAACAGTTTCTTCCAAGGCACCATCTTCTAAAGACACTTTCAAAAGTATTTATTACTTTAGATGTGGGACTTTCCATTTAGAAAATATTTATTACACTGTGGTGTCAGCCCTGGAGATACAGTGTCACAGGAGCCCAGTGTCTGCCTTCGTGGGGGGCAGCTGTAGTTTGGTGTGACCTCGGACCTCAGAGGGAAGGTCTCCAGGCATGATGGTCCCATGTATGGTGGGGGCATAGGACAGAGTCTGTTCTGAAAGGTCTTGGAAGGCCTTCTGGGAGAGGTGTCACTTGCATGGTGACCTGCAGATGGCCAGCAGATGGGGGTGGAGGGTACTGTGCTGTTCCAGGTGTAGGGAACAGCATAAGCAGCCATCGGGAAGGTCTGCAAGTAGCGAGTCCTGAGCAGGTAACAGTTTTTTTGCAGATGCCAGTTTTATTTTTGGTTTACACTTCCTGGGCTACCATTTAGAGGTCACGTGGTCTTGCTTCTGCGAGGCAGAGACTGCCGGGGCGGTCCTGCTCTGGGTGTCGGGGGGCGGGGGCGCTGGGCCGGTCTCAGCTGTACTGCTTCATTCTTGGAGTCAACAAAGCTCTAAATGCTTATGTCACTCAAATCGGTGATAGGTTCTTACCCCATGTGGGGTACTGCCAGGCTGAGTTGACCCCAGTGCCGTCCTCTTGGAGCTGTGGCAGTCTGAGCAAGCAGGCCAGCAGGGCCGCCAGTCAGGGAAACTTCGTCGAGGAAGGACTATTGGGGGGAGTCAGTCTGGGCACCTGAAGGCAAGGGAAGGTTGCGGAGAGCTTCCGGTGTCAGACCAGGGAGTCCAGATTATCCTTTTAGGGTTTGAAAAACAATGCAAAATTTGAGAAACCCATTGCGTCCGGGGTGTTTGGAGGAAGCAACAGTGATTTGTTCTCCAGAAATCTAGATAAGCTTTTCCTAGGGTGTGTTTTTCCATCCGTGTTCCTGTCTGCTGGGACAGTTGACAGCTGCCTTCTCTTCCCCCCCCAAGCCCTGTTTGTGAGAGGAAAAGCCCCATGAATCAGAATTCGTGTACTTATTTAAGATGTTAGGAATTTTTTGTACAAACATAATTTTCCTTCAAAAGCTTTTTTAAAAATCGTTTTCAGAATATGGGTAACGTATTCATGGAGCTCAAACTTGCAAAAAGCACGAAAGAAGGTTTAGGAGAGGGCCTCTCTCCCGGCCCCCCAGGCCTCCTCCCCGGAGGCAGCCCTCGCTTGCCGCTTCTTGTGCGCCTTTCTAGAACTTGCTGTGCCGGTGGGAGCACGTGCTGTCTCTTCCTCTTTCCTGCTGGAGTAGCACAGCATACGTGTTGCTCCTACTGTAAGTGCACTCCTCGCTGAGAAGTCTCTCGCGATGGTGCAGATACTGATGTTGGAAAAGCAGGCTTCATTCTAAAAATGCTTTTTTTTTTTTTTTTTTAAGGTAAAATATCTTGGTGCTGCACTTAACACAAAGTGATCTTAATGTTTTCACTGTGCTATAAATAGGAAGAATTGAAGTTTCAAAAACATTAATTTGGTGTCACCTTGAAGACTGTCAGAGGTTTTGTTACTGTCATTATGTTACACGTCATGGAACCAGTTCACACCAAAGCTCTGTTTATAGTTTCCCAGTTTCTGGAAGAGATTCTTAAAACCAGAGGTTTTTATTAATCACCTTATTAATTAATGATATACACATATCTCTGGCTTAACAAACTACTTGTACACCAAGCAGATAAAGTAAAAATCGGCCTCTTGTGTGGTAGGACTTTTAAGAATGTTCACGTTAGGGGTGCCTGGGTGGCTCAGTCGTTGGGCGTCTGCCTTCGGCTCGGGTCGTGATCCCGGGGTCCTGGGGTCGAGCCCCGCATCGGGCTCCCTGCTCGACAGGGAGAAGCCTGCTTCTCCCGCTACCATTCCCTCTGCTTGTGTTCCCTCTCTCGCTGTGTTTCTCTCTGTCAAATAAATAAAAAAAATAAAAATAAAAAAAAAATAAATTAAAAAAAAAAAAAGAATGTTCACGTTAACTCCAGATCTTTTCATTAATTTAGTTAATTGACCTAGAGATGGCAAAACACTAAGGTGACCAAAGGGTCCTTCAGGAGAGGAGTGGCTGACTCCCCTGCCGTGGCAGTTTGGGGAAGGGAAAATGATCTTCTCTTCAAGAGGAAGAAAAGTCCGAGGGTTACTAAATTTAAAAAGGAGGGAGAACATACATGATAATTAGGTCCTTCTTAGGAGTAAAAAGTGTGTGTACGTAGATTTCCAGAAGATAATCTCTAGAAATTGTTTTTCTTGGCAGTGGGGGACTGGAGATGTTTGGGGGCTCTCTCCTTTGTACTTTATATTCTTCAGGGTGCTTAATTTAAAAAATCCGTAATTTCATCACAAAACTAGTGAAAGAGAAAATCAAACCCAAAGCAAAACATCTTAGTTTATGTGATTAGAAGAATCTGTTAAATGGTGACAAGTGGAGTTTTGGTTAGTTCTGTTTCAAAACCTTTAGACCTTTAGCAAGAATGATTTGAACAAGTGTAAATTAACTTAAGAGGTGCCATCCAAAGATAGGAAAATGTGATTGTGTTTTAGTGGGATGTCCAGTTGCCACTTCCTTTGTTACAAGCTCCAATTCTAACAGAATCCTTTCAATTAGAGGTTTCTCCCTTGATGTGCTGGAAGCCATGGGACCTGACAGCCACCTAATGTTTGAGTATTTGGAACTGCTGTCAGCTTTCCCAATGGGGCAACATTTATCTCACTATTAAATTGGGTGCAAAATGTTCTATGTAGATTGTCACATTCCTTTAGGAGGAAAAAGAGGAGTTTTTGAAAAGTCCTTCTTTAAAGTACTTTTTCTTTTCCTGCCTTTTAAGCTCATGTGAACACTAAAACTATTCTAAACTAATATTGAGCCCATTTCAGATTTCATCTTCAAACTGCAAGCACTCCCAACTCGAAGCGTTCCAGGTGTTATCATCTGGGCTGAATGAACCTCATCACCTATGCCTGGACACCCCGAGGGGCTGCCTTAAAAAAATCAATTTCCTTAATTACTTAAATGAATCGTTCATTCACAGCGTTCAAAAATCAGAGGAGGACACAAAGCTGTAGAGTGAAAGGCTCCCTCCCTCCTTCGACCTAGTGCCCCCAGGTAACCACTGTGAGTAGACTGGGCGCCCCTCCGGGGTTTACCTGGTCACGCAGACGCTGTCTGTTCTCGGCTCCCTTGCCCCCTTCCTGCCTTTTCTTCTTCCTGGAGGCAGCGTCCTGCACATACTGTTGCGCACCTGCACACAGCAGCATGTGGAGAGCTTCGTTCTCTTCCCGTGGTTGCTGGTACCCATTGTAGGAGGTGTGCCATGATTGGCTTAATCTGCTCCCCAATGATGGACGTTTAGGTTACATCCAATCCTGTTCTTGCACAAACAGTGCTTTAATGAATAGTCCTGCACAGTTATGTTTATAGAACAGATTCCTAAAAAGGGAAGTAATGGGTAAAAGGAATATGCACTTGTAATTTTGAGCACATCATCACATTGTCCTCCCAAGTACTCGTATGTTGTGGGTTCTTAAAGCTTGGAAAGCGGCACACTGGTACCCAGCATAGCCCTCACTGGGCATTTGGGATATCATTTATTCATGTAGTCTAGTTGACGGACACTCGGGTTGTTCTTCAGCTTGTGATTTTCCATCATTTTGTACCTCTCAGTCACTTGCGACTTATCTATAATTCTGTGCTGTTTTTTTCCCATCAAGACTTTTTTTAGAGCAGTTTCAGGTTCACGGTAAAATTGAGGGGAGGGTACAGAGATTTCTCACACACCCCAGCCCCCAGGTGCACAGCCTTCCCCGTGGCGGGCACTCCCACTAGAACGTACTTGTTAAAACTGATGAACCTCCGTGGACACGTCATCATCATCAGTTTACCTTGGGGTTCGCTCTTGCTGTTGTGCATTCTGTGTTTGGACAAATCTATCATGACACGTAGCCATCATTTTATTATACAGAATATGTTCCCTATCGTAAAAACCGCCTGGGCTCCACCTGTCCAAACCGCCGCCACCCTCCACCCCCACCCCCCCACGACCCGCCAAGCGACTGACCTTCTTACTGTCTCCATAGTTTTACCTTTCCCACTTTTCCAGAGTGTCAGATAGTTGGGACCACACCATCTGTAGGCTTTTCAGATTGACTTCTTCCACTTAGTAATATGCATTTAAGGTGCTTCTGTGTCCTTTTGTGGCCTGATAGCTCATTTCTTTTGAGTGCTGAATTATATCCCGTTGTCTGGATGTTGGTGGACTTTTTGGACTTAATGCATTCATTTCTGGTTACAGGCACTCCTGTAGGCCACATCTAAGCCCACTTTTATATGTTGTACACTGACACCGCCAGTCCAGACGGCAGTCTTTCCTCCTTTCTCCTGACTCGGAGTCGCTGCCTGCCAGCCACAGCTCCCAGCATTTGGGCCAGAGGACCTGGTCTCTGGGTGTCCCCTGCTTTTTCCTTATGCAGTAGCCAAGTAGTCTGAAGGGGCCTGGCACTTGGGGCCTGGGGTCGTTTCTGCAGAGGCTAGATCCTAGCTCAGCCGCCAACATCCCTCCTCCTCCAGGACTTTGGAGATGCAGAGTGTGTCGGCAGCCGATGACGGCACCTCCCTGGGGTCTCGGTGCCCCCTCGGCTGTGGTGGTGGGGAACAGTGAACCCCTTTCTGCTCCCTCTGCTCCAGATCATCTGGTTACTGTTTGGGGGCCGCTGAGTGAATTTTGGTTGGTCTTGTGGTGGCTTGCTTCTGTGACAGCATCTTCTGGCCCACCTTTGTCTTACAAAGTCTTCGGAATCTCCATCCTTCAAGGCTGAGGGAGAGCACACAGACCCACTTAGGAAACTTAAATTGTCCTAGCTCTCTGGGAATGGCCCTTCCCTGGAACTTGTACGTACATGGAGTGAGGGTAGGAGGCTGGCTGTGATTCCAGGACTCTGGTGATTCAGGTCCAGGGTGACAGGACTTGCTGGCAGGACAGTCTTGGGTTCCTTAAGTGAAAGGTAAATAGCAAACATTCAGGGAAGCAAGATTTCTTGATCTCTGAAGCAGAGTAACCATGAAATGCATTTGTGAATGAGAAAAGAAAATGCTCAAATTTTAGTAGTAAATGATGATACCCTGTAGACTCTATCCTTCTTGGGTAGACTTTTTCTTGAAAAATTATATATAAACCCTGTTTTTCCCTTCTGACTTACATTACAGTTTCTGAGGTACTGTAGTTATATTTGAGTCTCATCTACTACAGTAGCATGTTGTCCTTCCCCTCACTTTAGACAATATAGTTCATTGTGTTGAAATATTTAAAGGTAGGTTGTTAGCCTAGCCAGCCTAGCCAGCAAGCTTCCATGTAAAAGAGTCTGCCAGGATGGATTCTTTGGTAACAGGAATATTTGTCCCATAAATTAGCAATATATTTGGGTTTAATAAATTGAATTGCCTTATAACTTGTAACCCAACACTTATATTAGAGAATCGAATTTGTGTATTGATTGATTGATTGATTGTCATATGCTCTGCTCTGTATGATGAGTGATTACTTAAGTGGACATTAATAATGTATCTTTCCCAAGAAGGCCTTTCTTCATTTAAAGCATTCTGGTGGGGTCCCTCCCTCCTGAATCGCATCCACACACCTGCACAGGGAAGCCAGCCATGCTGGAGTTGAAACCCACCAGAGACATAGTGGCCGGCTTGTTCTGCTGCTCAGCTCCCTCCTTCCACCCTGTCCATGTGCAGTGTTCCTTTCTCAGCGTCTTTTCCTTCTAAAGATCTGCTCAGGGTTTGCCTCTCATCTGAAGCCTGGTTGCCTTATTCCACTTGCTTGTAAAATGTGGTATCTCTGTGTTAGCGGTTTCAGTTTGTGATTTGGTGTCCGTGGCCTCTCTTCCTCAATTAGATTATAATCCTCTGAGGGGCAGACTTTTGTTCGAGTCTCAGATAAGCTTTGTCAGCCCTGCAAGGAGCGAAGTCCCAAGAGCGGGGACGTGTGCCCACGGTAGGAAGGCCCCAGGGAGGCAGATCTCTCAGCCAAGTCCGCGCCAGCTCTCGGAGCAGATAGTGATTCTGAGGAGAGGCGGGACTTTGCGTTCAGTAGAAGATCACTGTTCCGAATGAAGTAAAATCTCATTATTCTGTACTAATTAGGGGGTAGTGTATCTGCATAAAAAGCTTGAATCACAGAAGATTTAAGAAGGAATTTACTTTAATTATTTCCTAATAGTCATTGTTAAAAAAAAAGAGATGTCTTTTGGGAACTAGTTTAAATGCCTACATAAAAATTATTAGTGGGGTGCCTGGGTGGTTCAGTCCATTGAGAGTCTGATTCTTGAGTTTGGCTCAGGTCATGTTCTCAGAGTCGTGAGATTGAGCCGCACATTGGGCTCTGCCCTGCTTGGGATTCTCTCTCTCCCTCCCCCTCTGTCCCACCCCGCCCCAAAAAAACCTAGGTGTAATGGTCTAAATGCTAAGAAAACAGTGTTCTTTTCTCTTTCCTTTTTTTTTTTGAAGATTTTTTTTTATTTATTTGAGAGAGAGAGACAGCAAGCAAGAGAGCACAAGCAGGGAGAGGAGGAAACAGACTCCCATTGAACAGGGACCCCAATGTGGGTCTTGATCCCAGAACCCCAGGATAATGACCTGAGCCAAAGGCAGACACCCAACTGACTGAGCCACCCAGGTGCCCCTCTTATCCTTTTATAAATGTTTTAATTCTGCATTACTGAAGAGTTTTCCCATTATTAATTTGTATAATCCCCTGTGGACAATGGGGAGGGTATGTGCTATTAAGTGCTGTGAAATGTGTAAGCCTGAAGATTCACAGACATGTACCCTGGGGCAAATAATACATTATATGTTAATAAAAATTAATAAAAAAAAAATTTGTATAATCCCCACCACATTTTTTTTTTTAAGATTATTTATTTATTTGACAGAGAGATTACAAGTAGGCAGAGAGGCAGGCAGAGAGAGGGGGGGAAATAGGCTCCCTGCTGAGCAGAGAGCCCGATGTGGGGCTCGATCCCAGGACCCTGAGATTATGATCCGAGGCGAAGGCAGAGACTTAACCCTCTGAGCCACCCAGGCGCGCCCCCCCCCCCACCACATTTTAAAGCAGAGTGAAAGCTTTACTTCTACTAGCATTGTCACAAACTATTAGGACTTTACCTTAGAGAAGTGACAGTCACTTAGCATGAACCCTGTACCAGCCCTCATAGCAACCTTGGAAGATGGTGGTGTGACAGATAGTGACTGATCTGTATTGAGTCCTCACTGCATGCCAGGCTAAGTACTGTGTACACATGGTACGATTTCATTCCTGCGTCAGGAGGTATAGTCAGTAAGTGACAGAGAGGGGCCTGAATCAAGACAAGGCTGTGGTTTCTGTGTTGGGAGTGTCTCACTGGTAATGTATTGATAAATATACCATGGAGGTCTTGAATGGTCTCCAGATCATCTAAGAATTAGAACTCTATGAAAGTGTTTTTTCCATTCTGTGGGTTCCTCTTCTTCAGATGTGAGGTTTTTCAGAATGCTTACCCTTTTTTTTTTTTTTAAAGATTTTATTTATTTATTTAACAGGGAGAGAGAGATCACAAGTAGGCAGAGAGGCAGGCAGAGAGAGGGGGAAGCAGGCTCCCCGCTGAGCAGAGAGCCCCATGCAGGGTTTGATCCCAGGACCCTGAGATCATGACCTGAGCCGAAGGCAGAGGCTTTAACCCACTGAGCCACCCAGGTGCCCCTCCATTACCCTTTTTGGATTAATTTTTGTATCCAGTTTTTACTTGGGAATTAAAATTCTTTTTGTAAAAATTTCCAGGATTGATGAATAAAAGTGCTTAGCCTTTCTAGGGTTTAAGAGAAGCATTTGAATAGTCAAGAGTTGTAGTACAAGTAATGCTAAAGAACATGTAAGAAAAAGTATGGAAGGAAAAACAAAAACAACTTTTTCACAGAGAATGAGGGCTGCAGTGAGAAATGGGCATGGGGTGGGGAGAGAGGAGACATCTGTGGGAGGGGCAGTCTCCTCAAGAGTAGAGAAACATGAACACGAACCTAACTCTTCCTCTCAGGTTTGATTTTCAGGCAATATCTCTTTGTTAGGCCCTTTAATCTTCACGTGGGCCTCAGGATTGGGCGGGGGGGGCTGGATGCTGAGGTGTATCCAGAGAGGTAACCTGACTGGCCCCTGCAGGATAAAGAGGCTGCAGGAAGTGGGGTGGGGGGGAGAAGAATGAGTAGGAGGACAGGAAAGCATTTGGAGAGAATTCATTATTGAAATTTGTGCTCTTTGTTTCTGTTTTGGGAAAGCAGTAATGTTTGGGTTACTACTTTATATCTTCTAAAGAAGTAAAGTGTTAAAAGTGTTATTTTGTATCCTGTAACTTTGGGGCTCTTTGGCATTCATTCACTCATTCAAGGTGGAGCTATTTGTGGAGGGCCGGATCCCTCTTTCATGGCCCTTAACAGCCTTGTGAGTTATAACCGAGAGCTGATAGTATGATTTTAAGACTCACTCATTATGTCTGCAAAGTCTAGAAGAGTTCCTACTTCTGAGATTTGATAAACTAGTTTATATACATTGGGACAGAAGAATCAGTTCTGCCAGTCAGAGAATTTGGGGCCCCAATTGCCATTCAAAGGAAGAAAATTAAGTATTAAGAGAGAAAGAGGAGACCTTAGAAAACCTAAGGAAAGATGTGTTTTGTGGATGATTTATTTGCTTAGCTGCATTTGAACAGGCTCTTCAAACAAAACCGCTTTCACAGGTTACGGGCTGGGCAGATGGATTCAACCACTTATTGGTATTTGATTTGTAAAATGGAGAGCTTTTTTCAGAGTACCTGATCGTAGTTCATCCCTTGTTTAAGGTGAAATACGGACTTCTGATAATGAAGGCTAAGAATGGATCTTAGCACAGGTTTACGAGGCCTTGTCTTCCGGTGTCGAGCAGGCATTGTTTCCTGGAGCGAAGTTTCTCTCAGCAGGCCGGGAGTGATCCCTTGTGATCGTGCTTTCGAACACCTTCTGTGCGGTGGGTGCCCAGCCTTGTAGGGAGTGTGACAGAGACTGGGAAACCGGTAGCTACTTTTCTCCCATCTCAGCTTAATGAAAGGGCCGGACTCTGGGGTGGCAGCCAGAGAGCCCCAGAGGAGAGGAAATTCCTGGTGCTGCTTCCACGCGACAGGCTGTGTTTACCGTGTGGTGGGGATGTCTCCTGCCAGGGCTGAGCCCCTAGCAAGCAGGGTCCCATGAATCGCGTTCAGCCTCAGCTCTGCTCCCTCCTGGGGCCACTGGGGACCTGGTGGAGGAAAGGGAAACTGCCCGGATTGGAAATGGTGATGCTCGGTCTTGAATCTTCAGAACTTCCGGTGATTCAGATTGGTATTGCCCAACCTGTGTGTTGGGACACTTTGGTGTGTAGAAAGCATCACTGTGTATGTTGCAATATCCTCGCTTTCCTCCTTCACTCGCCTTTGTCCTGTTTTGTGAGCTGGAGAATGTGTGTGTGGAGACAGTCACAGGGAGAAGAGGAGTGGCTCTGTGAGCGAGGATGGCCTGCGAAGCCCATCGTGTCTTCTCACAAAGATGCTCCCTCCCTGTGCATTTGCTTGTGGATGCGTGCGCACGCGGTTGGACTGGTAGTGAGGACGGAAGCAGAATTAGTTTGTTCTTTCCACAACGAAACAGCTGTGAGATGTGTTTGGACTGAATCAGGGTGAGAAAAGTGGTTGAGGGGGACAGAGTGTGGCGGAGCACAAACCAAAACTGAGCCCAAGACAGGCCCCTGTGACAACTGTCAGAGTCGCATGTGCGTGTGGAGCGCAGCTACAGTAAACCATTAAGAAAAACCAAACAGGTAAATTTGAGAGTGGCAGGATGGTGGGTGAATTATGAAAGGTAAGAAATTTTAAAGTTTGTGTGCAAGAACAGAATAAGATAGCCTGTTCCAGCTTTCACCGTGTAACTCGGGGAGATTGTCCCTGGTGCGCGGTTGCAGGGAGTGCGACCCAGAGGTTGGACAGTTTGCTCAAGGACACATGGATTTGAATACATGGGTTCCACCTCCAGGTGTGCCTTCTCCTTCCTCAGTTCCAGTTCCCACACCGGAGTCGGGCCTGCGGACTCTAGCACTGTGTAACTCTTCGTGTGGGGTTACCTGCTCCTGTCCTGGCCCAGCCGCCCTCTCTGTGGGCGAGAGCTCCGAGACGCAGGGAAGAGCCGGTCAGGGCGCTCTGGGAGGTCGTTCCATACCTAAGTGTTTGGAGTTCATTTCCTTCTCAGATTTGCAGTGCTTGCCACCGGCTCTTCATCCCCTCCCTGACAGATAGAAAGGAAACTCGGTCTCTGTCACGATGGCTCCCGTTGCTGGTTTAGATGAAGTTTCATTTTCATGCTCATAGATTAAGGAGCGTTGCATTAAAACACACACACATGCTAGGGTTTTTGTTTTGTTTTAAGAATACAGAGTAGGGGCGCCTGGCTGGCTTAACTGGCAGAGCGTGCGACTCTTGATCTTGGGGTCATGAGTTTGAGCCCCATGTTGGGTGTAGAGATTACTTAAAATCTTTCTAAAAAGAAAAGATACTGAGTAAAAATGTGCATGCGTGTGGACCAAGGCTGGAAGGCAACAGAAACATCAGTTATGTTGGAGAGTTGTTTGTTTTCTTTTTACTTTATTTCACGTGTTCTCTGCCCCCGCCGCCAATGTATTTTCAACTGGAGACCTTAGTGGATCTCCAGATGCAGGACAGCACCGTGCCATAAAGCTATGGAATGGAACCCACAAAACCACGCTGAGATGCAGACGCTGGGTAGTTGGCAGCAAAAAGCCCTGATCCGTGGCAGTGTCTCAGCTGTCTGCTGAATCCAGGAGTCAACTCGTGTCTTTTCATAAGCGCATGTCCTGTAATCAGGAGGAAGCAACCCCAAATTGAGGGACAGTCTATAAAACAACTGGCCTGTCGTCTTAAAAAATGTCAGAGTTAGGAAAGAACAAATCTGAGGAAACTTTCTAGACCAAAGGGGAAGACCAAGACATGACAGCTAGGTGCACTGGGGTCCTGAATTGGATTTTAGGCCAGGAAAATAAATGTAATAAAAAGGGCATTATTGAGATAGCTGGCTAAATTTGAGTAAAGGCTATCAGTATATTAAGTATTTTATCAGTGTTAAATTTACCAAATTTGATAAATGTGCTGTGTTTTTGTACAAGAGTGTTCTTTGGAGATGCATGATCAAATACTTTTTGAAGAAAGAAAGGCTTTTTTTTGAGGAGGAAAGGCTCATGCTGTCTGCAACTTAATCTCACAGGTTCTACAAAAACTGTGTATGTGTTTGTGTGTATGTATACAGTTGCAAGTAATCCCTAATTCCTTATAGTCGGGTAGCGTGAAATAGGAATATGCTAGTTAGAGGTGGTTTCCTGGGCACGTACGTACAGAGAACTTTGGAGGCTGAAAGGAAAGACTAGGTCTGTTGTGCAGGGATAGCCCAAAGAAAGTCTTCCCAGTCACCGCGTTTAATCTGAATGAGAGGTAGGGGTGTGGTTTTGTAGACACAGAACGTCCAGAAGGATTTCTGTTGCATGTGACAGCTGCCTGTTGTGGCTGGAAGGTAGGGTGCATCAGAAGGTGCCAGGGGAGGAGGGCTGAAAAGTGGTCAGGGGCCACATCCTCATGGCCTCATGTGCCTTACAAAGGAGTCTGAACTTCATTGGGTGACGTTAAACTTCAGCTAGAATGGCTTAAATGACAGGAAATGGATTTTCTCCTGTAGTGAGAAATCTGAAGGTAGGGAGGCTCCAGGGTTGGATCACTTGGCCCGGAGATGGCTTCGAGAACCCAGTGTCAAAAGAGTGTTTGCTGCGGTCACCCTTAGTGTGTGCGAGATGCCCCCCACCCCCGGTCTGAGGATGGCTGCCCCGGTTCCCCCATGAAATGTGGTGAAGGAAAGGGAGACTTCTTCCTGAGCATACCTTACCAGTAGGAAGGAAAACCTTTTCCACACTGTCGTGGCGAACTTGCCTTCAACTCCCTTTGCTGGGATTGTGTCACCTGTAAGGGGAAGGTGCTTACAGGGGGGTGGCTTCTCCAGTCACTCCTGCTCCTGCGGCTGGGAAGGTGTGGCTGAGCAGCCACCCCAGTGGGCTGTAGGGGAAGCAGTCGTGGGGGCAGGGGCCTTTGTCTGAAACAACAACAAAAGGCCCCATGCCCTCATCGCCCCACCACTTGTACCAGTATGACTCTTTATTTTTGGGGTTTTAACTTACCAGCCACTGCCCACATGCACACACTTCGGTTCTGATCTTACTTGACGTGCCTTTTGCATGTTTTTACAGCACATACACATTTTCCTACATTTTTACAGTCTTCATAATTATCTTAGTAAAGGTATAATTTTTTAAGACTTTATTTAGTTTAGACAGTGAGTGGGGGCAGGGGCAGAGGGAGAGGGATAGAGAGTCTTAAGCAGACTCCCTGCTGAGCACGGAGCCTGACACGGCTTGATTTCACACCGTGCCAAAGTCCAGAGTTGGATGCTCAGCCGACTGAGCCACCCAGGCACCCCAGAGGTGTGGTGTTTTCTAGCATTATATCATACTTTATTAACCCTTCTGTTGCTGGATAACAGCTGATGCTGACGGTACCCTTAACCACCCACAGGCACTGTTGGTTGAAGTGCTTTACATTTATTCACTCATCCAGTCCCCGTGAAACCCTATGAGGCTTGGTGGCCATTATCACCCCCAGTTTCCAGTTGGAGGACCCCGAGGCACAGAAAGCCTCGGTAACTTAGAGCTAAGAAGTAGGGAGCTGGAGGCAAGGCTGGGATTCTGGAGGCTGACCCGCCTCCTTGTATTGTTTGCCCTTGTTCCAGTGTCACACAGAATGTTGCTCTTGTTGTATTTCTGCATATCTTGTCCTTCGTGCATGCACGTGTGGCCACGTTGTTGTGGGGTGAAGACAGCGTGGTCTCTGAGGGACCGGAGGTGACACACAGGCCACACGTTAAGAGAAATGGTACTTTGACAGGGACCAGGAGAAAGAAGTTGCTTCACTTGTCATTGATTACCAGGAAGGATGGTCTCTTCCCTTGACTGTTTTATCTTCCTTTTTGCTACTTACCCTTTCTGTGTTTATACTTGGGAGTCAGTGTGCTGCCCATCCTTCTGCATGGCTGATGTTAGCCCCTTTCATCTGAGACAAGTAGTTGTTGAATTATTTTCTTTTACATTTAACTATTTTTAGTTTCTCTATACATCTTTAGTTTGCAGCTTCAACATTTGGAGAACTGTCATTTTCTGTTTAGGCTGGGATGGGTTTTTTTTTTTTTTTTTTAATAATTTACGTTTTAAATGTATAATCACTTAAGGTTAGGCTGTACTTAACTCTCCCAAAGTGCTCTTCATTTAACCTGATGCCCGGTTACTTTCTTGCACACACACGTTCTTAAAAGCATTTTAACATAAATTCAGGGAAGGTCTAACTCCCCCTTGATTTCCTTTAGTTTATATATCTACATTCCTCCTCAAGCCACACGATTTAATTGTTTTAGAATATATGGTAACATCTAGTGGGGCTGACCCTCCTCTCATCTCTGTTTAACTTTTCCTCCTTCAGAATTTGAAAGATATAATTTTCCTTTTTTTATTTTCCCAAATGAATGAAGTTTCAAGTCATTTTAACATTACTCTTTTTTTTTTTTTTAAGATTTTATTTATTTGACAGAGAGAAACACAGCGAGAGAGGGAACACAAGCAGAGGGGATGGTAGCGGGAGAAGCAGGCTTCCTGCCGAGCAGGGAGCCCGATGCAGGCCTCAATCCCAGGACCCTGGGATCATGACCTGAGCCGAAGGCAGACGCTTAACGACTGAGCCACCCAGGCGCCCCAATTTTGACATTACTCTTAAGACATGCTAGCATTCTGGGGCTCCTGGGTGGCTCAGTTTGTTAAGCGGGGTCCTGGGATTGAGTCCCATGACCCCCATGATCCCGGGGTCCTGGAATTGAGTCCCACATGGGGCTCCCTGCTCAGCGGGGAGTCTCCTTCTCCCTCTCCCTCTGCAGTTCCGCCTTCTTGTGCTTTCTCTCACACACACTGTCCCTCTCTCTCAAATAAATAAATAACATCTTTTAAAAAAATAAAAAGAATTAAAAAACACTGAAAAAAAAGACATGCTAGCGATCTGTGTGAAGTGCTCCTGTAGGTTAAGATCATAGTAACGTATGACAGTTGGAAAGCTGTTATGGTTGCTTAGTGTCTCATTTCCATTTCTGTTTAATTTCTAGATTTTGGATCATTGTTTGACTTGGAAAATGATCTTCCTGATGAGCTGATCCCCAATGGAGGAGAATTAAGCCTTTTAAACAGTGGGAACCTTGTTCCAGATGCTGCTTCCAAACATAAACAACTGTCGGAGCTTCTGCGTGGAGGCAGCGGCTCTAGTATCAACCCAGGAATAGGAAATGTTAGCGCCAGCAGCCCCGTGCAGCAAGGCCTGGGCGGCCAGGCACAAGGGCAGCCGAACAGTGCGAACATGGCCAGCTTGGGTGCCATGGGCAAGAGCCCTCTGAACCAGGGAGATTCTTCAGCCCCCAGCCTGCCCAAACAGGCAGCCAGCACCTCTGGGCCCACTCCCCCTGCTTCCCAAGCACTGAATCCGCAAGCACAAAAGCAAGTGGGGCTGGTGACCAGCAGCCCTGCCACATCGCAGACGGGACCTGGGATCTGCTTGAATGCTAACTTTAACCAGACCCACCCAGGCCTCCTCAATAGTAACTCTGGCCACAGTTTAATGAACCAGGCGCAGCAAGGACAAGCGCAAGTCATGAATGGATCTCTTGGGGCCGCAGGCAGAGGAAGGGGAGCTGGGATGCCCTACCCCGCTCCAGCCATGCAGGGGGCCACGAGCAGCGTGCTGGCCGAGACGTTAACACAGGTTTCGCCGCAAATGGCCAGTCACGCCGGACTGAACACGGCGCAGGCAGGAGGCATGACCAAGGTAAGTGAGCTTACGTGCGTGCAATACTTGCTGCTGGCGGGGGCAGGGGGCTGCAGGGAAGTGGGACGGCGTGGCCCGTTCCTGTCCTCCTTCAGTCTTTCTGCCTGCTCCTCAGATTTGGAAGAGGGAGGTTTGGTGTCTGGAACCCAAATAGAAAGGTCTCTGCCTCTGTCTTTAAAGTGGGAGCTCTTCAAGAAGCAGCAGAACAGTCTGCACATCAGCAGTTGCAAACACAGGGGATGTGTTTGGACTGATGGCCAGTTTGCAGCCTCTGAGGAAGATGGTGGGGATAGGACCACGTGGTTGAGAGAGGCAGCTTGCGCTGGGAATGGCTTTCTGTTGCGTCACTGAGTCTGCTGAAGGCTGCTGTCCCTCTCTCCTTTCTCGGCTGATGAAGTTCTTCCTTGGTATTCCTTTTCCTTATGTTCACCTGGTGAGGTGTCTTTTGCCCCAGCCTCCATCTTCCCAACCAAGAAGCTGTGTTCCCCAGCTTGTCAGCAAGCTGCTGTGGTTCCCAGCGGGGGAGGCGGCAGAGCCAGGGGCAGAGCCGGCCCCGGGGTCACAGAAGGAGCCCCGCGGTGGTGGTTCCCAGGGCGAGGTCTGTGTGGGCCGGCTGCGAGTGCAGAGCTCCTGTGCTCAGACCCCGGCCATGGGGGCAGCCCCCTGCACTCTCGGGGGCCTCCGGTGGCCACGGGGCCTCTGCAGGTGGAGGGCGCTGCGGCTGAAGTGGAGGACGGAGAAGGCAGACGCCAAGGTAGATAGGGGACAGCTGGGACCCCGGAAGCTGACGAGGAAGCGGAGTGCAGGCGGGTTCCCAGTGAGGGAGAGACGCCACGGCGGCCGTGAGCCGGGGGCTCTGCGGTGGCAGCCACCCGTGGCAGGCAGCATTTGAAATAGCAAGTGCTAGAACAGTACAACAGTTTGGGCCGTTTTTTGAATTTGATTAGTCCAAATGAAGGAAAAGGACAGGTAAGGGTAGCGTGCAGCTTCCCCGGAAGGCTGTCTCGGGTGCTAGGAGATGCTGATGAAGCCCTGGGACTGTCTTAGGTAAGGAGACAATTTCTTTTTTGACTTAAATAAAAATGAAGTACAGTTGCCCCTTGAACAACACGGGTTTGAACTATGTGAGTCTACTTACACATGGGTGGTGGTGGTTTTGTTTTTTGCTTTTTTTTTTTTTGGATAAATACAGTATACTATAAATGTGTTCTCCTTTTGATTTTCTTTTTTTTTAAGATTTTATTAATTTATTTCACAGAGAGAGACACACAGTGAGAGAGGGAGCGCAACAGGGAGAGTGGGAGAGGGAGAAGCAGGCCTCCCGCAGAGCAGGGAGCCCGATGCAGGGCTCTATCCCAGGACCCTGGGATCATGACCTGAGCTGAAGGCAGACGCTTAACAGCTGAGCCACCCAGGCGCCCCTCCTTTTGATTTTTTTTTTTTTTTAAAGATTTTATTTATTTATTTCACAGAGAGGAGAGAGATCACAAGTAGGCAGAGAGGCAGGCAGAGATGAGAGGGGGAAGCAGGCTCCCCGCCGACCAGAGACCCTGATGCAGGGCTCGATCCCAGGACCCTGAGACCATCACCTGAGCCGAAGGCAGAGGCTTTATTTACCCCACTGAGCCACCGAGGCGCCCCACCTTTCGATTTTCTTAATGTTTTTCTTTTCTCTGTCTTTATTGTGAGAAAACCGTATATGATGCATATGCAAAACATGTACTAATCCACTGTTTATGTTATTGGCCAGGCTTCTGGGCAATCGTAGGCTATTAGTTATTAAGTTTTAGGAAGTCACAATCTTTATGCCATTTTTCCACTGGGCAGGGGTCGGGGCTTCAAACTCCCACATTGTTCAACAGTCTACTATAATTCCAGACATTAAAATTGCTTTTGTTGTTAAAGGGGAGGGAATGTGAACTTCAACTTTAGTTGTCCCTGGTGTCTGAGTATGCACTTGCCATCTAGGGGTAGGTTGAGGAGAGGTTGCTGTGGGTTTAGGACTCTGGTCACCCTGATGTTTGCTCTTTCCCAGCTGACTAATCAATCCATGCCACCGCCTTATAAAAAAAAAACTTTATTTTGGAGAATTTAAGTCCTATGCAAAAAGTAGACATAGTAGTTTAATGCAAGAGTTCTCAAACTTTTTTTTGGTCTTTGGATTCCTGAATAATCTTAACAACTGTTGAGGCCCTAAGGAGATTTCTTTCAAATGTGGGTTATAGCTATCGATATTTGCCACATTAAATACTGAAACAGAATTTTGAAAACCAAGCACACATTCCGTTAGCTATTAATATTAAGCACGGTGATACCACTGGTCAGAGTTTGTGGAAAGTGCCTCTATATTTTTGTGAGGGAATGAGAGTAAAAAAGACAATAATGTCTTAGTATCTTATGAAAATAGTTTTGACATCACAACTCCCTTCCCTCTAAAAGGTATCTAGGCTCCTTGGCCATACTTGGTGAGCCACTGATGAGGTATATTCCTAACAGTTAGGGTAGACCTACACCCAGCACCACTTTCACCTGTAAATAAAGGAATGATTTCATCATGTCCTCAGGGTCTACTAGATAAGTCAAATTTCCAGTGGTTTCATGTGTCCTAATTTGTGTTTACAGGCCCCTCCCCCCCAAATCAGAATAACTATTCAGTGGATATGGCTCTTAAGAATCTGTTAATCTCTGGGGCACCTGGGTGGCTCAGTCGTTAAGCGTCTGCCTTCAGCCCAGGTCAGATCCCAGGGACCTGGGATCGAGCCCCGCATCGGGCTCTCTGCTCTGCAGGAAGCCTGCTTCTCCCGGTACCATTCCCTCTGCTTGTGTTCCCTCTCTCGCTGTGTTTCTCTCTGTCAAATAAATAAAAATCTTTAAAATTAAAAAAAAAAAAAA
>CM053621.1:2146794-2169872 GCA_028646535.1 Procyon lotor | reverse complement strand
AAAAAAAAAAAAAAGAATCTGTTAATCTCTAGGATCCTTACAATTCATTTGTTGAAGAATCTGGTTGTTTTGTTCATTGGTTCTGGCAGGTTTCCTGCAGGCTGGGCTCTGTTGGTGTGTCTGTCATTTTATGCCCCTCTGGGTGCCCAGGGCTTTCATTCCTGTGCACAGAGTGATCCGTCTTTGAGACAACACTTTGCGAGTGTTCACTGTGTGGAAAGGAAGCCACATTAGTGTTTTGGGGACAGTCATCTCTGTTCCCTGCAGGTATCCCAAAGAGGCTGGTGGTGAAGGAAGGACAGGGACTGGTGTTTTTTGGAAGGGTTGTCATGGCTTGTCATGGTTGTTTGGTGGGACAAAAGAACTAATAGTGATGGGCAACTAGTTAAGAGCAAAAGACAAGCTCATTTTAAGTCAAATAAGATTTTATTTTTTATTTATTTATTTTTTAAGATTTTTATTTATTTGACAGAAACACAGTGAGAGAGGGAACACAAGCAGAGGGAATGGTAGCGGGAGAAGCAGGCCTTCTGCCGAGCAGGGAGCCCGATGCGGGGCTCGATCCCAGGACCCTGAGATCATGACCTGAGCTGAAGGCAGACGCTTAACGACTGAGCCACCCAGGCGCCCCATTAAGTCAAATAAGATTTTAAAAATGCACATAGGGAAGAAGAAACTTTTTAAAAGATAATTTTGTTTCAAAAATTATCATCATAGGGCATTTGGGTGGCTTAGTTGTTAAACACGTCTGCCTTTGGTTTGGGTGGATTATGAGTCCAGAGTCCTACATCTGGCTTCCCTGCTCAGTGGGGATTCTGCTTCTCCTTCTCTCTTTCTCTTTCTGTCAAATAAATAAAATAATTTTT
This sequence comes from Procyon lotor, assembly GCA_028646535.1. NCBI lineage: Eukaryota > Metazoa > Chordata > Mammalia > Carnivora > Procyonidae > Procyon > Procyon lotor. The sequence continues at coordinate 2,169,006 of CM053621.1, read as the reverse complement.
TTTTTTTAAAAAAAAATTAGCATCACAAAGGAAATGCAGATTTCCTATAAAATAAATCAAATAATAGAAAAGAGTCAACCTCATTCCTTACAGATCACTCTTTTTTTTTTTTTTTGGCTTGTTTATTTTTTGTTTTTGTTTTGTTTTATTAAGTAGGCTCCTTGCCCAGTGTGGAGCCCAGTGGAGGGCTTGAACTCAGGACCCTGAGATCAAGACCTGATTGAGCTGAGACCAAGAATCAGACACTTAACTGACTGAGCTGCCCAGGCGCCCCGAGATAACCACTTACATATAAATGTGTTAACAAGAAATGGAACCAAACTGCATAAGTATCTTGTTGTTTTATGTAACAGTATATACCCTACTTGCCTTTCCTTATCAGCGCACACAGATTTCCCTTGTTTTCCTACTGATGGCAAAGTATTCCATTACAGGATGTACCATAATTTATTGATCTACTCCTCTGATGATGAACATTTGGATTGTTTATGATTTTTCATTAGTACAGCTGCAATGAATGTATCTTTTCATGGAGGCATCATAGGGTAATTTCTAAAAAGTGAGGTTATTGGGTCAAAGCCTTTGTTAAAAGTTTTATTTCTAGAAAGTAATCCTATACATAGTTTAACAGCAAACCACAAAAAGAAAGAAAGAAAAAAGGAAAAGGCACTAAGAGTAAGAACTGAAAAGTTCATCTCCCTTAACTCTTGACCTTTGGCTCTCCCAAATTATTTCACCAAAGGCAACTATTTCTTATTTATCCTGTTGGGGATGATCTGTGCATAGAGAGGTGGGTGTGTATACGTGTATCTCCCCTAAACATAAAGAGTAGTATAGTATGATGCCTCTCTCTCTCTTCCCTTCCCTGTATGTATGTATGTATACATACATAGACCTCCTTCCTGCCACTTCAATGTAAGTTGGAAGTTCTGTGTTAGATCGAGTTCAGTCCTTCTGACTGACTATGGTACTGGTCCCTGATTTGGGTATATCTTAATTTATATGACTAGTGCCCTAATGGCTGTACATTTAGGTTGTTTCCAGTGTTTTGCTGATATAACAATTTTGATTAATAATTTTGATAATGTATCTTTGTACAGCTGAGTGTACCTGTTAGATAAATTCTTGGTAGTGGGCAACCCTCTTGGGACCCCTCTGACTCTGGAGAGCTTTTTACATGGCTCTGCTTAATAAAACTCTGTCACTTAACTCATAAAAAAAAAAAATAAAAAAATCTTGGTAGTGAGACTTCTGGATTAAAGGATATTGACATTTTTTATAAGCATAGCTATTGTCAAATATCAAATACTCCATAAACATTGTGCAGATTAGACCCTTACCAAAAGCGAATGAGTTCCTGTCCCACCCCACCGTTTAACCCCATCCTCCAATTCTTACCAAACTGATAGCATTCTTTTGGTGATTTGCCATTCTCTTAGGCAAAAATCTCTTTTCGTGAACTCATGGGCATTTATATTGTACTATTCATGTCCTCTTTCTGTTGTGTTTCCTTTTTTTCTTGTTGGTTTGGATTCTTAATATTTGTGTATTCAAAGTTAAGACCTTTTAATAAATGTAAGCTTCCCCCCTCTTTTGTATTTGCTGAAGTCTGTTTTACCAGGAGTATGGCTACTTGGATTTACAAATTTGATAGTTCTATGTTTTTATCAAATGGAGGTTTTCAGTTTTTATAGAAACAGATTTATCCATTTTATCTTTTATGGCTTTTGGGTTTTATGTTATGTTTAGGAATGCTTTCTCTATTCCAGAATTATGAACCATTCTTCTGTATTTTTTCCCCTTAGATCTTGAGTATTTAGCTCAGAATTGATTTGGCCAGAGTGAGATAGAGATCTAGTTGTATATTTTTTTTCCAAATTGTAGTCATCATCCCAGTGCCATTTATTTAGAGATTGCTGATCAGCTTTTTCCCCCACTAATGTGACATACCATTTTTGTTATGTTTTCAAATATACAAAGTTTAGGTCTAATTCTGGACTATTTGTTTGTTTCATTGATCTTTGCTTATCCTGTGCCAGAAACTTACTGTGCCCCCTGTATAATGAACTTCAGTACATGATGGAGGTAGTTGCTCTTCATTCTCTTTCAAGGATCCAATGTTTTCATGGCCATCCTTATAAGATACTCTTTTAGGTGTGTCATTCTCAAACCTATGTGCACATCAAAGTTACCAGAGGAGATTTTTTTTTAAAATATGATGCCCGAACCCCACTGCACACCAGTGAAGTTAGATTCTTTGGGGGTGTGGCATGAGCATTGATAGGGTTTAGATTTCCCTTTTCGTGGCAGCCATGGTTGAGAACTACTGTTTTAGACAGACTTACTGTCTTTCAAATTCTTAAAAACAAAATCTTAGAATTTTATTGGCATTGTATTGAACTTTATAAATCATTTAAGAAGGAATCTGGTATTATAATGGTTTTGTGGCTTCATGAGTCATCTTATTCTAACCATACAAGTTATGTCTTTTCATGGAGCCTTAACGTTGCGCAGAAGCATAGTATAGTTTTCTTTATATAGGCAATACACCTTTTTTATTAAGTGTATTTCTGCATATATAAATGGGTTTATTGTTACTTTGGATGAGTTATTCTCCTTCATTATTGTGATTACTGTTTTAGTAGAGGAAAGATGGTAACATGTGTGTGTTATTTTGGTCATCCTGGCCACTTTATGGAATTCTTTTATTTATTCTAATACTTTTTCAGGTGATTCCCTTGGGTTTTCTTAGTAGATAGTCATCTTTACATTTCTGTTACTTTCATCTTCTTGCCCGTATTTCTACCAGTGTTTATGTTCTTGGACTTCCCTGTCTTGTATATGACTTCAATAGAGGTGTATCTAGTATTTTATTATTAAGTATGATGTGAGCTTTGGTTTGCAGCCATTTTAAATTGGAACATAATCTGATCTTTATTTATTAGTTGTTGGATTTTATGAAATTCCTTTTTAATGTCTGTGATGATTATCCTGTGATTTTTCTCTTCTGTTTCATTTATGTGACAAATTACCTCAGTAGGTTTCCTTTTTTTTTTTTTTTTAAGATTTTGTTTATTTATTTGACAGAGAGAGATCACAAGTAGGCAGAGAAGCAGGCGGGGGGAGAGGGGTAGCAGGCTCCCCGCTGAGCAGAGAGCCCCATGCGGGGCTCAATCTCAGGACCCTGAGATCACGACCTGAGCCGGAGGCAGAGGCTTTACCCACTGAGCCACAGGCGCCCCCTCAGTAGGTTTCCTAATATCAAATCAAACCATCTCTGTACTTGTGAAGTTGAAAGCTAATGTATTGCTGAATTTTATTTGCTAGTATTTAGAAAAATTTAGAATTTTTGCTTCTCACTAATCAGTAGTGAGGTTGATCCATAGTTCTGTTTTGTGTTTTGTCAGGTTTTGATATCCGTGTTCTGTAACTTGGTCAAAATGAGTTTGGAAACCTGAAGGAAAGTTGACTAACTTAGCACAGTGGCAGAATCAGGATTGGATTCCACGTAGTCTGGCTAAGGGTCTCTTCATCACTGACCTTTGCAGTCTGTTCTTGGGTCAGTTTTATAATTTATATCTTAATAGAAATTCTTTTTGGGGCACCTGGATGGCACAGTCATTTAAGCATCTGACTCTAGGTTTTGTCTTGGGTTGTGATCTGAGGATCATGAGATCGAGCCCCATATCAGGCTCTGCCCTTGGCCACAGAGTCTCCTCGAGACTCTCTCTCCCTCTGCCCTCCTCTCTCTCTTTCTCAAATGAATAAATCTTTAAAAAAAAAGTTATTTTCATCTAGGCTTTAAGAATCATTACCTTGGAGTTGTGCAAAAATCTTTATTATAATTTTAGACTTGATGTTTGCGATTATTTCTACTTTCTTATTCCTAATTTTGTGGCTTTTAAAGAAATTCTTTAAAATAGAAAATATAAACTATTGCAACAACATAGCAGTAATGTTAACAAGGCATGATATGACTTAAAAAAAAAACAAAAAAAAAACCAGTCTCAACTTCAATAGTGGCAGAACCTGATATGTTATCTCCTTGGTAGCATGTTCTAATTTTCCACTGAAAATAACCCAAAAGCTTGTCTTTTAGAAGGAAAGCAAAAAAGATAAATTCAAGTGGGAATTGGAAGCTGTACACTTAAGTTAGTCTCCGGGCTACAGGTGTTGAGTTGTTGCTCTGTATAGAGAAGGTAGAGGAGGAAAATCAGCAGCTGATAGAAAGAGGATGGTGTTGTGATGTGTGTTGCCAAGGGTCCAGAATCTCTCTAATTCTAAGGTTGATAAAAAAAACGTGCTTTTGTGACCCTAGAAATCCTGTTAGTCCTTTCTTGGAAGTAACAAATCTGAAAGGGACCAAAGTAGTTTGCATAGTAAGCTGTCTTCACAAGGGGTTAGATCAGGGCTTTTTTTGTTTTTTTGTTTTTAAATAACATTTTTGGAATATTCTTTTCTGGAAAGTGTCAGAAAACATAGATTTAGGGGCATCTGGGTGGCTCAGTCATTAAGCATCTGCCTTTGGCTCAGGTCATGATCTCAGGGTCCTGGGATCGAGCCCCACATTGGGCTCTCTACTCAGCAGGGAGCCTGCTTCTCTCGCTACCATTCCCTCTGCTTGTGTTCCCTCTCTCGCTGTGTTTCTCGCTGTCAAATAAATAAAATCTTTAAAAAAAAAAAGAAAGAAAGAAAACATAGATCTTACTTTTGGCTGGAGCTCTCTCTAAGGGGTAAAGGCTTTAATTTAGATGAAGACTCCTTGGGCCCAGTCAGCTAGAATCACTGCAGGCTTGTTAACCCAGAATCCTGGACCCCTCCCCAGTTGCTAATTTAGTGGGTTCGGGGTGGGACCTAAGAATTTGCTTTTATTTTATTTTATTATTTTTTTTGCCAGCTCCCATGTGACCCTGGTTGTGCTGGTGGTTGACCACCCTCTGAGAACCTGTCTGCTAAAGGAGGGAATTAGCAGAATACAGTGTGTAAAGAATTAGTAGAGCCAAGTTGACTATGAAAGGAATGAATGACTCATCCACCTTCTCTAATTTTGAATAATAGGAAATCTCTAATACTTACTAGCAAGAGAAATAGTACTGTACATTTGTCTGATAATTTCCTTGTTTTCATGTAATCTAATTCTTTCATCTGATCCTTGAACTAATGCAAAGAAGATAAGGGAATTTTAAGTAAATCCCAATTTGACCTTTTTTTAAGTCACAGTGAAAATCAGTAGTCAGTTTATGGAATGAGAAGACGGAGCTTTGAATGCAGCCTGCGGTGGGTTGTGTAGAGCTCCAGTAGGCACCGGTTTTGGGGGAAAGTGTTAAGTCAACTCCATAATCATATCCATGATCTTAATGGAAGGTACTCACAGCTGTGCCTAACTTCCCATGATAGTTACCTATGAATTTGGGGTGCCTGGGTGGCTCAGTCCATTAAGCATCTGTCTCCGGCTCAGGTCGTAAGCTCGGGGTCCTGGGATCGAGTCCTGCATCGGGCTCCCTGCTTAGTGGGAAGTCTGCTTCTCCCTCTTTGTCTTCCCCTCCCCAATGCATGCTCACTTTCGCTCTCTCTTTCAAATAAATAGTCTTTAAAAAAATTATCCATGAATTTTTCAAACCTTTTAATTAAATGAGACTGTATATGTATATTAAATGGCTTGACTACAGGTAGTACTTGATCTTCCTCTTCCTCCTCCCTTTTTCTTCCACTTCTTAGTAGTAGGACAGCCGCCGCCGCCGCCACCACCATCACCACCACTACCACCACCTCTACCACTGCCTTCCCCAGATTCAGTACAGGTCTGTGCGTGAGAGCAGAGCCAGAGCTCTGGAGTAAGCTGCCTCAGTTCAGACCCAGGCTCCGCTAATTATCAGCTGTGGGAAAATTATGTAATCACTCTGGGTCTTAGTTTTTTGTCTTTTAAATGAGGATAATAATAGTACCTGCCTTTGAGAATTGTGTAGATTAAAGGGGGTGATGATAATAATATCTGTCCCGGAGAGCTGTTGGGCTGATTGAATGAGGTGGTGTGCTCCTACTTCTTAGCACTGTGCCTGGGATTACTGAAAAACTTTAAGGGAACATCGATTAGGTAGATGGCTCCTGCTTTCTTGCAGAAAGGATTTGAGATAACCACAGAACATTTGAATTGATATGAGACTGCTTTTTTAATGTTTTCAGAGAATATTTTCTAATAATGGAAATAGTTTATTGTCCAGAGAAGTAAACGTTCATGAGGATACTATCACCTAGTTCAAAATTAGTGTTACCTTTTTGATGTCTTTCTTACCAGGTTTTATCTATAATTATGTATCTCTTTTTAAAGTCAAAGTGGGAATCATGTTTCTTTTTTATAGTTAACTTTGTAACATATTATGTTCTGTAAGACAAACTGAATGGATGTTTTGCATGATAGCAACATTGAATACCTGGACTGGTAAATCTCCCAGGTGACTATTTTGAAGAGTAATACTTGAAAGGAGACCCACTCAGCCTTGTTACTTTAGGATCTAAAGGTCAGCTGTTAGGATCTGGAGTTAAAGACCTATTATTATTATTATTATTATTATTATTATTTTTTTTTTTTAAGCTTTTAGCAAGAGAGGGAATACAATCGGGGAGTGGGAGAGGGAGAAGCAGGCTTCCTGCCAAGCAGGGAGCCCAATGTGAGACTCAGTCCCAGGGCCCTGGAATCATGACCTGAGCTGAAGGCAGCCACTTCAACGACTGAGCCACCCAGGCGCCCAAGACCTATTAATTTAGGTAAAAGAGACTTTTATCGCAAGGCTTCTTTTGCTTACAGCGTGTTTTTAGATTCATCCATGTAATTCCTGAGTTCCGTTATTTTTACTGCCAAAAGTATTCTATTGTGTGAGTACACCGCGAGTTGCGTAGTTTCCAGTTTGGAGCCATTAAGAATAAAGCTTTGGTGAACATTTTTGTGTAAATCTTTGTGTGGACATAAATATTCATTCTCTTGGATAAATAACTAGGAATGGAATGGATAAGGAGGGTTCTCTTTCTGGACTCTCTAGTGCAGGAGTCAGCAAGCTACAACCCAGGGGCCAGATCTGGCCTGTGGACTATTTTTATATGACCCACAACATAAGAATAGCTTTTATATTTTTAAAGTGTTGGTTAAGAAAGAAACTGAAAAATAAATAAATGAAAGAATGAGGGATGGAAACCAGAGGTTGCTTGCTAAGACTAAAAGCTTTAGTAACTATTCCTCTACAAAAGAAGTCTGCCACTCCTGTTCTGGTCTATTCCTTTGATCTGTCTGTTTCTGGTAAGTATTAAAATCGGGTTGCTTGGGTTCCACTTTTTCGTTTCTGTTTAATTTTTAAGTTTTATATCATTGGTTGATTTGTTTGTTGCTAATATAGAGAAATACAAGTTGACTTTCCTGTATTAACATTGTATCCTGTAACCTTGCTAAACTCCATTATTGGTTCTGTTGTTTATTTGGTAAATGCCTTAAAATTTTTTAAGTTATACTGTCTTTGAATTGAGAATTTACTTCTTCTACTCTTATTTTTCTGGCTTTATTACTCTGAGATTTCCAGTACAGTGTTCCATAAAAGTTGTGTAAGCACACATCCCTTGTGTTCTTGACCATGGAGGAAAGCATCGTGTCACTATTATTAAATGTGGTGTTAGTTGTAGCCTTTTTAGGATCTTCTTGACTAAAAAAGGCCCGTCCTGTTCCAGCTTTGCTGAGTCTTGTGATTATAAACGATTGCTGAACTTCATCAGATACTTTTTCTGCATCTGTTGAGATGATCATAGAAATTTTCTTTATTTTATTAATGTGGTGAAGAACATCTTTCTGAATGTTGAACCAGTCTTACATTCCTGGGATAACTTCCCTTGACCATGGGTGCATGGTCTTCTCGATGTATTATTGGATCTGATATATTAAAGTACTGTCCAGGATTTATGCATCTGTGTACATGAGGGATACGGGTGTGTACTTTTTTTGCCACATCCTTACTTGTTTTTGATGTGGAGACCCTGCTGGCTTCATAGAATTACTTTGTAACAGTTGCTTTTTCCCTTCTTTCCTTAAAGAGTTTGTCTAAGATTAGTATTGTTTAGTCCTTAAGTGTTTCATAAAATTCGCCAGTGAAGCCATCTGGAGTTTTTCTGATGGGAAGATTTTTAATTATTATTCAGTTCATTTCATAGGTACAGGCGCTTCAAAATTTTCACTTCTTTGTGCTCCTTTTGTACTGGGAGTTTATTTTTCAAGGGGGGAGGTTATCCATTTAATCTAAGTTCATTTGCCATAAATGTGCTCATAATATTCCCCTAATTTCCTTCTAATAACTGTAGAATCGGTAATTAATGATCAGTACCCCTCTTCAATCTGATATTTATAATTTCTGCTTCTTTCTTGTTTCTCCCTGATCACGCTGGGTAGGGGTTTGTCAGCTTTACTTTTTCAAACAAGCAGTTTTTGATTTATCGCCTTTCTTGTTTTTTATATCATTAATTCCATTTTTGTTCATTTCTTTCCAATTAATTTAGGTTTCTTTTGCTCTTGGTTGGCTTCTTGGGGTAGATGCTTAGATCACTGATTTTAAATTTTTCCAATAATTAACATTTGAGCAGTAAATTTCATCCAAAGTATTGCTCTATACTGCATTCCATAAATTGTGATGTTTTGTTTTCATTGCCATTTAGTTTAAAGTCTTTTATATTTTACTTGTGATTTCTTCTTTGATTTATGGGTTTTTTTTTGTTTGTTTTTTGTTTTTTAAAGATTTTATTTATTTGACAGAGAGAAACATAGCGAGAGAGGGGTACACAAGCAGAGGGAATGGTAGCGGGAGAAGCAGGCCTCCCGCCGAGCAAGGAGCCCGATGCGGGGCTCCATCCCAGGACACTGGGATCATGACCTGAGCTGAAGGCAGACGCTTAACGACTGAGCCACCCAGGCGCCCCTGATTTATGTTTTTATGTGGAAGTACATTGCTTAATTTTCAAATATTTGGGAATTTTGCAGATATTATTTTGTTACTAATTTCTCATTCATTTAACAGTCAGAAAACATACTCTCTATGATTTTTGTCCTCTGACATTTGCCAAGACCTGTTTTACGGTCCTGCATATAGTCTGTCTTGTGAGCATTCTGCGTGTGGTCTGGAAGACCGTGCATCTTGCAGCTGTGGGGTGAGGTGCTCTGTCATGTCAGAGCTGCTGGATTGTGCTCATATCAGCTGGATTCTTATGGACTTTTTTTTTTGTTTTATTAGTTACTGAGAGACTATTAAAATATCCAATTGTAACGGGGCACCTGGGTGGCTCAGTGGGTTAAGGCCTCTGCCTTGGGCTCGGGTCATGATCCCAGGGTCCTGGGATCGAGCCTCACATTGGGCTCTCTGCTCAGCAGGGAGCCTGCTTCCCTCTCTCTCTGCCTGCCTCTCTGCCTACTTGTGATCTCTCTCCTCTCTGTCAAATAAATAAATAAAATCTTAAAAAAAAATTTTTTTTTAAATCCAATTGTAATTATAGATTTGTCTCTATTTTTCCTTCAGTCAGAATGAAATCTGACTGCTTATTTTCTGTGTTTTGAAGCCTTTTTATTAGACGAATATACATTTTGGATTATTCTGTCTTGCTGATGGATTGAGCATTTTATCATTCTGAATGCCCCTCTTTATTTCTGTTAATATGCTTTGTCTTGAAATCTACTTATCTCATTAACATAACCACTCCTACTTTTTTATGATTAATATTTGCAAAGCATATTTTTTACCCTCTTGTGTCTTATAAAGTGTATGGGTTGTCCGGCTGACTTGGTGGTGGAGCATGTGACTCTTGATCTTGGGGTTGTGAGTTTGAGCTCCATGTTGGGGATAGAGATTACTTAAAAATAAAATCTTTAAAATAGAAAAAAAATAAGGGGTGCCTCCATGGCTTAGTGGGTTAAGTGTCTGACTCTTGATTTTGGCTCAGGTAATTATCTCAAGGTCTTGAGATGGAGCCCTGTATCAGGCTCTGCCTTGGGCATGGAGCCTGCTTGAGAGTCTGTCTCTCTAAGCAGAATAAATAAATAAAAATAAAATAACAAAGTTCATCTCTTGTAAAGAGCATATGGTTGGAACCTATTTTTAATTTATTCTGACAATCTTAGTCTTGGAGTGTTTAGTTTATTTACAGTGAATGTTGATATAGTTGGATTTTGGTCCCCATCTTGCTATGTCTTTACTATTTGTAAGAGATACTATTTGTCCCTTCTGTGTTTCTGTGTTTTGTTCCTTTTTTCTCTTTCTTCCTTTCTTGTCCTTATTTTGAAGGCTGATTTTTCATTTGTGGTAGAGTGTGTGTGTGTGTGTGTGTGTGTGTGTGTGTGTGTGTGTGTAGACACATAATTTCTGATTGTGGGTTACATTTTCCTACCTCTTTGTATGTTCAGTAATTTTTGACTATGTAGGGGACATTGTGAATATGTTGGAGATGAGTTTTTTTGTCTTCCTTTAGGGAATGTTGGGTTTGTTCTAGAAGATGTTGGACTTACAGACTAGTTTGATCCTTTCAAGACTTGTTTTTAAACTTTCTTAAGGCAGGTCTTGAGGAGCCCTGCTCCTTAGGCATGGTCTTTTGTGGGGTGTTTTAGTTCAATATCTGGGATGTTGAGCAAAGTCTTGAGCAGAATTCTGGCCAGTCAGAATGTCTATGTCTCCAGCAATGTGCTGCCTCTGGTATCTGTTCCGTGCATGGTTCCCTGGTGGTCGTGCACACCTAAGCATTTGCACTCAGAACCCACATTCACTCACTAAAATGTCCAGGGCCCTTGCACTGCCTACAGCTTCAGCCTTGCTGAGCTCCTGTACTGACTGCAGGTTCTCTCAGGTCTCTGCTCAGACTCTTCCTGGACCTACTCTCTGCTGCCTGTGGTTTCTTGATTGGAAACTTGCCTGACTTGAATGAACAAATGGAATTTCTGGGGTTGGGGGGCTCTGAGGATGTGAGGCTGACCCTCAGGCCAGCCTCTACTATGGCAGGCATGCAGCCTCAGAGGTGGGCTGAAGGGACAGGCTTTCCCTTGCATGGCAGGAGACAGCAGCAGATTACCAGGAAGTTTGAAAACTTTGGAGCTCAAAATCATGTTTTACTTAGAGTCCCAGTTGGGAGATGGTGGCTCAGTATTCAAACCCAGGATCTGTGTGAAGCCTCTGTTCTTATATTCATCTCAGGTGTGTTTCCATCAGTACAAACATTTTAGGAACCATTCTCAAACCTGGCCCACCAATCTTTCAGACTTCAGCATAGATTTGGGCAGTGCTTCCTAAACTTTGAGGACTTTGGGGTCATGGGGGGTCTTGTTAAGGTACAGATTCTACTTTGGAGGTCTTGGGGGTGGAGCACTGTGAGTCTCCTTCTGTTACCAGCTCTGCAAGGGGCCGTGGTACTGGGAGACCTCTCCAGCTCAATGTGAGCATACATTAGAATATGGAATGGCGGCTTCTGGGTGGCTCAGTAGGTTAAGCATCTGACTCTTGATCTTAGCTCAGGTCTTGATTTCAGGGTTGTGAGTTCAAGCCCAGCATGGGACTCCATGCTGGGAGCAAAGCCTACTTCAAAAGAAACAAACAAATAAACACGAGAATATGGAATGATTGCCCACTGGTGACTAGACACATCACACTTCAGAAGGTATCTGTCATTTCTTTTCTTGTTTGGTGTAGAAAGTTGGGATGTGCTAAACCTAACATTCTTTTTGTAAAGGGGTCCAAAGCATAACTTCAAGAATCCACTTCTCCAAAGTGTTTCTGCAATATTTTGGAAAGAATCACATTTACTGTAGACAGTAATTTGCTGTCCATCTGTCACCAAGTTAAAACATTTAGGGTTTTTATGTTGATTACTGTGTAATACTTCTGGCATTTTTCAGAATTATGTAATGACTATAACGTAACATTTCAGTATGATCCTATTATGAACAAGGTAACAGTTATTGTGTTTACTCTTCCTGAGTTGTGGTGACAGGAACAGGTGAAGAGTGACCATTCTTGGGTGCCTATTGTATTGGGCACTGTGCTGGGGAGTTTGCGGCATGATCTCACTTCATCGTGTGCTTGATAGCCCGTGAGGTGGGTGCCTTATCTGTTTGATCCATGGAATAAAATATATATATATTGTTTAAAGATTTTATTTATTTGACAAAGAGAAACACAGCAAGAGAGGGAACACAAGCAGAGGGAATGGTAGCGGGAGAAGCAGGCTTCCTGCCGAGCAGGGAGCCTGATGCGGGGCTTGATCCCAGGACCCTGGGATCATGACCTGGGCCGAAGGCAGACGCTTAACGACTGAGCCACCCAGGCTCCCTGGAATAAAATATTCTGAGCCATTTTCTTTCTTTTCTTTCTTTTTTTTTTTTTTTTTTAATCTTTTATTAACATATAACGTATTTTTTGCCCCAGGGGTACATGTCTGTGAATCATCAGGCTTACACATTTCACAGCACTCATCCTAGCACATACCCTCCCCATTGTCCATAACCCAGCCACCCTATCCCTACCCACCCCCCCACCTCCCAGCAACCCTCAGTTTGTTTTGTGAGTTTAAGAGTTTCTTACGGTTTGTCTCCCTCGTGATCCTGAGCCACTTTCTTGCCTCCCAGGAAATTATTCCAGATGACACGTGCGAGACAGTAACAGTGATGTACAACCTGTCTGTGTCTGACTCCAAAGTCTGTAGTTAACTCTGCTACACCATTTTGTCTATAAGACAGCGAGATTCAGAAATGGTGGGAAAGTGCATAGGACCCAATTTCCTGTGTGTGTGGTAGGTTTCCCCATCTGTAAAATTTATAGAACCGGTAACTTGGAGAGAGAGTCTTAGATTACCAGGAGCATTTTTCATCCTGAAAGGATTTTCTGCTTGCTCTTTTCTAGAAACACACGCGTATATACTGTGAGCCTTGCCTGTGCTCTGTTTGGGCTGTGGCTCTCAGTTTGAAATACTAACTCAGCCAAGCAGGTTCTGCAAGACCCATGAAAAAGTCAACTTTTCTGGCTGGTGAACATGTGTGTTTACCTCACGTGCAGAAGGCCAGCAGAGTTATAATTTCTTTACACATGATTTTTAAAAGTGATCTTGCCTCTTAATTTTTTTTTAAACAATAGTACTGTAGCAAAGAAAGGTATGAATTGTGACTTTCAAGTTGTTGTTTTTTTTTTATTTTCAAAACACAAAAGAACACAGAATAACATCACCAATACCTGCGTTTCCATTAGAATTAACACATGTTGGTATTCATCAGATTATTTTCATGTTCTTTCCCCTGTTTTTAAAGTATACTTTTGGGGGGCGCCTGGGTGGCTCAGTGGGCTCAGGCCTCTGCCTTCGGCTCAGGTCATGATCTCAGGGTCTCCTGGGATCGAACCCCACATCGGGCTCTCTCCTCAGTAGGGAGCCTGCTTCCCTCTCTCTCTCTGCCTGCCTCTCTGCCTACTTGTGATCTCTGTCTCTCTCAAATAAATAAATAAAATCTTAAACAAAAAAAAAAGTTATACTTTTGGGGCACTTGGGTGGTTCAGATAGTTAAGTGTCTGCCTTCAGCTCAGATCATGGTCCCAGAGTCCTGGGATGGAGCCCCGAGTCAGGCTCCCTGCTCAGCAGAGAGTCTGCTTCTCCCTCTGCCTCTGCCTCTCCTGCTTGTTGTCGTGCACTCTCTCTCTCCTCAAATGAATAAATCTTTAAAAAAAAATAAGGTGCACTTTTGCTTTTTAGAACAGTTTTAGATTTACAGAAAAATTAGGATCACAGAAGATCCCCATATATTCTCCCCCTGCTCACCAGTTACACAGTTTTCCCATTATTAAAATCTTGGATGAATATGGTATTTGTCACAAAATCTATACAGATTTCCTTAATTACTCCCTAATGTCCTCTTTTTGTTTCAGTTAAGATCCCATTCAGAATACCACATTATGTCTTCTTAGGCTCACTTCTCTTGGCTGTGACAGTTTTTCAGACTTGTTTTTAATGGCCTTGACAGTTTTGGAGAGGCCTGGTCAGGTATACTTAGAGTGCTCCTGTACTGGGGTTTTTCTGATGTTTTCCCATGATAAGACTGAGGTTATGGATTTTGGGGCTACTTAAAGAAGACCATAGAGACAAAGTGCCATTTTTATCACATCAAGCGCATGTACTGTCAGGGTGGCTTATCATAATGGCGGGCGTTGTCCTTGAGCACCTGGCTGAGGTCATGTCTACCAAGTGTCTCTCTGTAACATTCTTCCTTTTCCCCTCCTTCCTTCCTGCCCTCTTTTGAAGGAAGTCACTGGGCATAGTCCACACTTAAGGGGTGGGGGGTATGCCTACTTCCCTTATGCCAGAGTGTCTATAATTTATTTGGAATGCTTCTGCATGGGAGATTTGTCTCTTCTTCATAGTTTGTTAAAATAAATGAAATGAAATTGAACAGTTTAAGAATCTAAATGTCTTAGGGCATCTGGCTGGCTAAGTGGGTGGAGTGTATGATTCTCAATCTCAGACTTGTGAGTTCTAGCCCCATGTTGGTTGTCGAGATTTCTTAAAATCTTAAGAGGTGCCTGGGTGGCTCAGTGGGTTAAAGCCTCTGCCTTCGACTCAGGTCATGATCTCAGGGTCCTGGGATCGAGCCCCACATGGGGCTCTCTGCTCAGCGGGGAGCTTGCTTCCCGCCCCCCTCTGCCTGCCTCTCTGCCTGCTTGTGATCTCTATCAAATAAATAAATAAAATCTTTTTTAAAAATAAAAAAATAAATAATTAAAATAAACTTTAAAAATATTTGGTAAATATTAAAAAGGAATGCCTACAGATTTGTTGCACTTATTATTAACTTCTCTTCATTTTAAAATCTACCTTGTATTTTTTTCTACTACAGGTTTTCTATATTGTTTATGCAAACTTTTGAAGGTCCATATGACCAGAAAACTGCCTCCTACCAGGGGTTCAAATAGTGGGTGTGGCTGGACTTGAGAAACCAGAGGTTTTATCTTAGTAATTTTTAAATAAAGATGTTATTCACTCAGAAGCAACCCAGATATCCATCAATAGATGAATGGGTAAAAAAATACGGTGGCTGTGTGTATGTATGTGTATGTGTTCAATGGAATATTACTCCGCCATAAAAAAAAAGAATGAGAACTTGAGTTCTACAACAACGTGAGTGGACCTAAAGGTTAATATACTAAGTAACCAGAGCAAGATTAATGCCATATGATTTCACTTACAGGTGGAATATAAAAAAAAAAAAACTAACAAAAAACAGACAAATACAGAAAATAAACTGCAGATTGGCAGAGGAGAGGTTAGTAGAGGGGGTGGGTGAGGCAGGTGAAGGGGATTAAAGGCACAAGCATCCAGTTATAAAATGAATAAATCAGGGAGATGAGAAGTACCCCATAGAATCAATGAATCAGTATCTTGTACACCTGAAACTAATGTAACATTGTATGTTAATTGTACTTCCAATAAAAAATAATTAAAGGCAGATTACAAAATTGGCAGGCAGGGGAGGGGAAAGAACAGACTCAATTACAAATGGAGTTTTCCCCCAAGCATCTTTGATTATTTTTGATTTGCTTGATAAAATGCATTCTATGTAGGCAGAGATTCCCTTTTGTAGGGGCAGGTGTCTGTTGAGGAGTACGTACCTTTCCTGAATGTTCTAATGAGGCCAGTGTGGAGAGGCCTCGAAGCAGCACCTCATCAGAGCTCTAAATTGAATGTTGATGACACTGTCTATTCAGAAGATGTAAATAATTATCAGTGGATTGTAATTCCAAGGCCATATCTATATATGTACACCTGTGCATATTATTATATATTTGAGGATGAGAATGTACACTGTGGTTTGTGGCTTTTGAAAACGGCGCATAATCTGAGGTAACCTTGTTGCAGTGGTGGTTCTGTTACCTACTGAGTAGAAACTCAATGCCCTCAGTAATGAGCCGTATTAGTCATTTCATGTTTTTCTGCCAAAAGTATGAAGAATGAACTGGGAAACAAGCCATTTTAAACCCTAGAACAGGACAATAGATAGATAATACTAGAAAATGCCAATTTCAAACACAATCTTGGAATTACTGACTTTGTGAATTGTTAAAGTTAGGGAACATGCCTATTTTTCATTATATTAGAAAAAGTATTCACTGTGGAGAATCCTTTCTGATGTTAGAGATTTTCTGTGCTCTAGTTTTGGAAAGAGATCTTAAAGCCACCTCCAGATTGCACAGTGCTTTGCGGTTTCCAGATCATCTTCCTGTGTGCTATCCCGTGGAAGTCGGAACAGGACGTCCGAGCAGCCCTGTGTGCTCGGCTTGCCGGGCTGTGTGGTCTCAGCGGGGAGCAACCGGACTGACGGGCTGTAGAGATAAGGGACAGACCAAAGGGAGGTTACAGGGCATCCTTTCTCTCCTCATAAGGTGGCACAGTTTGTTTGGAGATTTACTGTGGAATGCGAGGGGCTGGTCCGCGTGACATTTGTAACTGGAAGTTGGAAGTTGGTTGTGCCGAGGTGTGCTTTTGTGACTTGTGGGTTCATTGAAAGAAAGGTGTGTGGAGGGGGGAGCGTCCTGGAGATGCCGGGCTGTGACTGTCGGATCAAGTCTGTCAAGGATCTGATCAGAGAGATCACAGCCGTGTTCTTCCCTGGCTGTTGGTGTAGAGAATGATGCTCTTGTGAGACAAGAGCATCACCTTTGATGAACAAGAGTTCACCTTTGATGAGTGATCATCAGCATTCATAACCACCTTATCCTGCTCTTTCCAGTCTCGGTGCTTATTTTAATTAATACATCTCAGTTAACTCCCGGCCAAATGGCTGGTCATCTCGTCCAGTTGTGTGGAGATGTGAGTAGAGGTAGACTTTGAAACTGCAAGAATGAAAACTTCTCTAGGCCTAGTGGATATGCACACTGCTTCCTGACAGGTCTTCCTGTGTTCTGGTGTACGGTGATGGTGCAGAGCTGCCGCTGTTGGAGATCACTGTTACTGTTAAGCCCAGCTCAGGTGTGACCTCTTGAGCCACTTGTCTCCCGGGCCAGGACCCCTTTGCCCCCTTCAGACTGCACTTAGCATTCCGTGTCCATGCCAGCTGCTTATCTCGCACATCTGGCTTCCTTGTAGCTTTTATCTCTCCTTGGGCTCGGGAGGACACGGCCCTGCATGCTGGGCACCTCCACTGTCCCGGAGTGTTTCCCTCCTGGAAGATGCTTGAGAAACATCACCCTCATGGTCAGTAAACATGCGTACTGCCATAGCCTTTCAGATACCACTGTCCCAAAGATCAGAGCATCACTGCTTAGAGCTCAGAGGTAGGAGGCAGGTGAGCCTTAGTGAGAGGTGGGCAGACAGGATAGCTGCTGGATCACCTCCTCCTTAAATAGGTACTTTCCACTTACAAATGCACCTTGCTGTCTAAACATTCTGGTAAATCCCTCATGATCCAGTCTCCTGCCTATTGCTCTCCAAAGCTCAGGTACTGCATAGGTCCGAATGGAACGGTATCCCTGGTGGCCTGAATTATGAACCAGAGTATAGATAACAGCATAATTGTGCCTTTGTTGTACCAGGAATCCACTGTGCAGTTTCCAGGTTGATGAACATAAGCCAGTAGAGCGGGTGTGCAGCTTTTTATATCCTGATTGGCTCTTGACTGTATTTGCTTCTCTTCTCTTCAGTCTTTCTTTGCAGAGAGTAGTGGGACATGGCTGAGTGGCAAGAAGCCTTGTTCAGGCTTTGTCTGGCCACATCTAGAATCCATTACTAGAGTGTGACAACTTAGCCATGTTATAACCAAGGTGAATTTGATTAAATTACCACCCAAGAGTAATCTCTGGCAGTCATGATCAGTTTGATCTACCTAGTTTTATCAGTGTCTGATGACAGCTTAAATTAATTATTTCACATACAGATGGGCAGCCAAACAGTGGGTCATGGGATTACTGTGGGTAGTCAGAACGTTTGCGTAGGGGATAGCTTTTTTTTTTTTTAAAGATTTTATTTATTATTTGTGAGAGAGAGAGCACACACGTGCACACACAAGCAGGAGGAGGGGCAAAGGCAGAGGGACAAGCAGGCTCCCTGCTGAGCAGGGAGCCCAAAGTGGGACTTGATCCTGGGACCCTGGGATCATGACCTAAGCTGAAGGCAGACACTTAACCGACTAGAGCCACCCAGGCATCCTGAGTAGGAGATAATTTAAAAAAATGACTTTTCTCCTTGTGATAAAATAATGCCTTGTGTAGAGAATTTTAATAATACAGAAAATATATAAAAGAAAACTTTTAAAAATCACTTGTAAACTTGAGAGTTACCACTATTAAATATGTTGGTGTTTGGGGCACCTGGCTGGCTCAGTTGGTAGAGCCTGTGACTCCTGATCCTCAGGGTCGCGAGTTTGAGCCCCACGTTGGACGTAGAGCTCACTAAAAAGAAAAGAAAAGAAGGAAAATGTGGTGTTCTCCTTGCCATGTGTGTGTGTGCACGCACATCTGTTAATTATAGGGGCTATATGTTTTGTATCCTTTTGTTAAAAATTACTGTGCAAGGGACATTTTCCCTTCGTCAGTAGAGTTTTTATAGGAAAAGAAGAGTTTTACTTGTTGTGCCATGGCTGCCTTCCATCGACTTCCCACTCTTCCACGTGCTGTCCCATACCTCATTTGTGACCACAGTGCAGAGTGTGGCACGCGAAGGTGACTCTGGGCGTCTGCCAAGGCCCTGCTCCACCTCCTCACCAGAATCACCAGTGGGGATGACTGGAAACATTTGACTGTACTGAGCATACTTTCTCAGCATTTTCACAACTCGGGGTTTGGTTAGAAGTGGAGTCACATGTGTGTGAAACAGTGCCTTGACTTTGAGTGTGTTTCATGGTTTGAGATTTGTGGGGTTGCGTGAGCTGGACAGCACCTCATGTCCTCTTGTGGCTGCGGCCCAGGAGGTTGGGTAGGAGGAGACCACTGGAAGCCCCAGGTTTAGGTCTTTGTGCCCGCCTCCTGGGGCTTGTCTTCCACCCTGGCTGTTTGAAGAACTTGATCTATTTTCCTTCCCCAAGGTAGAAGAAGAACATAATGTTCTGAATTTTCCTCAGCTTTCTTTCCCCATTAATAAAGTAATCATGGACTCACTTCCCCAAAGCCTTCTCTGTGTGCTCCGTCCCCCCTTAACCCAGCCTTCCCTGTGTAGACATTGCCTTATTCCATATTCCTCTGTGCTCCTTCTGTGCTGTTGCCTCACTTTTTGCGGGGAACCAGAAATGCCTGTGCGCTCCCTGCAGAGGGCTTGGGCTAAAGGCTTGGATCACTGAGTGATTTCCTGAAAGCCTGGATCTCTGTTCCATTGTGCCACGATTGAGCTGCAGTGTAAATTAAATTCATCTTCATCAAGATTTGTTCTTCGTAAAATAAAATGCCTTTTTCCCTTTTTCTTATCTTCTCCTCCTTTCTCTTCTCTCTGCATGGTTGCTGTGGGCTAATGCTGGGCTTTAATTTGCTCTCAGGGAGTACTCAATCCTAAAGAGGCTGCTTTTCTTCTTAAGAAGATATTTGGACTTGGAAGCATTGGGGGAAGGAATTGATTGCAGTTTCATTGGCCCCCGCCTGGGATGGTTGTGCCTGTGACCTACTATGGGTGGTGACCTACTGAGGGTGCAGAGCTGTGGAAGGCCTGGGCCCTTTGCAGTGTGGGTGGCAGGGGGTCCCCCGTGTTCTGGATCCCCAGGCCACTGGCCACTCGACAGGATCCCCACAGGTCCTCGCATTTGGCTCAGCTCCGAGTCTCTGGTTGTCGCCCACTGTGAGTAGCTTGGCCTTCCAAGAGTGTGGACCTCATGTGAATCAAGCACTGATCACTTAAAACCAGAAAAGTCATCAGATTTAGGCTCAGAAGGAACTTTCAGGATCACCTAGTGATCCATTCATGGGTCCATTCATCTGAATGCTCCATGTTTTACAGCTGAGAAGAACTAAGACTTAGAGGGGCCAAGAGGTTTGTCACACAGCTGATGAGTGGAGAACCACGATTGCAGACTGTGTCCCACTGACCTTGGCCTGGTGCTTTTGCCGGTGAGCTGTCGGGGGCCACACCCCAGAGAGCTGGTGTATCTAACTGCTGGGATATGCCGAAATAGCCCCAACTCTGTTAAGGTACTAGTTTCGTTGCTGGATGTTTCTAGAGTGAATTCTGGATGAATACAGATGAGGCCGCAGGCCGGAAGCCTTGGCAGTGATTTGCTGTCCCATCACCTTCCTTTTAGCAGTTTCGATTGTTGTTTCTAAGTCATGTTCTGGTCATATATCATCCAAGTTAAATACCACTAGCGTCACTAAATACTCTTAACGGTTCTTCCAGGTGTGATTTATCGGTCTAAGGGAAGTGTCCAGAGTTGGGGGCTATGGATTTCCCTGAATAATTTCCAGGTTGGCAGCGTTGTAAGAGTTGAGTCCAGTGAGGTAGGCCACGCCGCTCCGGTGCCCAGTTCTCTTGCTCCAGGTAACTCTGTGCAGGCCAGGCCGTGTCTTGGGCGTTGCAATGTGTTGCATATTTCTGCTTACTCTTTATTTGCCAAGTTGAGTTACTGGAAGGATTCCAAGAGCAAGCGGGTGATAGCAGACAACTGAATGCAGCCATGTCTTTCCATGAAAACTGCTTTTCTTGGCTTTCTCCCAACCATGGTAGATTGCCAAGAGAAAATGCTTTTGGCTTTACAAATGATATGGCCATACTCTGGGTTAGTTCTGGTTCTTTATGTCATTGAAAAGAATGAATACTTCTGGCACTTAAATTATTTGGCAAATTTTTGCCCATGGTGTATGAAATTGTGCTGTCTTTCCACACCCTCTGTTGTGAGTCTGTGGCTCCACGTGTTTGCCAGCATGTGAAGGAACAGGCTGGACCCTTTGGGTCAGTGAACATGATGGGCTGGGTTGAAGCCACATCAGGATGGAGCACTTGGTGCTGTGTCATGGCCACTTTACAGGCGGAAGTCCCCTCAGTTTCTTTTCCTTGTAGGCATATTCTTCCATGTTTTGGTTTAACCATGTTTTGGTTCCACTCCAGGAAGTTTAGGCCTGGGGTGTGCTGGCGTTACATTGTTATTGCTTAGGATATATATTAAGATTGAAATGAACCTTCTGAGTATTGTTTTTAAGGCTAGAAAAGAACCTGAAGTGGGAACTGGAAATATTTGTTGTTGTAGTAGGACAGCTTGAAAACAGTTGCCCATTACAAGTATTTTTTTTTCTTAAAGATTTTGTTTATTTATTTGACACATTGAGATCACAAGTAGGCAGAGAGAGGGGGGGGAAGCAGGGTCCCTGCTGAGCAGAGAGCCCAATGCGAAGCTCGATCCCAGGACCCTGAGACCGTGACCTGAGCTGAAGGCAGAGGCTTTAACTCAGCCACCCTGGTGCCCCCATTACAAATATTTTTGCTACAGCTGGTAAATGCACGCGATTTGTCACAAGTTTACTTCATGTTTCTCTGAAAATGTCTCATAATCCAATGCCAGTGTCCCCAGCTGGCCTCTCCCTCTGAGCCTACCTGTCTGAATCGTTCCCCACCATCACACATTCTCTGAAAAACATTCATTTATTTTGTTATTACTCTAAGCATACTTCTGAAAGAAATCCTATCTAATGTGAAACCATTCCTCCCCAAACCAAGCGATAGCAATGTCCTAGCCAGCACCGAGAGTACGACCTCCTCATGGCTTACGTTGTGGGTTTGTTTAATCTTCTCTCACCTCTAAGAGGAGGTGCAGTTATGTCTGCATTAGAGACCATACAGCCAAGGCACAGAGAGGTGTCATTCTTTAGCCCAAGATCACACAGCTCACCCTTAGCAGAGAGCTACCCTCAAACCAGGTAAATATCCTCCGTATCCATACACTTAACTGCAGCTTGCTGCTTGTCCAAGTGAAATCCACACGGGTGGGGTTGTCCTTTTGGCCCATGCCGCCTGGTCTTTGCGGACTGAGCCTTCTTGTCCACAGTATCACATGCTATGTGTGAACCAGGCCAAGTGTAGCCGGGGGAGCCACGGTTCTGCCGAGGCACCCAGGTGGTGGAGAGCGCCGGGGTCGGTTCCCCAGCTGATGTGCTGTATTCCTCAACTTTCACACACACACTCACACACTCACACACTCACACACTCTCACACGCACACACACTCACACACTCACACACACTCACACACACTCACACACTC
>CM053621.1:2125937-2146294 GCA_028646535.1 Procyon lotor | reverse complement strand
GAGGTCAGCAGAGGGGTTGTTTGCAGCCACTGGTGACTACTGAGACCGATAGATCTGTGTTTCCTTGCACCAGTAGGAAGCCCTGGGCCGGGGGTAGGGGGGTGTGGGGCGTGGCCTGGAGCCTTGCCCCAAAGCCAAGGCTTTGCTGGCCCAGAGGACCTGCTTTCCAGCCAGGCCCGGCTCCTGTGTATAATGTGATGCCACACACAGCTCTCGGCCTCCTGTGAAACCAGCTCCTGAGGGCATGGTCTCGTCATGCTGGAATTCAGCACGGCCAGCAGGCTGCCTGTCTTCTCTGTCCTCCTGGCTATCGTGATGGGTATTTAGAAGATAGAAAGGACACTGTTCCTGCTGCCTTTCCCAGTGCCTCTCCAGCCAGTGGTGACTGGCCCCCAGTTCTTCAGCTGCATTTGCCTTCAGAGCTGATGTTGGGGTCTCTGTTGTTCTGAGCAGCTGTGTGATACAGTAGCCTTCTAGAGGGTTCCTTTATTTGGTTCCTTCCCCAGATACTAAGTAAACACCCACTACATGCTAGAGCCCAAGAACACAGAGGAGATGTATGTTCCAGGAAGGCAAGTTTTATCCTGGTTTTATGTCAAAGACACTTAGGCTGGACTGTCGTATTATGACAAATAATGCCATAGACTTATATGTAGTGTTTTGTACTTTCCACAGTATATCTGTAGTGCATGTCTTTCCCAGTAGAGAGAGAAGCATCGTCGGTCCTGTGTCTCGGTAGATGGCTGTCACTCCCTGACTTGCTGGACAGCTCAGGACCTTATTAGCAGGTTTTGATTGATGAACCGGGCACTGTTACCACAGTTTGCTTCAGACACTGTTTCAGTAATAAAGGCTAGAGTAGGTATTGTTTAAGTTTTTCTCTCTCTTTCTCTTTTTTTTCTCTGTGATTATTTATTTACTTATTTATTAGAGAATGCACAAGCCAGGCTTGGGGGTGGGGGTGGGGGCGGTAGAGGCAGAGACAGAAGCAGACCCTTTGCTGAGCAGAGAGCCCGATTCGGGGCTCCATCCCAGGATCCTGAGACCATGACCTGAGCCGAAGACAGAGGCTTAAGCCACTGAGCCACTCAGGCGCGTCTTGTTCAGGTTTCTTGAACTAAACTCTAAAGAGAGATTTTTCTCTTCGGATCTCGTGCTTTAGAGCCCTGCTTTGGCTAAAACATAATCCACATCCCTGTGGAGTCGGGGCAGGTAGGCCTCTGCATCTGGCAATAGTAATTTTCTCTCCTTACTTAGTTTGTGTGTTCCTGTGCCGAGGGACTGCCACTTCCGTTTTTATTCTCTCATTGAAGTGAGAGTCACAGACAATAGAATGAGTAGGTTTTCCAAAGAGTGATCCACCTGGTTACAGGAAGGTTTTTTCATAGGAAAACGTGGTAGACCTATAAGGCATTATTTAATTTAGATTTCATTATAGGAGAACTTGCCTTTTTTTTTTTTTTTTTTTTTAAGATTTTATTTATTTATTTGACAGAGAGAGAGAGAGATCACAAGTAGGCAGAGAGGGGGTGGGGAAGCAGGCTTCTTGCTGAGCAGAGAGCCCGATGCGGGGCTTGATCCCAGGACCCTGAGCCAAAGGGTCAGGGGCTTGATGAGAGCCCAATGCGGGGCTTGATCCCATGACCCTGAGATCATGACCTGAGCCGAAGGCAGAGGCTTTAACCCACTGAGCCACCCAGGCGCCCCAGAGAGCTTGCCTTTTTTAAGGTACTTATTAACTCGTCCACTTTTCCCATTTCTTGAGATTGGACTTAATTCAGTCCTTAAAGGAGCTTTAAAAGAACAGAGTTAACTTGTGTGGGCTGTTGCTGAATGAGGCAGAATATAAATATTAATTCCATAGGCTTTAATTTATTCATATGTTACATAAATTTCACCATCAGTTGAACAATTGCCTGTTTCTGCTGTTCTGCCTTTTGAATTTTATTGAAAAGAAAGATTACACGCAGTTCTCTAGCAGCCTTAACACAGATCCTGATAAACTTCAGTTGCAAATAAAGCCAAGTTTACAAAATTGTTATCAAGTAACTGTTGGGAAATATGTAGGTGTTTATTGGAATTACATATTTTGATTTTACAACTTCATTATGAGCCTTGGTGCTAAAAATGTGTGTTAGCCTAGACTTGGGGACCACATGTATTCAGTCTGATCAAAGGAGAATATATATAGAACAGGAACTCAGAAATCTACAAATCTCTAGAAGCAAATACCTTTTACCCCAAACTGCGGATCAGGACTGGAGAGTAGCCTTCCGTTCTACCAGGTTCCATCAAGGTGGGATAGGTGGGTGGCGGCAGCCCTTTGCAGGACTGTCCATTGGTTTTCCTGTTTGCCTTGACTGGTTAAGGTCAGCCTGGGGCCGGCTCTGGCCCGAGGGGACGGAGCCTGACTTCCCGCAGGTAGCCTGGACTTACTGTGCTTCATCTCTGGAGGTGTGCGTTGTCAGGGACTGAGGATCGTATTTCCCCCGGTTTTTTAAATGTGTAGACCCCGTGAGCTGAACATTGCTTACCTGCCATCTGTGATCTTTGACTTTGACTTCACCTTGGTTCTTGCCCTATGAGGGTCAAAACCACATTGAGATGGTTTCCTTCGTTGTTGATTAGATGGTCAAGAAGAAAAAATGACAAGAAATCTGTCAGGGTGGGACACCTGAGGTGGCTTAGTCAAGCATCTGCCTTCAGCTCAGATTATGATCTCAGGGTCCTGGGATCGAGTCCCGTATGGGCCCTTTGCTCAGGAGGGAGCCTGCTTCTCCCTCTGGTTTGCTCTCCCCATGCTTTGCTCTCTCCTTTCTCTCTCTCTGTCTCTCTGACAAATAAATAAATAATCTTTAAAAGAGAGAAAGAGAGAGTGCTCTGTCAGAGTGCATCAGACACTCTGAAACACTTAGTTCAGCCAGTTAGGAAGTGCTTTGCCCAGAGGCTTCCCAGGCAAGTAGTAACCCAGCTGACCAGACCACCTACCCACCTTATTCTCACCCTGGCAAGACAGTTCTGGAAATGGGTTTTTCAGAACAGGTTGGGTGAACTGTGAGACTCCAAGAAATCATTTGGGAGTTCATTGGCCTTTTGGTGTTCATTTCCCTCTGCACCACAGGGGTAACAGCCTTGGACGGTTGGTGCGAGTAGGAGGACAGTTACTTTTCTTTCTCACCCTCTAGCTGTTGCCCACTTCGGTTTGTTGATGCTGGAAACTTCCACAACAAAAGTGGTCTTCTTGTTTGTCGAAGTGGTGGCTCTAAAGGGAACACTCCATGACGGGGACAGAGTTGCGTCTGCACGTGCTCAAAGCCAGGCATGGCCCCCGGCAGCCGCTCGGGAAGTCCTGGCCCACCGCGAGGACAGGGCCAGTGCATGGAGGCATGAATGTGCACATGCCCTCTAGCACACGCGGTTGTACCGAGAGAAACTTTAAATGAAATCCAGGAAGTAGAAATCCTGACTATTTTTTTTCTGCAAATTCTTGGGCCACCAAGAACAGAGTTTGATTTTAATCAATGAAACATAAATTCTGAGAGAAATAATTACTCAGTGGAGTTAATTAGGAGTAGTACTTTTTGAAAATAAAAGTTCTTGTTTCATTTCTTCAGAGTCTCAGATAACAACTGAAGGAACCTAGTCAAGAATCCCTTAGGTTTCCTGAGCTACCATGTTGCTTTGGTTAAATCATCTGAACTGAAAGTTGAGCCTAATTACTGGGCTTTGAGAAGAATTTGTTTTTGTTTCAGTTATTCAGGTTGAATTTGAGGTTCGGTGGAATTTAATTTTGTTTCCATTTACTCAAGGAAAGCAAGTAGGGCAAAAGTGGCAACCGGAATGCCTTCAGTTTGGAAAGGTGAAAATGTCAGTGGTGAGGGCTGTGCCTAGAAGCCACCTGCACACATGGCCATGCTCGGGAGCAAGGTCTTCTTGGTTATACTAGGATGCCTTTATTTGTGTTTTTATGTGGACGTTTAAGCTGAAAGAGGTCAGCTGTGGTGAGCATTGGGTTGTTTGCAACTTAAAATCTTACAGCTTAAGGAAATAATGTAATTCTTGTTCAAGACACTCATCTTACAGGTGAGATCAGGGTCCATAGGAGGATAGAATGGAAGTGACCCCGCGGCAGTGGTCCCAGTGTGGGGGTTGGTCGTCAGAGCCAAACCACAGTTTCTTGATGGGGAGAGCCCTCTTCCCTAGGAGGCCCTCCCTCAGGGGGACCCTTCCTCCCAGTTTCTAAACATCACACTCACCGAGACACCAGAAAAGTAGAGCGAGCCCTAGGCAACAGGTACGATATTAGAACTTGGAGGAAAAGCTGGGGCAGGTGACCAGAGAAGCCGGTCCCTCCGTGGTGGCAGGCAGGATAGGCTGTTGCTCCGGGCCTCCAGAGCAGGGGCGGGAACTGAGGGAGGCGGGGCGGGGGGGGGGGCTCCTCCTGCCTGTTCTTGCTTTTAGCTACTGTAAGTTTTCTAAAAAAATAACTTCTTTATGGAGCCCTGAGATTTGTGATATAAGAGAAGGTGGTATGACAGCCCCACACACACCTGTCACCTGTTCGGAGTTAGCAACATACGGCCGGTCGCTTTTTTTTTCTAGGCCCCTCCCTTGCCACTACCCCTTGCTTTCTGGGAGTATTTTAAAGTGGATCCCAGAGGTTATATCATTCCTTTGTCAATATGCCTATTGTGTATTTTGAGCTAATGGAAACAAAGTTTCAGTCCGATGGTGGAATTTGACAGAAAGTAGTTACTTAGGAAGTGGTTCAGGATTAAACTCCAGGAAGTCCCCTTTGTCAGTGTTATGGAAGCTCTTGTTTTCCAGATGATATTCTTACCGTGTTGCTGCCACTGTTGGGGCGCAGGGCTGTGAGGGTGATGAGTAGGGCTGCAGTGAGGGTGGAGAGGCGCTGGCTCTTGGGATGGTAGCTCAGGAGGGGCAGGCAGAGCTTTCGGGAGTGGCTTCTCGGTCTGGTCTACTGCCTTTAGTGCGGCCACTGGAGCAAGTTGCTCTGTTCATAATCCAAGAGGAACCTGAAGAATGAGCCTTGGATTTATAATGACAATGCAGATTCCACAAGAAGTAATGATTTAAGAAGTAATGATGTTTGCTTCAGTGGGTCAAAGTGAGCATTTCTGAGGCCCTTCCTCTTGTACGTGATTTTGTCATGACCGCTCATGTTGCCTTTTTCTGTTTCAGATGGGAATGACTGGCAACACAAGTCCATTCGGACAACCCTTTAGTCAGACTGGAGGGCAGCAGATGGGAGCCCCTGGAGTGAACCCCCAGTTATCCAGCAAACAGAGCATGGTCAACAGTTTGCCTCCCTTCCCTACGGACATCAAGAATGCTTCCGTCACCAACGTGCCAAACATGGTAGGTTGCCCTTGGCCCTCGGGCTGCGGTCTCCAGTGGGTGCATTGGCGTGTGGAGCGTGCCGTGCTCACTGTGAAGGTCTGCAGCCGGACGTGTGTCGTGGACGAGAGGAAGAGAGAGAGAGACTGCTAAGGAGCACTGTCTCGCTGAGCTGGCGGTCAGAAGCAAGGTAGGGGTGGCTCGGCCGGTCCTCCCAGCTCCCTCTGCGCAGGAGGACGTTCACGCAGTCGTGGAGCCGTAGACAGCTGGGCTCTTCTCACTCTTCCTGTCAGTGCTGAGGCTGTCTGGAGAAGCCCATCGACTCATGTCACAAATGAAGGGCATCGATCTCCGAGGACAGTAGTGTGCCTGGGACATGAGGGTATCGTGTCTGTCCGTCTTTTTTTTTTTTTTTTTAAAGTATTTATTTACTTATTTTTTAGAGTGAGAGGGAGCACAAGCATGGGGAGCAGCAGGCAGAGGGAGAAGAAGTAGGCTCCCCGCTGAGCAAGGAGCCCAATGCGGGGCTCCGTCCCAGGACCCTGGGATCAGGAGCCGAGCTGAAGGCGGCACTTAACTGACTGAGCCACCCAAGCGCCCCGTATCTGTCTTGCTAGAGGGTTTCATATTTGTTTTTTCTTCCTGAGATTTCCCACCTGTAAGAGAGGAACTAGTCTTGGAACCTCCCAGCCTAACTATCTCTCTACTATCTAACCAAGATAGTAATGGGAAAAGAGCTCCTTTTGCCCTGCAAAATGGAATCTTTTAAAATTGTAAATCCTGAGGGGCAAGTGTGTTCTTTTGTCAGACGTCACCGTGTACACTTAGAGACTGAATATCTGACGTGCCTTTGATGGTCAGTCAGGGCCAGCTGCCTTGCTCCCTGCGCGTGTTGGTGGGGACCTGCCCTTCCAAGCTCGCCATCCACGTAGTTGTGCACTAGCAGTTTCGAAAGGCTCAGAAGAAAGCCAGGGATTATGTTCAGAAAAGCATCATCTTTGGTTTGTCTTTTGATTTTTAAAAACGTTTTATTCTATCTGTAAAGATACCACGGAGAATTCCTACGTATCTGTCACTTGGCTTCTCCTGAGGTTCGCATCTTATGTGACCCTGGTTGTGACAGTTGTCACAACTAAGAAATTGACATTGCTTACAGTGCTTATAGTTTTGAGGCTGTTGGAAGTTGGGGGGGGTGGATTACTCCTAGTTTTTGATAAAATCAGAAAATGGGGTAAGAGCAAAGTGTCCTGATTAGGTGTTATCTCTGTTACATTCTTCCTTCTTTAAAAAAAGGGGGGGGGGGATACAAGTAGTACAGTGTGTTCTCAAGCTAGTTAAGGTTTTTACTACTTTACTTCTTCTGATCGCCTCCCCGTGAGCTCCCCAGGTCCCCAACAGCGCTCTGTTGCCAGGGCTGTCCTGTTCTCAGTGGTGTGGGTCCAGAGCCCGAAGGAGAGCCTTTGTGCCCTGGGTCGGCTCCTCCGAGCAGCAGGCTGGGGCCCGGCACCCACGCTCTTGCTGCGCTTCCTTTTCCAGTCTCCTTGCGTGGACTCAGGGGTGCGTGACCATCCCCTCAGCTCAGCCGGAGGGAGAGGGTGTGCTTCTGGGCAGACGGTCTGTGTTTCGAAGTCTGGGAAACCCCGCCTTACATTTTCCTCCCTTCTTTCTTTTCAGCTCTTCCCCAGCCCATTTCCCCCGTCCTCTCTCTTTTACCTGCAGCTTGGTGGCAGAGGCCTTTGCCTTCCATCCCCCTGCCTGCCTCTGTTCCTGGGACTGAATTCCTGGCCATGCTGTGCATGTCAGGGGCAGGTGCATTCTGGACTGGGGAGAGGCTTTCAGTTCTCTTCACCGGTGCTGGGGCTGGTGGGACAGAGGGGACAGCCCTTTGGTCTGGGGCAGGGCTTCTTTCTCCCTCGGCACTGTTGACATTTAGGGCTGCATTTTTCTCTGTTCTGTGTATTGTGCCCCTCACCCACCAGGTGCTCACAGCCCTTCCTCTCTCCCCACGGTCGCCGCAGGAGAGAACACCTGCTCTGAGAAGGCAGTGGCATGAGCATTCTGTCCTCTGTTTGTGACACCTGGCTCTCTCCAGCCCTTTCTTTTTCTCCTCCTCTCCCTTCCGACTACACCCGTTCTCCCTCCTCTCACAGCCTCATCAGATCATCAGGGTAAACTGACAAGTGGTTTGGTCCGTAGAGCTGCAGTGTTCGCCTGGCCACCCTGTCCCACAGGGGTGTGCATCGACTTGGGGCAGAGATGCCAACCTCAGACATTTACTGGAGCGCCCAGCATGTGTGTCTGTGAGGGAGTGTGGCCCAGTCGGCAGCCTTGGTGCTATTGAAATGGGAACCAGAGGGACTGGCAGAGACATGGGACGGCCACTGCAGTTTGCCTCGGCTCTCATGCCCTCGGTTTGCCGTATTTTTTTTAACAGCCCCTTAAAAGACATTACTGCATGTCCCATATTACAGATGAGGAAGTCGAGGGTCTGAGGGGTTTTCATTTGTTCAAGGCTGTGTAGCTCCTGTCTGCAAAGTCTAAAACTTTTTAATAATGCCTGGTATCACGTTTAAGCAACCCCGAGTCCATTGGGAACGCTAGCCTGTGTTTACAGTGCTTCCTTGAGCGTGTGTTGTGGTCTTCCTTAAATTTTCTAAATTATATCTGACCCCTTGGAATCTGTTGTGGATTTCTGGGTTTTTTCCACAGTGAGGGAAAGATGTTAGCAATAAACGGGGTGTCTTTAGTTGGGGGGGGAGAATATGAAGCCTTGATCTTAATTGTGGGTTGTGTTTTTGTGGGTTTTGTTTTTTGTTTGTTTGTTTTTGGGGGGTCATCCTTGGGGGAATAATCTTTTAAAACCCAAATGGAGCTACCAAACAGTTCCGGTCGGAGCTCTGGTGCCGCATTACCTGGTGCCCTGGTCGAGATCTTCATGGAATGATTTTAAGCTACTTGGTCATTGGTCAAGGGGCGCTTGCTTTTCTCCTCTCCCAGATCCTGCAGGATTCTAGCATCCCCAGGTAGGTTGAGAAAGGAACGGGATGCGGGCATCCCTTTAATTCACCCCATTTGGTGAACACCTTCTCCTGGCCCACGTGCTCCCAGGATGCAGGTTTGAGTGAGCTACCCCTCTTACATGAAATTTGGTTGGTGGTGATAGAAAACAAATAATCACAAAATACAAACTGCCCTAGCAGGTTTGAGGAGCAAGCAGTGGCTGAGGTTGACACGGGACCTCCTTGGGCCAATCTAAGGAGGGACATTTCAGGGCAAGGTCAGAAGATGAGCAGAAGCCACAGAGACCAGCAGCCGCTGGGAGAGCATTGGCTTGGATAGGGACCAGCAAGCAGCCAGTAGGAAAGGCAACTCTCACGGTTGAATGGAGAGTGGTGTATAGTGGTGTATAGGAAAGTGGTGTATAGAATGGAGAGTGGTATATAGGCCAAGCAGGAGCCAGCTCAGGGAGGGCTTTGGGTGGCAGGGATCACTGTGGTGGTCTAGACTAGAGGACGCACTTGATCACAGAGGAAGGGGGCAGGAGGCCAGACAAGGTTTGCCACTGGAACAGAAGTGTGGGGCCATCACATAAGGTGATTTGGTGGATGGGGGAACCATTTACAGAGCTGGGGGAGGAACAGACTGGAGAGGGATGAGAACGAGGTGATCGAGGGGAGGGCATTTGTAATTGCACTTCACATGTGTTCCTTTTGAGATGTTTGTGAGATGTCTGTGTGGGGGGGCATCAGGCAAACAGGTAGGCATACAATAGGGCATCCGCTGTCCCAGTCCACAGGGAGTGAGAGAGCCCTGCAGGGGGGAGACAGGTGGAGGAGGAGCTGGGTAATGGGAACAGGGGACAGGGAACAGTTGAACAGGAGGCGATGGCGAGTCAGGCGCCAGGGCAGAAGAATGTCCCCGGAACATGCGGGTCAGTCTCTGCGGGACACGGAGACCTGTGGATATGCTCTGTTGTCCCCCACGGGGTTCCCAGCTGTCACTATCCTCCAGGATGTGCTGGGGGGCTCTGGTGGAGATGGGTCATTTTTGAGGGCTCATAGAGTCTCAGAGTAATGTTTCAAAGCAAATTGGCACATTTTCCCAAACTTTCAAATGTATCTCATCACAGTTCTAGGTTTGGCCATCCTGTCTATAATTTCTTACCTTTCTAGATTATTTAAATTTGTTAGAAATTTCACCATGTTATTAACGGTGTTTCATGATTCTGAGATGTACTTTTTTTTTTTTTTTTCCAGATTGTAGTATCTCTGAAATCAGGTTGTGTTTTAGAAATAATCAAGATTTAGATCTAATAAAATACAGTGTGTATGCTATTTTACTTGTTCGTAATTTGAATTAATAGGAGTGACATAACTGTTAAACTTACATATTCACTGTGTAGTTTTCCAGAAGAGCTTTCATGGATAGAAGGGTTTTTTTTTAATTATTTAAATTTTACTGACAAAAGAACAGGTGCAGATTTGGGTTGGGGTAGAGGTTAGGTCTTCTTTCTGTAGACTGGGATTGGGGTCCGTGTAGGCCATATTGAAGGAGGTTGTGTGCACAAGAACATGTGAGGAGGCGGTAGACGGGAGGTAGTTCCTGGGCAATCCCCCAGAAGAAGAGGCCCCATCATTCCTGGTGATACTGTCCTAGCTGCCATTTTCATCTTCCATTTTCATCTATCCAGTCTTCCTGGGCAGAATCTCTTAGGGGAAGGGTGGGACATCTCTGCTTTTGTGGTCACTATTCAGTTTTTTTCTTTCTTGGAACCAATGCCGTTTCAGGAGAGTCACCCAGTAGGTGAGTTTATCATTCTTTCTCTCTTTTTTTTTTTTATTTGGCAGAGAGAGAGAGATCACAAGTAGGCAGAGAGGCAGGCAGAGAGAGAGGGGGAAGCAGGCTTCCCGCTGAGCAGAGAGCCCGATGTGGGGCTCGATCCCAGCACCCTGAAACCGTGACCTGAGCCGAAGGCAGAGGCTTTAACCCACTGAGCCACCCAGGTGCTCCTGTCGTTCTTTCTCATAACACTAGACTCTGCAGTTTTAAACAAGCTGCTCCGGTGACTCAGATGTAGAATGACGTTTTCAAGAGCCTCTGTCCGTTACCGTGATGGCAGTCTGCCGTCCAGCTGTCCCGCTGTCCAGGGGGCTGACTTTGTTGGTCTCCTTGTCCACTTTAGTACCTCAGAAGGCTTCCCCCAACCCTTGTTTGTCTTATTCTCCTAATTTTCTGTCTTCTGTATCCAGTTTCTGATCCCTGAGGGGTAAAGACTTGAAATGACTAAGCAGGGTGAAGCCTCATGAACCCAGGGGTTTCCTTCAGAGATGCTCCCCTTTCCATAACCCTGTGCTTTAGCTCCTTGTACTTCACCGCGGGAACTTAAAGTCACTGACCAGTTGGTCGTTCCCTCCACCCCAGGACCCAGGAGAGCCCTCCTGTGCTCGTGGGGAAACGAACAGCGAGGGAGTGTGGGCGCACCCCCTCAGATCACTCCGTAGTTAGGGATGGTGCCTCAGTACTTGAACTGGGAAGCAGGGGCAAAGGCTAGGAAGTCAGTGTGTGTCATTCTTAGTAACCGCAGTGTTTGTGTATTTTTAAGAGTTTACGTCTGCTTCTCTCCTCTTATTCCTATACCTATATCTTGAAGATCCTTCAGAGAATGTGGATGCCAGGGCCTTTGAAGAATAACTTAGTCTAGAAATCTTTTCAGTAGCTGTGTAAATCCTTGCTACTGTTTAAACCTTTGTTTTGGCAATAAATATCAGCTGGGAGATAGCCTAAGCCCAAAATAGGATACTTTGCAAATACCAGGAAACTATAAATTGAGAAAAGTGAGCAGTGTTCCTTGATATCAGGCGTAAGCTTAGGGATTACAAGTACTCATAATCATTTGACTTTCTCTCCAGCCTCTGATTAGTACAGCCCTTTCTTGAGCCATCCCTCTAGGTAGCAGCTCGCATGATCTCCAGGGGCACTCTGCTCTGGCGCTCCCTGCGGAGTGGAGAGCCCGCAGGAAGGTCTAAGGCTGGCCCGCGTCCCCACTGACTGTTGGTGTCACCACTTGGACCTTCCTGTCAGCAGCAAGTGCGACTGAAATTGACCAGGCGTTTCTGAGGGGTGAGATGACCCTTGGAAGAACTCTGTAGAGAGCACGCTCTGTCTGGATGGGGACAGTCATAGCTTGCGCAGGGGTCAGCACCTTCCGTCACTGCATCTGAAGTACCACAGGCCAATGTCCCCTTCCCTTTCCATGGCTGCCTGAAACAGCCCTGAGGCTCACGTCACAAGACACCAGCTTGCCACGTGAAGAGTGTGCCCGGTTACCGAATACTTACCGTGACAAGTATTCCTGAAGAATATGGTCAAGTGTATTGATATATTCAAGAAAGATATTGTGTAAAACTTTCTGGTAAATTGGTAATTCTCTTGATCTGGTCATCTGGTGAATGGGTCTGATGTTGAGACCCTTGGTCTGGCTGGCCTGTCACCTTGGCGATCGGAATAGATCCAGCACATTCTACCTTTTAGGGGTTTTTCTGCAGAAGCGGGTAACCACTCACCCCTCCTTGGCAGACTGACTCCAGTTTGGAAGGAGTGACCTTGAGGCGCGAGGCTGGGGAGAGAATGGGATGGGTGTCCAGTTGTTAGTCCCGCCTTTGCTGCTGCCGCCTCCATCTATCATGTTTTCTTCCTTGATGTAACCATTTGTTTTCTGTTCTTTTTTTTTTAAGGTTTTATTTATTTATTTGACAGAGAGATCACAAGTAGGCAGAGAGGTAGGCAGGGAGAGAGGGGGAAGCAGGCTCCCTGCTGAGCAGAGAGCCCGATGCGGGGCTCGATCCCAGGACCCTGAGATCATGACCTGAGCCGAACGCAAAGGCTTTAACCCACTGAGCCACCCAGGTGCCCCTGTTTTCTGTAAAATCACTTCTTATTTGGAGGATTATTTAAGAATCATTCTTGTCCAGCTTGCTCTTTTTAAGTTATTGTCTTATGGGATTTAAACCTTAAAGTGTAAGTGTAATCTTATTTCTTAAAATCAATAAGCACCAAGCAAAAAGAAGAGAATACGAGAAACATTGTTCGGTCTATCTGAACAGCTGTGTCTTTTCTTTACCAGTTGATCTTTATCATCTCAAAGGTGATTATCGCCTCTTCCTAGTTTGATGGCTGTGAGCACTTAATGAGCATTTTCTCTATTTTATGACACCAAAGCTTTGCATACCCAGCTGTTCTAGGGTCCTTCAGGGGAAATCAGAACAAGCACATGTTGCAGAGCAATTCTGTGTCCTGCCTGGTGTTTGCTTTGGTGTCATTTTTGAGATTTTTTTTGGTGGAGGCTGGGGAGAAGTCAGGTTTCCAGGTGGGCCAGGGCACGGATGCTAGAGGAGCATGGGTCTGAACCCCACTGGAGATGTGTCTGACGTGCTGTCTTCAGGAGTCCCAGCCTCGTGTGAACTTAAGGCAGTAGTTGCGTGGAGAGAGGAAGCACTTGGACCACCTCCGCGCACCGCCCCTGGCCTGTTCCCTCTTACCTTGGTCAGTTCCTGCTATATGCTGTTGGCACTGGTCTTTACAGACATTATAGCCTTTGTTTGGATGCTTAATGTAAAACGACTTTTTTCTAGAAAGAATGCCAGGATAAATTTTATGATATGTGCTCTTAATGCACATCTGTGATTATATCCTTAGGATAGAGTGCAGGGCATACATATAGGTGGGTTTGGTGCGGCTTATTTAAAGCTGTGTAACAATAACAATTATAACAAAAGTACTTATTAGTTTCCTTTAAATATTAAGGAATACCAGAATATTAAAGGCTTGCTTTTCAAGCTTGTTGGATGGATAGGGGTCTGAACAATGATTAAGTTATGGTGACAAGTAATACATGAAAGAGCATGTGGCCAAATCTAGCAAAGACTGGAGACGGGCAAGCAGGCTGGAGACCCTGCAGCTGCTGGGCCAGTGAGCTCTGCGTTCACCTGCTGTTCTCGAGGCTCTGAGTGTTCACATGCAGGGTAGAATCACGATTGAGCTGTTGTGACTCCTGCACCATGCTGACCTCCTTCCGTCGTTAAGAATTGCATGTGAGCTCATTCAAGTTCCAGAAATGGATGTTATGTATATTTTAAGGGTTTTGGTGGATACCGTGATACTGCCTTCGGCAGAAAGCTGTATACCTTGTCTCCAGTATTACACAGTGCTTCTGTGGCTGGGGTGATCGTGCTGTCCTTTGATAGGAGAAAATGGTGTTTCATTATGTTGATTTGCATTTCTTTCATTACTGATGAGAATTAAAGTACTTAGATTTGGAGACCTTTTTTTTTCCCCAAGATTTTCTTTTGTTTTAGAGTGAGTGAGAGCTCGAAAGGGGGGGGGGTGGCGGCAAGGGGGAGACTCTCAAGCAGACTGCACATGGAGCCTGACACAGGGTTTGATCCCAAGACCCTGAGATCATGATCAAGAGTTGGATGCTTAACCGACTAAGCTACCCGGGTGTCTCTAGAGACATGCGTTTCTTTCCTGAGTGACTTAATTCCTGTCTTCTGCCAGTTTTTCTGTTAGGTTCTCTTAGAACGCTTTACGAAAGCAAAGTGGTTAGCTCTCTGTCAAGGTAGGGTGCAGAGAACCTAAGGGTGCGGCTCAACTGCTAGACAGCGGCCTCCCTGAGTATGAGGCACCCTTTCTGGGCCCCTGTTACTTTTATTGTACCTCGGGATTGGCCCCACGTTAGTTCCTCCCTTGGTGATTGGGTATTAGATGAGCTGCTGCTTGTTGAGCACTGAACACAGCCTGTATCAGACTCACCTATGTGCCTTTTTTCTTTGCAGTGTTTTGTTTTCTTCTCACTGTGAAAGTACATACATGTTCATTTTGGAAAATCAGGGGAAAAGTATAACACTTTTAACGCTAAACAATAAAGCTCCCCCTGTGGAACGTTAACAAGTACAAATGCTTCTGACTGCCTCGGCTCTGTGAATCCTAGTCTGGGACGGGGGGTGGGGAATTGGTTCAGAGGGGTTTTACTGGGGATCGGTTAGGGACTACCGCTTTGTGGTTTGGTTTGGTTTGGTTTGGTTTTTGATGAAGGCCTTTACCACCTTTGCATCACAGAATGTTCATCTTAATTACCTTCTGGGATCTTTACAGTTTTAATTTGCACATTAATTCTTAAGTGTTTTCTATTGATTCCTCTTGTTTCTTTTTTCTCCACAGTAGAATGTTTTCTAATTCTAAAAATGGTAGACACTTACTGTAAAACATTCAAACAATACGTAGTTATGAGCGGGATCTCACCCCTGCCCAGGGAAAGCCACCAGATCATTCTAACAAAGTTTTTTAAAGAACCAGGTACAGATATATAAAGTCAATAAGGAAAAACTGAATTATTTCATGGTATTTTTTAACTTTTTTATTTTTTATTTTTTTATATTTTATTTATTTATTAGAGAGAGAGAACACAAACAGAGAAGCAGGCAGAGGCAGAGGGTGAAGCAGGCTCCCTGATGAGCAAGGAGCCTGATGCGGGGCTCAATCCCAGGACCCTGGGATCATGACCCGAGCTGAAGGCAGCTGCTCAACCAACTGAGCCACCCAGGCGTTCCTTAACTTCCTTTTTTAGCTTAACATGTTATTTAGACTGCTTTTTGTGAAAGCATAAAGATCTACATTGTTATTGTTACAATCGTTTTATTACATCTCACAGGTCTGGGTTGGGGGAGGGGAGGCGTCAGGAATTTGGGCCAGCCTTGGCTGGGCCATTCTTTTCCACTTGGCTTTTTTACTAGGGTTACTTGAAGTCTGCCTTTCTTTTTCATGGTTGCCTGTTATTTCACTAGGTCTGCAGCCAATAATTAGTCTACCTTCAGTAGGATTTAGGGGTTTTCCTGTTTTAACCAGTAATTTAATCAAGGTATGATGTCTGCCTTTGCACAGACGGTTCAGCATGCTAGCCCACTTTCTTAGCTCCCTAATAATACCTATAAGAAGTGGAACTACTAGATCAAAAAAATGCACATTTTTCTTTTTGATACACGTTGCTTTCCAAAGTTAAACTAAATTGCGTTATCACCAAAGCACCTGGGTATTGTATACACTCTCATCAGTACCAGCTATTATATTATTTTGGTCAAATTGACAAATGGAAAATGCCTTTTTATTTTAATTTCTTTTTTTTAAGAAGAAAGTGAAATAAGGCTTTAAAAAATCTTTTTTATTAAGATATAACTCACACCATACAATTCCCACCTTTAAAGTGCATAATTCAGTGGTGGTTTATATTGTGCAACAGTTACCTCAATTTTAAAGATTGATTGATTGAATGATTTTAGAGAAAGAGAGAGTGAGTGGGAAAGACAGAGGAAGAGAGAATCCTGAAGCAGACTCCCCGCTGAGCACAGAGCCCAAAGAGGGACTTGATCCCAGGTCCCTGAGGTCATGACCTGAGCAGAAACCGGGAGTCAGAGTCTTAACTAGCTGAGCCACCCGGGTGCTCCTCACCGCAGTCAATTTTAGAACAGTTCTGTTACCCTGAAAAGAAACCCTGTACTATTTGCAGTTACTCCCCATTTTCCTTGAACCCCCAGCCAGAAGCAACCAGTAATGTATTTTCTACCCCTGTGAAATGACTTATTCTGGACATTTCAAAGGAGTGGAATTATACAGTGTGTGCTCTTTTGTGGTATCTGTTTTAACTGAGCACAATGTTTTCAGAGTTCCTGATGCAGCACTTGTTAGTGTTTCCTTTTCGTGGTTGAGTAGTCTTCCATGTGGATATATCACGTTCTGTTTTCCATTCATCCCTTACTGGGCATCTGAGTTGTTTCGGCGTTTTGGCTGTTATGATTAATGCTGCTACAAACATTTGTGTAAGCATAGTTTTCACTTCTTTTGAGTAGATACTTAGGTGGGGAATTGCTGGGTCTTATGGTGACTCTACGTTTAACCTTTTTTTTTTTTTTAAGATTTTATTTATTTATTTGACAGAGATCACAAGTAGGCAGAGAGGCAGGCAGATGGGGGGAGGGGGGCAGCAGGCTCCCTGCTGAGCAGAGAGCCCGATGCGGGGCTCAATCCCAGGACCCTGAGACCATGACCTGATCCGAAGGCAGAGGTGCCAACCCGCTGAGCGGCGCCCCTAGGTTTAACCTTTTGTGGAGCCTCCACGTCCTTTTCCAAAGTGACTGCCCCATTTAACACATAGCTTTCCATGCGCTCTTTAGCACGCGCTGTGCCTGCTGCTGTTCATCGTGGCCGTCCTGGTGGGGGCGAGGCATGTCTTGTTGTGGTTCTGATATGTGTTTCCCTGATGGCTCCTGGTGCTGAGCAGCTTTCTTGTATTTATTGACCATTTGTGTGTCTTCTTTGGGGAATATTCAGATAGTTTGCCCATTTTTTAATTAGGTTATTTGGCTTTTCAAGACCAATTGAGTTGTAAGAGTTCTTTGTATGTTTTAGATGCAAGTGCCTGTCACATCTATGATTTGCAAATATTTTCTCCCATTCTTTGGGTTGTCTCTCACTTTCTCAGTAAAGTCCTTTGAAGCAAACAGTTTTTAATTTTAATGAGGCCCAGCTTCTCTTTGTTGTTGCTGCTGTTTGTGCTTTTGGTGACATACCTAAGAACTCATCGCTTAGTCCACGGTCATGAAGAATTACTCCTGTGATTTTTCTGAGAGCGCCACAGTTTCAGTGCCCACTGTTAGGTCCTGGGTTTGTTCGGAGTAACTGGGTGTGGTGTGAGCGAGGGGTCCACGTTCATGCTTCTGAGGGTGAGGGTCCAGTCCTTCCCTCTTTGCCATTCTTCTTCCCTCTGTTGAGTGGTTCTGCCACTGAGCTGTGGAACGTGTTTTATGTTTGTCGTATCCTTGTATTTCCTTTGTTGAGGTGTCTGCACATTTCCCACAAACACTTTTTAGTGGAGTAGTGGTGCTTTTTGTTGGTTTTTTTTTTTTTTTTTTTTTCCCTCTTAAGAGCTCTTTATGTGATAATAAATGCCACAGCCTTCCTGGAAAACAGACGTTTCAGGAGCTTAAAAAATGGTCCTATTGGGGTACCTGGGTGGCTCAGTTGATTAAGCATCTGCCTTCAGCTTAGATCCTGATCTCAGGGTCCTGGGATTGAGCCCCGGCCTAGCAGGGAGTCTGGTTTTTCCTCTGCCCCCTCCCCCCTCATGGTTGTGCTCTCTCGCACACATGTGCTCGCTCTCTCTCTCGGAAATAAATAAAACCTTTTTAAAAAATGGTCCTATTGGGGCACCTGGGTGGCTCAGTCTTTGGGCGTCTGCCTTCGGCTCAGGTCATAATCCCAGGATCTTGGGAGCGCCCCCCCTGCTTCTCCCTCTCCCACTTCCTCTGCTTGTGTTCCCTTTCTCGCTGTCTCTCTCTCTCATATAAATAAATCTAAATATTTTGGGGGGGCTCTATCTTTTGACTATTTCTACTTCTCAAAACAACCATTTTTTCTTCAGTTTTTACTTTTTAAATTTCACTCTTTATATTCAGTTTTTCTTACCTTTATTCTAAAAATAGTCTTTATTTTTTTATTACTTTTGTCGACTTTAATCTAGGCTTATTCACTTTAATTCATCTGGAATTTATATTTAAGGTGACATAGGAGTCACATATTGCTGCTACCACCCTCTAACTTGGGATACCACCTTATGATATACTAATTTCATAGATACACAGGTCATTCTCCAGACTTACAAATAAAGAAATCTATAGTTTTATGGTTTTGGTATCTGGAAAAATAGGTTCCCCCTTTATTTTTACTGTTTTTTAAAATTTTCTTAGCTATTGAATAAACTGTATACAGTTCTTCTGGGCAGATTTAAAACATGGCAGGGGTTGTTTTGTTTTGTTTGAAGGGAGGTTCTTGCCTGAGCATTTTTCTCCATTCTCAGGCCTGCCAGGGCAGTGAGCACTGAGCAGGGAAGTTGGTAGTATCTGAAGGGTGTTTCTGATGGATTTCAGGACACTCACAGTCCTTGCGGCCCTTTCGTCTCCTTAGATATCAGTCTGAGAGTAGAGGCACTTGACTCTGCCCTGCATTTGTCAGCACCTTGCTAAGTGCACTGGCCCCGTACGAGTCTCCAGAGTCATTGGGAGGGCCAAGCACAGGCACCTGAGGCATGTCTTCTGTTCTATTTTGCCCGAGACACGTGTCTACGATGTGTAAAGCTCATTAAGCATCTACTGATGAACGTGTGCCTTAGATTTTCCAGCTGTGCTCTTTTGACATGTTGAGCTTTCAAATGAAAATAGGGTAAGTAAGTATAGTTGAAAAAATGTTATTAAGAACATCCCAAATGAGAATCAATGTGTTAATTTTTAGTAACCTAAAGGCAGTCTATTTATAATTCAATTGTAAGTTTAGGCATTTCACCTGACTTTTATATGATTTATATTTTTGTATGTAGCCTTTCTGTATTTTAAGAACTAGGACAACTGGCACGGTCTCTTCAACAAGTCAGCATCATGAGAAGATAAAGGGGGAGGAAAGCAATAGATGAACCTTAAAAACAACCAGCAAATGTGGGGCATGGGCCTTAATTGGGTCCTGTTTCTGCAAACCAATTCTAAAAGACACTTTTTGGACAACTAGAGAAATTTGCATATAGACTAAGTGTTAATGAATATTAAGAAATTGTTGGTTACTTTGTTAGGTGTGATAATGGTATCCTTTCTTATCTACTTTACTGTATATTTGATATTTTTGTAAATGCAACAGAGAGAAGCCTAAGCGAGGGTCCTCTTCCATTTCTCTGTTCCTATTGATTTCTTATTGGACTTTCTATCAGTGGGAATAACCCGGTTGAGAAGGGGACTTTGAATATCGGGGTGCATCCTACTGGAGGCATAGTCGGAAGCTGTTTGTGAAAGCTGTATTTTAAGTTGCAAGAAAAGGGGGCAAGGAGTAGCGTCATGTTCAGCAGTGGGGGATTGGGTAAATGAATGAATAGCCATATGCTCATTACAAATCATGCTGTCATATTGTATAAAACAACTTAATAATATGAGACAGAGCCTGGAGTAAATACCAAGTCACGTGTGTCTGTGAGTGAGGGATAGAAGACTGTTGGTTATGGTTCATACCTAGGTATGTACACAGAAGAAAAGACTGCAAGACGAAAAACCTATCAGCACTTTAAGAGTGGACTTGTGGATGTTGGGATTTCAAGTGTTAATCATTTCCTTCATAGTTCTGTTGCTTTTCAGATTTTCTGCAGCGTGCATGTAGTGTTTTTACACAGGGGAAAAATTAACATAAGGAAGGAGAGGTTCTCTTAACGCCAGAAGTTAAGTGCTTCTCCGGTCAGCGTGCTCTGCCTCACAGCTAGGACTTCGCTTTTGCTGTGGACTCAAGTTGGGCTTCCAGGATTTGTGGTCCTGAGCAAGCCTGGCGGCTTTTCTATATACTTATTTTCTCAGTTCTATTTATAAAGAAAAAAAGAAAACAAAACTCTGTAGCATTTTTAAAATGAGCTTGCATTCATTAAGAAATGTTTGTATAGGTTTTTTTCTCTCCCTAATTGCAGGTAGATAGTTTTGATGCTTCCTAGGAAAAGTCAGAGGGGTGGTGTACTTTGGGGGAGGCAGTGTGTGCTGGGAGCTGGGAGCTGTGGGGTCAGAGCCGGAGAAAAGGCTAGAAAACCCCGCACTGTGGACTGTGTTGCACATTAGCAACGTCACATCCCCCTCACTTCCTGAGTTTCTTAGGTAAGTTTTCAGAAGAACGTTGGTCTTCTGTACAGATTAAGGAGACTCCACAGGTCACCTTTCTCATTCTCTTTGCGGTCAGGGGGTGTGGCCGGCCTTGCTTGCTGGTTTAAAACGATGAAAGCAATTAATTTCCGTACCTTAGCAGATCATCAGATAGTTTTTTGAAACACTTGTCAGATACCTGAGTTGAAATTTTATTAGAAAGCAAAACATTTCCTGAGCATGAAC
The DNA here is from genome assembly GCA_028646535.1 of Procyon lotor. Lineage (NCBI taxonomy): Eukaryota > Metazoa > Chordata > Mammalia > Carnivora > Procyonidae > Procyon > Procyon lotor. The sequence continues at coordinate 2,125,982 of CM053621.1, read as the reverse complement.
AGCTATACAGAAGGGTGGTCTTTTTTTTTGTCTTTTTTTTTTTTT
>CM053621.1:2057039-2125437 GCA_028646535.1 Procyon lotor | reverse complement strand
GTTGCAAATGGCAAGATTTTTCTCTTGATGGCTGCATAGTATTCCATTGTGTATATGTATGTGTACACACACACACACACACACACACACACACACACACACACACACCCTCCTCTTTATCCATTTTTCTGTTGATGGACATCTAGGTTCTTTCCATAGTTTGGCTATTGTGGACATTGCTGCTCTAAACATTCGGGTGCACGTGCCCCTTCGGATCACAATGTTTGTATCTTTAGGGTAAATACCCAGTAGTGCTTTTGCTGGGTCGTAGGGTAGCTCTATTTTCCAACTTTTTAAGGAACCTCCATACTGTTTTCCAGAGCAGCTGTACCAGCTTGCATTCCCACCAACAGTGTAGGAGGGTTCCCTACAGAAGGGTGGTCTTTTTTTTTTTTTTAAGATTTATTTGTTTATTCGATAGAGAGATCACAAGTAGGCAGAGAGAGAGTGTGGGGGAAGCAGGCTCCCTGCCGAGCAGAGAGCCTGATGCGGGGCTCGATCCCAGGATCTTGAGATCATGACCTGAGTCGAAGGCAGAAGCTTTAACCCACTGAGCCACCCAGGCCCCCTTCAGAAGGGTGGTCTTAAGGCTGCGTGTCCTGTTACCATCTGAGGAGAGGTCAGGAGCGAGGAAAGCACGTCCTGGCCACAAGGGAGTGAAATCCGCTGTCGGGGCTGCGGTTCCTCTGATGCGCTGGCGGTTTGTAAGGGCTTGTCCCTGGCCAGGCCTCCACAGCCTTTCTCATCAGGTTGAACCATATGACATGGCCAGCACGTGGCCATGTGTGTCTTGCGGAAACAAGAGTTTTGTACGGTTCAAGCTAAGACAGCCCACAGCCCCTCCTGCACTTGTTATATTGTAGAAGAAGCTGGGTTTGGTTACGATCGTTAAAGAATAAGCGTGATTTTCTTGCTCCGAGATCCTCACACACAAATGAGTTTTAATCAGCCTTCTGAGTTGGTTTATTTTTGTGCTTCTGGATGTTCCTTAAAATCGCTGGTGAATTAAAGAGAACACACCAACTGCCTTCTCTCTGTGGCCAGTATTACCCATCAGCTTTAATGTTAGCTTGAAAAATAATGTGAATTAGACCTCTGAAAGTTTATTAAAATATTTTTGTTAATTTGTTTTATTTTAGTCTCAGATGCAAACTTCAGTGGGAATTGTCCCCACACAGGCGATTGCAGCGGGCCCCACTGCAGATCCCGAGAAACGCAAACTCATACAGCAGCAGCTGGTTCTACTGCTTCACGCCCATAAGTGTCAGAGACGAGAACAAGCGAACGGAGAGGTTCGGGCCTGCTCTCTCCCACATTGTCGAACCATGAAAAATGTTTTGAATCACATGACACATTGTCAGGCTGGGAAAGCGTGTCAAGGTAAGTGCCGTTTTCTGAAATCCCGGTGGCGTAGCTTAGGATGAAATGTGTCTTCGGGAGCTCTCCTGTTACTAAGGTTCCTGCAGCCTCCGTCTCCACACAACAACCAGGCACGGGCCACTGGCTTGCTCACTTGCTCAGGAAAACGGTGGTTTGGTTTCCCATTATTCTGCGAGCTTCTGCTGGATGAGGCCGGGCCCTGCGTTTGTTCTCTTCCTCCTTCCTCTGTCACGGAAGACATTTGTCACCTCTTGAGCACTGCCTGTATCATAAATGTCTAGAGCCTGTTTTTCTTTTGGGGAGGACGGCCCAGGCGCGTGCACACGCCCCCCTCCCTGCACCTAGAGCGTCTGTCTTGCAGCTGTTTCACGTGTGCCGACTGCCGGGGCCCCCGCCGTGCTCCTCCGCCCTTTCATCTTGAGGCCGATCAGGAGACCAGCGACGTTGTCCTGGGCCACAGTGTGTGGCACTGGGAGCTGTGTGCACTGTATCATCCCTGCCACCTCCTTCCTTCTCTTTGAGAAGGGGGTGGATCAGGCGCGTCCTGTGCTCCCTTTCTCCCCTCTTCTCTGGCGGACACCTCAAGTCTACCAAAGACAGCGTTTCTTACTAACAGCTATACTTTCATCTTTGTCCTTCTTCTTTCTCTTCTTACTTGTGCTCCTAGACCTTCAGGAGACTCTCTCCCTGGCCTCCCTCTCTCTCCCTTTGTGACCTTTGTGAGTCCCCAGCATAACCGTGATCCTGATAGAAAAGCAGAAGAGGGTCATGCTAGACCTTTAGAAAGAAATCACAGGGCCTCAGTACAGAGCGAAAATGAAGACTCAAAGTAACTGCTAGGTTCAGTCGCCCTCTCACATGCTTAAGAAAATGCCTGGTGTCCACTTTAGAATCTCCCCAGCCTTCTCCTTTGCTTCTCTGTATGTATTTCTTGAACTTTAGTGTCGAGATGGTTTCATCCTTGAACATAATGTAGAGTTTTTATTTTCAATAGTGACATAAATATAATTTGTCCTAACTTTCATTGCAGTTGTTCAGTATTTCAGTCAGATAGTTTTTGTTTTGTTTTGTTTTTGTTTTGTGGGCTGAACCTTAATCACCATCATCCATGACATTGCTTCTGTGGGAAATTTGTGTTTAGAATCCTCAACAGTCGACTTACAAACGTTTTGGAAAACATCCTGTTTGTAAGTTGAGGACTGTCTGTACTGTGTTATGGTTACACGTGTTACCATTTTCTTATGGAATCTGGCATTATAATTGAGGTGTAATTGAAAGTGTGACGATCTGGATAGAAAAATAACATCTCGTTGTTTTTCTGGTCATAGTTGCCCATTGTGCATCTTCACGACAAATCATCTCTCATTGGAAGAACTGCACACGACATGACTGTCCTGTTTGCCTCCCTTTGAAAAATGCCAGTGACAAGCGAAACCAACAAAGTAAGTGAGCATTGGGGGTAGAGAAGCTCGGAGGTGAGAACAGCTACTTGGAAAGAGAGTGCGGGAGAGGAGGTAGGAATCAGGGCAGAAATGACGAGCACAAGGTCTAGCGGCGAGCAGCGACACGGAGGTGGAGCTATGCCGTGACACCAGGGGGAAGCTGAGTTTAGCAAGAGACGGCTTCTCAGTGTGCACAGGGCCACTTTGGGATCTCGTCCCCACCCCCTGCACACATACCCCACAGCTGGCACCAGCGGAGCAGAACAAAGGAGGAGGGTTGCTGTGACCACAGAGCGGACGTGACGAGGATTCCTATGTCTTGACAGACACTTAGCATCTGAGGGTTTGAATGTCCCGTCACTATAATGGCAGTAACTTCCGAGGGGGGCGGGGAAATAGAGGGGACACTTACTTTGGAATTGAAGCGCCTTGTCCTAAAGTAAGTTTGGAGAGGGCTGTGCTATGGAAGAGTCAGGCAGGCAGGGTCAGTATAAAATGCCACGTGTAGACACTTGGGAGGTTTGCCTTCCATGCAGAGGCAGTTCCCAGACCTGTTTGTGTAACAGTTTATTCAGCACAGATTGAGAATGTCTGCCCCAGGACTGGCCACATCCTGATCATTCTCATCATTCCGTAGTCTTTTGAGCCATCTGTGTAGCCCTTAACTGGTGGGCAGAGCCAAGGCCCCTGCTCAGGAGGCCCGAGTGTGGCTCCCTGGGGGGTCCCTGCCCTTGGTGCACATCTGAGCAGTGAAGGCTTGAGCATCTCTTCCAGTTTTCAGTCCTTTCCTGTCACTTCAGAGGTAAAACTGTGGTCTTTGGGTGTGTCCCTCAGTTTGGGCAGCTAGGACGTGCCCTCTGGTGTCCTGTCACCCCTGTGGCTGAAGCTGCTCCCTGCGACCTCCAGCACCACACAGTCTTGCTCATCTTCATCTCGTCTGTTCCATCTTGTTTGTGGTTGCGTGTTCATCGCTCTTATCCTTCTTGACCATCTGCCTCAAGACCCCACAGCTGCTTGGAGAGCCTGTGCGGCTGTCTCTCTGGGGGTTCCCTTGGGGCGCGGGGCACAGTGGGAAGCATGCTGTTCCTCAAGGTGCCGTGGGTGCTGCTCCCGTGACGCCAGGGGCGTCTCTTCTCAGTGGGTGGCCGCTTGTGGGCCCGTCATCTTCCCTCCCTGCAGTAGGACTCATGCTAAGTCTCCTTTAAAAAGGCACTTCCGTAAATCAGTTAAATTTTTCTTTAGCCACAATTGGAATTAATGCACAGTTTTCCAGGACCTCTCTTTCATGAAGTGAAGTTCTAGGAATCTAGGTCTTTCAGAACCATGTATTTGGGATAGTAGTTCTATTGATAAAGCCTGTTTTTCCTCACAGTTAGTGTGAAACTCTGTTTTTAAACTAGTATGTTGTGGTGGTTACATTTTCTTGTGTTTTAGGACACGTTTCAGTAACAGGCTTTTTAAGTGCCAAAACATTCATTCCATGAATAATAAGTTAGGATTTCATTCTGAACTTCTCATTTGGGGGTGTGGCTTTTCTGGTACCTTTTGTTTTTAGTATGTGTTGCCATGACAATGTTAAACTTTTGTGATTTCTCTTTTTAAGAAACACTTATGTGGTTTTTGTTTTAAAAAAAGAGAAGAAATATATGTGGGTTTGTTTCGTGTTTTTTTTTTTCAACATCCTTATAGCTGCCTGTGTGTTGTGACAGTCGATCCAGTGCGTGCTCTGAAGTGGTAAACCACAGTGTTTCCACCAGTCATAATGTAAGGTGTGAGCGGAGTGATTTTATAACGTAAAGTCACTGGGAATACTTAGATTAACTTTATACGAGGTTCTGGTAACTTTTTTGTAAAAGAAATGAAAGCACTTACGTAAGAAATGGTTAAATACCTCTCAGATTGGTTCTCTGCCCTGAGTGTACGCTTCCGGCTCTCTCTAGCACTGTGGTTTTCTGAGGGCAGAGGCTGATGGGTGAGTGAGAAAGTTCCAGCAGCGTGCTTCTGTGAGTGTCCGCTCTTCCTCCTCACCTAAAGCCGACTGTGCTGGCGGCGTGCGCCCACTGCGGGCTGAGGCAGGAGGAGGAAGTGTGGTTCCAGCTCTGCGACAGATTCAAGTCAGGGGCCAGAGTCAGAATATATACAGCGTGGTGATGTGACAGTTGTGCCACAGGAAGGAGGGGAGCAGCTGCGTGCCCTGGAGGTGGGCTTGGTGGAGCCCAGTTCCAGAACGGTAACAATGGAAGGACACTCCAGGCGGCTTAGACAGGTCTGCACAACCAGCACGGGCTCAGAAGTTCCTGTGGAGGTGAGGGGATCCGGGGAGAGAGGGAGTGTTTGAGGCAAGAGGTTGGGGCCCTGGGGACTTCTGGGAGACGCGCCATGCCTGCCAAGGCTGTACATTCCCGGCAGGTTCCCTGCAGATGCTCCCCCACTTCACTGCCTCGCTCGCTCTGTGGACGTCTCGCTGACAGAACCTACCCGCATCGTCTAAGCCACACCATTAGTTACCTATCTGGCCTCTGTTGGAGTTTTGTTTGATTCTTCTTTGTTTTCTTGAAATAAAGTTATCGCTCATCTTGAGCTATCCCTCCCTTGTAGAGATAATTAGATTTTATTGAATAATTAGGACTGTTCAAGGTATACACCTAAAGTCAGTTCTAGCATCTGACTTCCAGTAAATTCCAATGCACCGGGCTATGTGGACACAAGACCAAATTTCTTATGTGAATTCCTGTTGCCTCATCAGTGGGGTTCTTGCTACTCAAAGTATAGTCCTCAGACCAGGCTGCACAGGCAAAAATGGAGAAACTCCGCCCCATCTCAGACCTCCACTATTAGAATCCGCATTTTAACAAAGTCCTAGGTGATTGGTATGCACAGTAACACCTGAGATGCGCATCCCTGGCTGCCTTCAAGGGCTGGGTGTTTGTCCCAAAGCTCTTGAGAAGTTTCGAGTCACTCTGGGAACATCATGGATTTCCCAGCTCAGAATCCCACAAGGATTGTCAAAGTCAGTGCTGCAGGATTAGCCTCCTCCCAGACCAAACCCAGTCACTGCCCACAGCCACCTTAGATGTGTGCTGAGCCCCACAACTTGACGATGGGGAATGTCTGAGTCCGCAGTCCTCTGGTCCGGCTCTTGAATACCTCCAGGGGCTTGACCCTCACTACCTGGTCTGGCTCTGTTCCAGTTTTAAGCACCTATGATTGTAAAGCACCTTCCTTCATGACGTGAGTTCAGATCTGCCTCCTTAAAGCTTCTGCTTGTGGAGCAGCCTGTTCCGGGGCGCAGTAAGTGGTGTTGAACAGACCCTTGTTCCACCTGAGAGCCCTTCAGAGACTCTCAGATGCCTCTTTTGACGGGCTGTGCCTGGGAGAGGGAGCAGAGGTTGCAGTGGAACTTGAATGGCTATAGGGTTAGAGCTGTAGGCTTGTCTGCCCATAATTTAAGTACCCAGCAGTCAGTGGTGATGCACTTAAAGTAGCCTTTGCCTTGCTCTTCTGGGTCCCACACTGTTGCCCCTCCTGAGTCATTTGGCTTCTGCAGAAGACCTGTTGCACATCTTGTGTGTTCTTGCTCGGTGGTGGCTGTGCTGAAGGTCCAGCCCTGGGCCTTAGGTGTTCTCCTTTCTTGTCCTGCCCTATGCCGTGCACAGGAAGATGCTGGAGGGACACCAGGCTGGCTCTGTCGGTAGAACACCTGACTCTTATCAATCAGGTTTGTGAGTTGGAGCCCCACGTTGAGTGTAGAAATTGTTTGTTTATTTTTTAAAAAAAAAAAAAAAAGGAAGATGCTGGGAAGGAAGGCCGTCCCGATGCATGCAGCACGTGGGAGCCGCTCTGCAGGGACGCTGCAGGGCTGAGTGAGTTGCAGCGTGGCTTTTTCAGTAGAAATCTAAGCGGTGACTAGTTAGTAGCTGCTTTGTCTGCTTCGTGCTAAGTCTCTGACCGTGCTGACCAAGCTTTGAAATTTAGTTTGTCCATTTTCATTGGATTTTCACTTCGAGTCCAGTTTTACTGCAGACGACTGGGGACTTGAATGTTTGCAGTGTGCGCTGGATGCGGGACCTGTTAGCGCAGCAGTCTCCCTTCTCTTGGAGGAAGGGCGTGAAAAGTGGCAACGGGCCCTAAAAAGAGCCCACTAGAAGACTTGGCCTTTAGTTTCCCAGATCACGGGCTCCCAGTTTAGCTGCAGCAGGGGAGTGGGGAGGCTGTGGAGATGGGGGAGGGGGGCATCTTGAAGAGGTGCTGCTGGCCGGAGTGCCGCTGACCCAGGGAGGGGAGCCACACTGATGGGTTGGGACACTGTGAGGGGACAGAGACTGTGTATGCAATACACCATTAGGCTCTAAAAAGATAAAAAGATGTAAAAATGGGAATAAGAACAAGAGGTTTTGACATTTAAAGAGGTAAATGTCAATACTGTGTAAAATACTGATGATTGTGGAAGGCCTTGTTCTCAGCGATGCCAGATGAATGAGTGTTGCTGACTTTAGCACTTCTTGGTTTTGTTCAGCCCCAAGGCCTGCAGTCCTGCATGCGGGGAGGACCCTGGGAAAGCCCGCCACTCTGCCACCTGCCACAGGTCCCTGAACTCGGCAGGGGCTTTCCAAGGCTGTGTGCACGGCCTCCAGACTTGAGCCACGTGCTGGTCCTGCCTTCAGGGAGTGCACAGGGATGAGCATGGTTTTCTCCCTCCAGCGCCTGGAGTCCCCATGACTTAGGGGGTTATTAGGTTAACGTGTCCTCTCTCCCAGCCACCCCTGTGCTCCCCGAGTGCAGACTTCGTGCTCGTGTCCCAGAGCCTCACAGAGTGCCCCGCACAGTCCTCACGCACTCCCACCTGTGGACTCACTGAGTGAGTGTGTGGGGTGGAAAAAGGCCCCGAGAGAAGCAGAGGCCCAGTAGGCATTCTGGGAATTGCAGGAAGCGGTTTGGGGCATTTTGATGGAAAGGATGGCATTTGGAGCTGGGTGGATAAAAATAGAGTAAATCGAGTATAGTAGGAAAAGTTATTTCACCCTGAAATGACCACCTAGACACCTTTCTTTAAATTCCTCTCCACAATTCATCACCATGTGTAGCAAATATAATCTGGGTCTGTTATTTCTTATACCAATAGGTGATAGAAAAATAAACCATCCTACCATTATTACTTTCTTTTTAACATCAGAATGTTGTGTTTTGTTTTGTTTTTTAAGTAGGCTCTGTGCACAGTGTGGAGCCCAGCTCAGGGCTTGAACTCACAACCCTGAGATCAAGACCTGAGCTGAGATCAAGAGTCCGATGCTTAACAGACTGAGCCAGCCAGGCGCCTCTAACATCAGAGTTCTTTTAGAAAATTTGGCCTGTCAGTTTTAGGAGTTTGGTGGGCACATGTTGAAAGTTGGGACAGGGAGGGAGTGTTAACTATTGGAGAACTTTTGAAGAAATCATACACGATTTGAGCTACACACGTACCATAAAGTGTACTTTGGGAATTGCTTTTCATTTATAATAATGAGGTGCTTGGTGTGTGTAATTGTGTCTAATGAGTGTTAATGAGTTTGAGATCTGAATATCTTTACTAGAAAAGTTAATAGTATGGAATGTGTAATTACCAAGTGTTTTTTTTTTTTTTGTTTTTTTTTTTACACATTTAGCTTTAATTAAAATACTCTGATAAGCATGTGGGTCGTTTGTGTTATAGCGGCATGGATGAAGGTGAGAATATTATTGTTACACGTAATTGTCAGAATATGAAAGGAAAGCTTTGTGATAGTGCTTAATGTGTCAAAGATCATGTTATAGTATCAATTTTATAAGTTACTGTTTATAACATGACTCCACAGTTTGGGGAAGTTGAAAAGAAGGGAAATCTTAAGAATAAATAGTAGGACCTAAAACTTCTGGCTTATGGTAAGTGCTCACCAAATGAGGCTGTTTGGATGGTTGGACAGAGGGATGAATTGAACTTGAAGTGACCGAGGAGATGCACATTTGGGGTCCTCTCCGTTAACTTTGAAGTCCCATTGGGAATCTTTATGTTGGTACAGATTTTCCTTTGGTCTTTGGGATTGGCCCCGGCAGACGGTGGGGTACCGGGAGGGAGTGCCCTGCACGCCATCAGTGGGCCGGGTGGCGGAAGCTGAGGGTGACTGCGTGAGGCTGTGCCGGTGCCTGAACCTCAGTGCTACTGAGGTGACGCCTGGATAAACGAAAATCCATGCAGAAGCGCCAAGCCTCGTCCCATCCATTAATTTTAGCTAGATCAGTCGGTCAAGTACAGTATTTCTTGAGCAGCTTTAAATAGCCAGACAGCTTAGCATGGGGCCTTCCTGCAGAGGAAACCATAGGGAAGAAAGGTTTGGTGTTAATGCCATTGCACATCCAAGTTTTGAGGAATTGAAATGTTGTCGTTAAAAAGATTATGTCCTAGACTTACAAACAAGGAACAAAACTGACTAACTGGGTATCACTACTGCCCCTTCTGTAATCCTCTGTACCTGTGCAGGTGAGCAGAGAAGGGCCCCAGGGAAAGTGGCAGCCAAAGGGGGCCCCCCTTAGTTCATGTCAGTGATGGCAAATGACCCCGCCCAAAATCAGAACAGTTTCTGTTATCACTTGTTGGCCCCTCCCCTGAAACAGACTTCTGAGTCTCTAGATTTCATACATAATATTCATTAATGAGCTCTGATTTTGCGATGTGCTGCTTTGTAAGATCAAAGCTTGAATTTCCTTCAGGTTTTTGCTCCTCAGGCGCTGCTGTGCAGAACAGGTGACTAGCCCAGGTCCCCTTTCTCTGCGCAGTTCCGTTCTCAGTAGCCTTGTTCCGTTGCCTCATGACATACATAGATAGTCTGTTGATGAAATTGTACTTGCTTCTCAGCTTGTCAATCATTTACGGGCTTCTCCCTTTTACTTACCTTTTTCGTTTGTCTGTCTGTTTGTTGTTATAGCCATCCTGGGGTCTCCAGCTAGTGGGATTCAGAACACAATTGGTTCTGTTGGCACAGGCCAGCAGAATGCCGCATCTTTAAGTAACCCAAATCCCATAGACCCCAGCTCCATGCAGCGCGCGTACGCGGCTCTTGGACTCCCCTACCTGAACCAGCCCCAGACGCAGCTGCAGCCTCAGGTTCCCGGCCAGCAACCAGCACAGCCTCAAACTCACCAGCAGATGAGGACTCTCAACCCCCTGGGTAGGTGAAGGCACGCTTGAGAATTGTTTGTCCAGGGCAGCCTTGGGAATGCCAAGTCTTTCTGGAGCCCAAGGCTGTTTACCGTTACTGTTCTTACTTAAATTCAAACTAACATACGTATAAATTATGATGATATCTTTTAAGTGCTCGAAATAAAGAACTTCCAGGAAAAGGCTATAGTGCCCATGCAAGGAAGATGTCACAGGTTTGAGAAAAGAGGAACCAACATGACGCCACTATGCCGCTCCTGTCTGGACAGTTTCCATAAGGGGCATTTCACATGGCTCAGAACGCAGAACCTCCCAAGTTAGAATTACGAACGTCCCCCTTACAGACCACTGGTCTCGTGGAGAACTTGTAGGTGGCCCACCAGGTCCTGTCATGTCTTGGTCACAGGCCAACCCACAGCTGGACGTGAGCAGCCCGGACAGGAGCGGCCTGACAGGAGTTTCAGCAGATGTCTCCTGCCTTGGCCTCGTCCCTGGCACGGGGCTTCCTGCTGTCATCGAGGCTCGTCATTAGCCGGGATTTGCTCATTTGCTCACACATCTCCACTGTTTCTGCCATCTCTGCATATTGTGTTTTTAACGCTTTGCTTTAAGTTGACACAGTACTCTTAAAGTGAGCCAAGCAGTTACATCAGTCCGGTGAAGTCAAGATTGTTGTCCTGGTTTGGTGGTTTTCCTGATAAAGTACATATTTTAACCTTAAAAGTGACTCTCTTAAGATTGACTGATTAAGAAACATCTCATTTATTGCTTTTGGACAAAACTGCCCTCGTGTATATCTTAACCTCTAGTGGCCTTGCACCTGGGCTAGAGCTCTCAGACCTGAGCTGTCAGGTGACTCGTACTCCTGTTTGAGGGTGTAATGTGGGAGAAGACTGTTAACCTCTCTCAGTCTCAGCTTCTTACTTTAAAATGAGTACTCTACCCCTGACTCAAATAATACATTATATGTTAATTTAAAATGGTTTTTTAAAATTTTTTAAATTAAAAATAAAAAAGTGAACGCACAGATGTTTTCACTTGCATGTGATTTCTGTGGTTTTATTTTCTGATATGACAAGAAAAGTTGACACAAATCTGCGTGACACGTCAGTTTAGTTGTTAATGAAGCCGGAACAAGAGTCTGAAGCTTGCAGGCGGATCATTTTGTCATGTTTTGTGCGGCCAGAGTCCGTTTACGAGACCAGCTGGCCTCCCCAGAAATGCCTGTGATTGTGGCTGCAGGACGCAGGGAGCAGGAGTCTGCTGCTCAGTTGTACGAGTCAGTTCCCTTCACAACAGGAGCACCCGGCAGAGTTCCTGCCCTAGTGGCTGTTAGTGAAACTCCTAAGAACCACTCACTTATGTGGTGACTTGTTTATGTTATTAGAACTCTGCAGTGTGTATCATCATTTAGGAGTTGGTTGGTTTCTTTCTGTCTTTAAAGGAAATAACCCAATGAACATTCCAGCAGGAGGAATAGCAACGGAGCAGCAGCCACCGAACTTGATTTCAGAGTCAGCTCTTCCAACTCCCCTTGGGGCCACAAAGTAAGACCCGCGTTTCAGTCGGCTCCTGTCTGAGTCACGGTCGCACGTGGAAGTGGGTTGGGAATCCCAAGACTGCTCGTTCCTTAAATGTGTGACAGCGAAGGTAGTGTGGACGGGAGTGCTTTTTATTATTATTATTATTATGACTGTAGAGCAGATAATAAATTAAACACGGTTTCGGTTTTGTTACATACACGTCACTTGGCTGTCCTGAGTTTTTACAAGTCCAGTGCGGTCGAAGAACCTCATCTAAACGAAGCTCATCTGCGTCACTTCAGTCGCTGGAATGAGTGTTCTTGTTCTTCCCCAGCCCACTGATGAACGATGGCTCGAGCCCTGCAAACATCGGGACCCTCAGCACTATACCTACAGCGGCCCCTCCTTCCAGCACCGGCGTTCGGAAAGGCTGGCACGAACATGTCACTCAGGACCTGCGGAGCCATCTAGTGCATAAACTGTGCGTGCCCACCTCACCTTTACTCACATACGATGGGAAGGAACATTTAGTGGCTGAAAGCAGTAGGACAGCTTCACGGTTTCACTGATGTCTGACTTGATTCCTGAGTGGTCCTTGGGTCTCAGATGACGGTGCCCTAGCAGCTGAAGAGAGTCACACGCTTGTTCAGGGAGCCACAGCCACTGCTGGCAGGCCAGAGAATCCCAGTTAGGGCCGGGTGTCAGAGCGTCCATGGCTCTGCCCTGCAGGGGGACATGAACTGTTGCCCATGTTGCAGAGGTCAAGGCTCCTAGTGTGGCCAGACCTTCTGTCCTCTGACCTTTGACATGCAACAGGGAGTTGGGGTTAGCTCAGAAGCTTTTCCTCGTTTTGTAGCTCAAGATTATGATTGTGGAGGCCACTGAGAACTGGGGGAATTTGGGTCTGGTGAATACAGAGGGCACAATAGTGCCACATACAGTATGTTCACAGACAAGAAGTCAACAGTTAACTTTCTCGAGCTACTTAAATTGAAGGGGAAATTAGATCAGCTTAATTCCCTCGGGGTGTGTTTTTTTCCCTTCATCTTTTTAGTGAAAACTATGATAAATAGTTTAAAAATTAGGAGTTTAAGGGGCACCTGGATGGCTTAGTCGGTTAAGCGTCCAGCTCTTGATTTCGGCTCAGATCGTGATCTCAGGGTTGAGGGATCGAACCCTGCACTGGGCTCCGTGCTCAGTGGGGAGTCTGCTTGAGATTCTCTCCCTCTGTTCCTCCCTCTGCTCGCGCTCACACACACTCTCTCTCTCTCAAATAAATAAGTCTTAAAAAATTAGGAGTTTGAAATCATATTCCTTTTTTTTTTTTTTTTTTTTAAAGACTTCATTTATTTGACAGAGAGAGAGAGATCACGAGTAGGCAGAGAGGCAGGCAGAGGGAGAGGGGAAACAGGCTCCCCACTGAGCAGAGAGCCCGACGCGGGGCTCAATCCCAGGATCCCGAAATCATGACCCAAGCTGAAGGCAGAGGCCTTAACCCGCTGAGCCACCCAGGTGCCCCAAAAATCATATTATTCTTGAGATGACCTAGCACTTACTGTAAATAGCAAAATATTGGTGTGTTTGACATATAGATAAATTGACAGGTGAGTTTTGTCTCCAGAAAGCGACGTTTGCATACTGGGCGAGAGAGATCGGGCATTTCTCTCAGCGGTGTGTTGCCCCCATATAAGTAGATGATCTCATTTCTCTCTCTCCATGTTGTCATGTATAAACTAGCAAGATACTGGTGGTGGTTTGAAAGTCTGTTGACAGGGTGTGTTGTCCTTGCAGCGTCCAAGCCATTTTCCCAACCCCTGACCCGGCCGCCCTGAAGGATCGTCGCATGGAGAACCTGGTGGCCTACGCTAAGAAGGTGGAGGGGGACATGTACGAGTCTGCCAACAGCAGGGTAGGTTGCCCTCCGTGTTCGGCCACACGACACCCACAGTCGAGAGAATGGCATCTGTCTGGAAACGGGGGAATCCGGTAGTCAGGTAGACTCATCACCTCGAGGACACTGACCAGAAAAACGTCCCAGATAGAAGAGCAGATCCCTGCACAGCTCTCGTGGTTTGACCGCAGACATGCACTGCAGTGGTGAATGAGGCATGTAAAATTGTGTTTTACCCACGGAGGGACTTTGCAGTGGGCGCTGTTTCTAATGCTTGCACTGCGCCCCTGGCAGTGTCGACCGTCCAGGAGGTGATTGGACTGCGGAATGAAGCGTAACATGCATTGAGGTCCCCTCGTCTGATAAGTCCTGTAATGTCACTAGGCGTTCGACTAGGGTTATCGGTTAGAAGTGCTGCTGGATATGGGGGCACTGGGCTGGTTCAGCTAGTAAAGCATGTGACTCTTGATCTCGGGGTCGTGAGTTCAAGCCCCCTGTTGGGCCCAGAGCTTACTAAAAACACAACAGAAGTACTGAATACTTACCTTTGCCAGTGTATTTATTATAAAAGTTTGTTAGTTTGTTAACACGTATGAAACAGATGAGGGCTTTTTTTATTTTTACAGCTTTGGCTGCTTAATGTTGAATGTTATTGCTCTTTAGGATGAATACTATCACTTACTGGCAGAAAAAATCTACAAGATACAAAAAGAACTCGAAGAAAAACGGAGGTCGCGTTTGCACAAACAAGGCATCTTGGGTAACCAGCCGGCCCTGCCTGCTCCCGGGGCACAGCCCCCAGGGATTCCACAGGCACAGCCTGTGAGGCCTCCAAGTAAGGACTTCACTTCCTTCTGCCAGCCCTCAGTCTGTTGGCTTGTTTTTCCTTCCGGGTTTGGGGTGTATTTCTAAGCCTAGAGAACTGTGTTCTCGGGGAGCGCGCACGTTGGAAGCTGTGTGATAGTGGCTGTGGCCTTCCGCACCGGCCTGCATGTGGAGAGGCCTTGGGGGGTGTGCAGGCCTCAGAATGCGCGGTGCCTGCACACCTACTCTCTGGTTTTCCCTTTACGTTTGACTTTCTGAAGGTAAAATTCCTTATTCCGCATAAAGGATTACTTTAAGTAAACAGGTTTTTTCTGCCGTTGCAGATGGACCCATGCCTCTGCCAGTGAACCGCGTGCAGGTGTCCCAAGGTAGTGAACCACTGTTGTGAATCATGTTTTGACTTAACAGTGAACAGCCACAAAGATGATTCGTTGGTCCTCTTCCTGCTGCATTTCTTTGTAGCTCCTTGTTCGTCCCTCTGTTCCTCCTGCTGATGATCGGCATTCAGTTCCGCAGGCAGTGTGATAATCTGTGGTATTTGGAAGTTAGAAGACCGTAGGAAAGCCCCCCAGGAGATGAGAAGTGGGGTCTAGCCTTTTTTTTTTTTTTCTACTGGACAGGAGGGAACATTACTCTTAGGAAGAGTCTCCTTGAAAAGCCTCGTTGGTAGGGGAAGGAAACCTGTCCGAAGGCTGCCAAGGAGAGCATTGAGCCGGGCTGAAGAGGGTTTGTGCTCCTCCTCAGGCTGGGGTGTGCTGGCAGCCGGCCTGAACCCCTTTTAAAGGTTCTTTCTCGAGTTGCTATTCCATGGTGTCTGTGGTTTAAACAGTCACTGGAGTTTGGGAGGTTGGGGGAGGAGCATTTCAAGGCTTTTACAGCTCTTGTCACATCGAGACTTGAACAACAGGACCTTTTTACAGGTTGTGAGATAAAGGGTGACATTATCCAGGAGATTTCAAAGCAAGGCCTTGCTGCTGTGTGTAGAGGAGTCTGAGAGGGCGGAGAAGAGGTCATTTTAAAAGTTGGGGTAGTCTTGGGTCATGAGTTTGGCCCAACATTGGGTGTAGAGATCACTTTCAAAAGGTAAATAAAAAACTTTTTAAAAGTTGTGGTAATCTTCATGGCATAAGAGACATGGCAGGTAAACTGGTGTTTGGGAGAAACTTCAAGGACTTGTTTGGATGGACAGACCAGATGGAGTGAAGGAGACCACAAGGAGTCAGGGAAATGGAGCCTTGAGAATGTAGCTGAACGCTGCGTAGGGGATCCCATGGAAGATGGGGCTGATTTGGGATCTGAGGAGGACTTGAGCAGGGTATTGAAGGAGTTATAGCAAAGCACTCCTACCTCCCTCACCGGCACATCTCCGTCTGTGTGAGGGGGGCTCTTTGTGGTGCTGTTTCTCAGCACTGCCTTTTTCTCTTACCTTGAAATCCTCAAGGAGAGGAGGAAGCTTCTAGCCTTCCTAGAAAGTCCTCCTGGGCCCATGCAGGCACTGGTTTTTTTAGGGTGACGTTTTTAGATGTCCTTGAAGATAATGCTGAGGGAGACACATGTTCTCTGAGACCTTTTCATGTCTGTGCCAGTGTTAAGGTGGCACCTCAAGGATTCTGTTAGATTCCCACTGTCATTCCTAAGACTTGCTTGAAACAGCGTTGAGATAGAGCTTTACGTGTAGGTGTGGAGTTTACAGAATATGGTGGGAAGTGAGGAAGAACGAGACACCGCAGTCTGGAGACACGTAGCGGCCAGTGAGGTGTCTTTCACAGTGTGACTTTCCTGTGGGCTGTGGACACCGCTGGGAAGGGAAAGGTGGCCGCGAAAGGGAGAGCTTGCCGATCTGGAGAGAGGAGTGGGATTGAAAATTGCTGACCCTTGGGCACTTTCTTGCAAAATTAAAACTACATTTCGAGTCTTATCACGGTTTCTAACAATAAATGTAAACCCAGCCGAAGAGCAAGGAGGCCTGGGATGGTGGGATAGGCCTTCCTGCAGGAGAGGAGAGGGGCACGTGCTCTGGAAGGTGCTGGAGAGGCTGGCTCAGATGGGTGCCCTGGCCTTAGCCAGCACCTCCTCCGTGGGCAGTAGGAGGGCCTTCGCGGCGCTACAGGGTCCATTGGCGACTGGCCTTTCTCTCAGCTCTGCTCAGGCTGCCCTGCCTGCGCCCCGCCAGACTCCTCTCACCACCGCCATGTCGGTGCCGTTCTTCTGTATTTAAAAAGTGTTACATTGCCATCTTTTCTGATTTGTTGTGGTGATTTCTATTGTATGTCTTGCATATGTGTTCCAGCTTATTTTGCTTAGAGTTGGGAGAGCTGTAGCTCTGCCTTCCTGTGGGTGCTTTTTCTAATGAATCATTGTGGGTGCATTTGCAGGGATGAATTCATTTACCCCGATGTCCTTGGGGAATGTACCGTTGCCACAAGCTCCCATGGGACCGCGTGCAGCATCCCCCATGAACCACTCTGTCCCCATGAACAGCATGGGCTCTGTTCCAGGGGTAAGTGCTTCTGTTCGCCTCAGCTGTGCTGGGAAGGCCTTGCTCGAATAAGGAAAATTCTCTACGCAGTGAAATTGTAAATCAAGAATCCTATGGTGCTTGTTCCTCTGGATAGTTATGCTTTATTTATCTCATGTCTCTCTTCCTTTTTTTTTTTTTTTTTTTTTTTTTGGTCTTTGTGACTACAAATGAGAATTGTGTGATCCTTGTGCGTTTTTATTGGGATGATAAATCCATAGGGACTTGTGACTTTGTGAGAAGACGCAAGGTCTGGGGCGCCTGGGTGGCTCAGTGGGTTGGGCCTCTGCCTTTGGTTCAGGTCATGATCTCAGGGTCCTGGAGTTGAGACCTGCATCAGGCTCTCTGCTCAGTGGGGAGCCTGCGTCCCCTTCTCTCTCTGCCTACTTGTGATCTCTCTGCTCTCTGCTCTCTCTGCTCTCCCCAAATAAATAAAATCTTTAAAAAAAAGAAGAAGAAGACACAAGGTCTGAGATTGGAGTTTGTAGTCTCAGATGCGTCACTGAGAGATGCTTGACGGCATCTCTTGACTCCTGGAGCTTACTCTCCTGAGACTGCTTTCTTAACACATCAGAGAAGTCATAAAAGGCATATTTTGAACATTAAAGTATAACATGCTATTGATCTCTATTCAGAGATGAATTTGAAATTGGCTCCTTGGAGAACTTGCATGAGAAAGCACGCAAAGTGCCTGGGAGCCAGAAGGGCTTAGTGAGTGGTTCTCTTCCCACAGGGAAGGGAGGATTCGGAGAGTTCCGTCTCTCCTTGTTTATCTTGAAGACTCTGGCCGTCGTCCTCTGATCTCTTATATGCTTATGTTGTAGATGGCCATTTCTCCTTCCCGAATGCCTCAGCCTCCGAACATGATGGGCGCTCACGCCAACAACATTATGGCCCCGGCGCCTGCGCAGAACCAGTTCCTGCCCCAGAACCAGTTCCAGTCCTCCAGTGGGGCGATGAATGTGAACAGCGTGGGCATGGGGCAGCCGGCGGCCCAGACAGGCGTGCCACAGGTACCGCACCCCCTGGGACAGGGCTCGGCTTCCTCCTGACTTGAGTGCGTCTCATTTCATGGGGGTCGGAATTCCAGAATACACATTTCATTATTATGTATGAGCATCCCTTGATTTTTTAACCCCATTTTGTTGTGTTATTTTTACCTTTAGAATTACTCTTACCATCTCTGGGTGAACTTCATACCAAAATGGAATGGATTGTAGTTTTTTGGTTCATGGGCTTTGTGTTTTGGTTTTGGGATTTTTAGTTGTCATTTTCTTGGTTTTTAGTTGTTTTAAAATCACATGTGATCCTAAGAGACCTTGAATATTAGAGTGAGGACAGGCCCCATGAACCTGGCCGGTACCTTGGTTGGTGTGTCCTGTTGCCCCGGTCTCTGGGCATCCTGAGTGAAGTCTGCTAACTGCATCGATTGAGTAGTTCTCTTCTTGTCGACTGTGTTTTTAATTATTCTGTTTAAAGCTGAAGAAAACTGTCCTCCATTCATTTTAGTGCCTTGTCCCCCCTGTAGAGAGTTGCTCATTGTGGTGCTGTGCACACACGTACGTGTATAGAATGGGCCAGGTCGGTCCCTGGAAGACAGTATTCCTGTTTCCAGTTTTTACATGAAGCAATGTTGAAAAAAAGTCATTGACTACACCTGCTTTACTCACTAAGTATTTACTCATTCTTCATTTTTGTAACGTGTCCTTGTTCTAGAACAGCACACTTGTTCCTGGAAGTATTTTTGACCCCGTGGGCTGCAGAGTCTTTAACTGCTCCACTACTGGTCATGGGGCCGCCCTCGGCAGATCCAGCCACGCCTCGGTGAGGGGGCGAGGCTGCGCCCCAGCAACACCTCCTCCAAGGAGCCGGCGGCTCGCTGCAGGGGGCCACGGCGTTGGTTCGCAGACCCCTGCTCTGGAGCAGCGATTTGGAATCGCTTTTTTAAAAAGTCCGCAGATACTTGCAAAGCGTGTCCCCATTTGGCAGTCACTTTGCTGAAACGTTTCAGTGTTTCAGTAACTTATTTCTTGAAGAAAAAAACAAGAGAAATACCTTTGTTAGTGGTCTAAGCTGTGGGTAGCTCGTAGGCTGAGCGGATCTATGTTAGTTTAAGCCAGAGGTTTCAGCACTTCTGTAAATCACAGGATGAGAAACATTCCATAGCATTAGCATTACTGGAAAACGCATGTTACTATGTGTACAGCAGGGTGAAGTTTTACAAATGGCACATTGCCTTGAAACCAGCAGACCTCAGCAAGATACCACGATTAGATTTTCATGCATTTAATTCTTCAAACCTGTTACCATGTTTTCACGTGGGGAAAAAATTTTAACCTTGCTCTGTTCCCTCTGTTAGGGACAGGGGCCTGGTGCTGCTCTTCCGAACCCTCTGAACATGCTTGGGGCCCAGGCCAGCCAGCTGCCCTGCCCCCCCGTGACACAGTCCCCGTTGCACCAGACGCCACCTCCTGCTTCCACGGCCGCTGGCCTGCCATCTCTCCAGCACCCGACGGCGCCTGGGATGACTCCTCCCCAGCCAGCAGCTCCCACCCAGCCATCGACTCCTGTGTCTTCTTCCGGGCAGACCCCCACCCCGACTCCTGGCTCGGTGCCCAGTGCTAGTCAAACCCAGAGCACCCCTACGGTCCAGGCAGCAGCGCAGGCCCAGGTGACCCCACAGCCTCAGACCCCAGTCCAGCCCCCGTCCGTGGCCACCCCTCAGTCGTCACAGCAGCAGCCGACACCCGTGCACGCCCAGCCTCCTGGCACACCGGTGAGCCCCGCAGTCCGCGTTTGGGCTGAGACGCCTAATCGAGAACTTCTCCTTAAAAAAAATTCCTGCCGTGGGGTTACGTTAGTGTCCTGGTGCAGCCCCAGAGAGCTACTGTCCCCGATCAAACCACGTGAGCTGTGTTTTGTTTTGGACATTGCCTCCAAAGGCCATGTTTGTGTTTGGCGGGGTATGACTTAAGATCGTGTCCTCTAATTAAATGGGTTTTCGGGAATCAGCAGTTACAGAGACCACACGTGGGTCCTCTGTACGTAGGAGCCGTGCGTTCCCCGTTACCGGTCCTAGTGGGTGTCTTCTGAGTTTTAATAGTTTTCCTCTTGACATCCTGAGGATGTGATGAACCGAGTCACGTTCCTAATTATATGTGCTTTGCCTTTGCCTGTCAGCAGACCTTGTTTCCAGACCTGGAGCCCATTCTTCTTAGGACAGAATGGCAGAGCCGGGTTAGCGCTTCCTGTGGCTCATGTCTGCCCAGTCCTCCGTGGACCTGCTTGCCGGCCGTGCCCGGCTGGAGGCTGCCCACTCCCCACCCCCCACACCCCTGCCCCAGTTACCACTGAAATCTTTACATCCGTTTTCATAACAATCTTAGAAACCACCCTCCCCCCTGAAATACTCTAGCTTTATTCTTAGGGACCGAGGATATTTATTTATAAAATAGCAAAATAAATCTTAACAACACCCCTAAAATAAATTACTGTATGTATCTTTTTACAGGGAGTGTGTTTATTATTTATTCTTATTTTAAATATATATATATATTTTTTAATTTTATTTATTTATTTATTTATTTATTTATTTATTTATTTGACAGGAAGATCACAAGCAGGCAGAGAGGCAGGTGGTGGGGGGGGGGGGAAGCAGGCTCCCCGCTGAGCAGAGAGCCCGACGCGGGGCTCGATCCCAGGACCCTGAGATCATGACCTGAGCCGAAGGCAGAGGCTTAACCCACTGAGCCACCCAGGTGCCCCTATATTTCTTATTTTTAAATAAGGTTCCTTTGTAATTTTGTATTCCCTTTTGTTTACCTAAGTTAGAACTCTATGAGGCAGGGGTACCTGGGTGGCACAATCGGTTGTGCGTCCAGCTTTTGGTTTTGGCTCAGGTCCTGATCTCAGGGCTGTGGGATCAAGCCCCCTGTCTGGCTCTGAGCTCAGCATGGAGTGTGCTTGTCCTTTTTCCTCCCCCTTTTGCCCCTCCCTTGAGTCAACGAATGTACTGAGCGCTCTCTCTCTCTCTCTCTAAAATGGATAAGTAAAATCTTTAAAAAAAAAAAAAAAATTGTGAGACTTTGAAAATTGAGAATTCTTGTGGTGGTTCCTTCCCTTGATGTTTGCATACTCCACCACCACCTCCACCACCACCACCACCACTGGGCCTGCGGTTATCACAGGCTAATTACACAGTCTTGGTCCGTATAGGCGCTCCATCCCCCTTCCTACATGTGCACTTCTGTATCTACAGTTCAGCCTTTTACAGTAACCTTTAATGGCCTTATTGGAAGGAATTAATTTTAAAATAGGTTCTGTGACTTAGGTAGAAACTTCCAGAAAATAATCTTACAGCAAAATATGGAAAGCCCGGCTGTTCCCTCTCTGCATTCTTGGTAGGCAGCCCTTTGTGTTTCTGCATGATGTTGACTTCCTCTGGGACTCCTGTTTGAAATCTTTTGTTCTTCAGCTACCTCAGATAGGGGTGTCTGTTAGGTTAG
This sequence comes from Procyon lotor, assembly GCA_028646535.1. NCBI lineage: Eukaryota > Metazoa > Chordata > Mammalia > Carnivora > Procyonidae > Procyon > Procyon lotor. The sequence continues at coordinate 2,104,182 of CM053621.1, read as the reverse complement.
TGTTGAGCACTGTTACCACGAAACTGTTTTGGGTGCCCTGTGACGTTCAGCAGCACTTCTGTTGTCTTGTTAACGGAGATGAATAATTCTGGGTTCTCCACAGCTTTCCCAGGCCGCGGCCAGCATCGATAACAGGGTCCCCACTCCTTCCTCGGTGGCCAGCGCGGAAACCAGCTCCCAGCAGCCAGGACCCGATGTACCAATGCTGGAAGTGAAGGCAGAGGTCAAGACCGAGGACGCTGAGCCTGATGCCAGTGAATCCAAGGGGGAGCCGGCCTCCGCGGTAAGTGCCATTCCAGGGTGGCGGGAGCAGGTGCGCAGCCCGCGCAGATGTCACTGACGTGTTCTATGGGCAGACACCGCGGCTTCTCCGTGGATGCTGCTGCTTTGTGCTTTAATATCCTATTGGATGATGGCTTCAGAGAGGATATAGGTTGAAAACAGAGTGGTTATTTTTAGGTATTAGGTATGGGTTTTCCTTTATTTTGCCAGAAATAGAAGTACTTGTTTATATTTTAAATGAATCATCCAGTGACTTTTCACTGCCCTTCTTCATTCATATGTAGTTGTGCAGAGCTAGACTGCACAAGGGTGTGCTCGTTGACTAATTAACCTGTGGCGAAAGTTGAAAACTGGATGCATCCCCATAGACATGTTTTGTTTTGCCCACAGGATATTTTTAAAAACAAAGAATTACAAATAAAACTCTGAATTTCTGGCTTTTCTTTGAAAATGAGAAGCTCCGTCAGCATTCCGCTTGCATTCCTGGGGCAGCAGTCTGGGCGAGAGCTTCAGCTCCCCAGTTTGCCCGAGTCCCCGCTGCTCCCTGCTGCCTCACACACGTCCTGTTGCATCTTTGCTTCGCCTGCCTGGCCCTCTGAGCAGTTCGGTTTTTCCCTAATTTTCAGGGAGGTTCTTGTTTCATACTCCGCATATCTATATATGAAACTACTGAGCAGGTGACGGGGTGTATGTATGCAGTGTCTTTTAAACACTCTAGCATGTAAAATTTTAGATCAGGACTCTGCAGGGGTGCTGTATTAAGGCAGGTCACCCAGCTCCAGCTGCCCTGTTCTTCCCTGGAGGAGGGGAAGGGGGGGGACGCTGTGTTGAGCCCAGACAGGTTGTGGAGAGACCTCCAGCGAAGCCGAGTTAGAATAAAGGTCTTTGATATTCATACATTGTTATCTAGAATTCTATTTTTCTCAAGATGATGGAAGAGGATCTACAAGGATCTTCTCAAGTTAAAGAAGAAACAGACACAACAGAACAGAAATCAGAACCCATGGAGGTAGACGAGAAGAAACCAGAAGTCAAAGTAGAAGCTAAAGAGGAAGAAGAGAGCAACACTAATGGGGCCACCTCTCAGTCAACATCTCCTTCACAGCCACGCAAAAAAAGTAGGTCGTGTTTCCTTGAACTTTTCAACTGTGCTGCTTTTCCGTCATGTTGTGATTGCACACTTGGGGCTAAAAGCTAAAGCTTTTAGCTTTCCTGCCTGCCATTCCCCAAGTTTTCCCTCTTCAGAAATGATGACAGTGAGCTAGACTCTGGCCCGAGGGCCTACAGGGTTTATGATAGGAATGAGAAATGAGGGGCGCCTGGGTGGCTCAGTCGTTAAGCGTCTGCCTTCGGCTCAGGTCATGATCCCAGGGTACTGGGATCGAGCCCCACATCGGGCTCCTTGCTCTGTGGGAAGCCTGCTTTTCCCGCTACCACTCCCTCTGCTTGTGTTCCCTCTCTCGCTGTGTTTCTCTCTGTCAAATAAATAAAATCTTTAAAAAAAAAAAAAAAAAGGAATGAGAAATGAGCCACGGCTCTGAGGGGCAGCCCAGGTGCACATCTCTTCTCTGAGCTGTCGTTGGCCAGAGTAGAGGTTGCATCTGAGTCCTTGTGCTGCCGAGGCGCTTGGGCTTTCTGTACTCAGCAAGCTGTGGGCAAGCACTGATAGATTTGAGCAGGAGATGGACCGAAAGCCACTCGAAGGAAGTTGGCACCATGGCAGCACCTGTGTGCACTGTTATCAACGAGCGTACTCCACCAGCCTGTGTGCCCGTGGTCAGTGGGCGGGACAACAGGCCCCAATGGCCTTGAGTGGCGGGAGGGCCACAGGTAAGTGGAGGGGCTCTCTCACAGAGAGCGTTGGAGGGAACCCGTTAGAGGTCCATGTAAGGAGGTCAGCAGGGTGTCAGAACATTGTTAGGTGACCCTTGCAAATCGGGGGTGTGGCTCAGGGAGCAAGAGCTGCTAGAGGCACATTTGGGAAAGGACAGAGAATGGTGAGAGGCTGATACTGTATAGTTTTGCCACTGGGAGGGAGAACCTACAGAAGCTTTCAAGTTTCTGGCCTCAGACCTGTTTATGCTCCTAAAAATTGAGGACTCCAGAGTTTTTGTTCGTATGGATTATCTATTGCTATTTACTATAGTAGAAAATTTTATTTATTTTTATTTTTATTTTTTAAGATTTTATTTATTTGATGGAGAGACACAGCAAGAGAGGGAGCACAAGCAGGGGAAGTGGGAGAGGGAGAAGCAGGCTTCTCACCGAGCGGGGAGCCCGATGTGGGGCTCAGTCCCAAGACCCTGGGATTATGACCTGAGCTGAAGGCAGATGCCCAGCGGCTGAGCCACCCAGACGCCCCTGTAGGAGAAATTTTTAAGACAGTCATTTAATCTGTTACATGGCATCTACAAACCACACATTTTTGTGAAAAGTAAGTTCCCCACAACAAACAGGCTTAGTGTAGTGACAGAGTTTTCTTTACAATTTTGCATCTCTGAGATTTTGGCGAACGCGGCTGGATTCTCCTGCCGCTGCTGCCGTCTTTTGTGCTGCGTTACGTGGTTCGTGTCCCTGAAGACAACCGCACCCCCGACAGATGGGGGGTTGATAAAAGAAAGAGTAAGAGTCTTTTCAGATAACTGTGGATTTTCTTTTTGAATACTACACCAAAACTCAACAAGTGCAAGTTTCCTGAAGATTAATTTCAGTGTGAAGTCTGGATGCGTAGCTCTTGAGTTTTTCATGCCTGATGACATTAGAGTCCATTTGTCTGTCTTGTACTGTGAATGAGTCGTTTGCCCTTAGGTGATTTTTTTTTTTTTTTTTAATACCGTGATCCTTTGGTCATCTTGGAATTTGGCTCATGAGTTACACAGATTTTTCCAGATGTCACCACACTTCACTGTACAATATTTTTAAAAATCACACTGATTAGTGTCATCGGGAATCTCCTCAAGAAGGAGGAGATTTGGGGAGGCTGTCAAACTCATGTGGCAGATACAAGTTCTCTAAATTCTAATTTTGATGTAAGTCCAAACTTTTATCACTGGCAACAAATACTGTCACTTGTCCTTGGTGTGACTGGCCTACTTTGTTCCTTTTCGGAAACATGTCTGCCACGTGCCCAGGTTCTGAAGACCCGTAGCTGGTCTGACCGTCTTCCCCAGTCTCACTGCTCCGTGCTGGAAGGCAGCCGCGTGCACTCGCTCTGCACGCCCTTCCTCTCAGGACCCCCAGTGCGCGCAGCGGGGCTGCCTGGTGCCAGCTTCCCGTGTGGTCATGCAAAATCCAGATGCGAAGTCAGGGGTTGAGAGCGCCGTGACTGCTAATGCGGCCTTGGTGCCGCTGCGTGCGTTGTGCTGTGGTGCGAGTGACTTTCTTCGTGGTCTCTTTGGCCCATTTTGTGCCAACGTCAACACTGTGCCCCAGGCGAATGACGGCCTAGTGTTAGGAAAATTGTTTTAGGTTATGGAAGTAACCTTGATTGCACAGACCCTTAGAAAGGGCCTGGAGCAGTGCTAGGACTTTTTGTGAGGACAGGAACGTCACGTGTCTGTGCTCTCTGTGGTGAGCACTTGAAATAGGGCGAGTGTGACTGAGGATGTGAATTTACATCAGGCCGGTGCCTAAAGACGAGTTCGGAGCTGCCTTTTCCTCTTCATAGGCATTTTCAACAATCATGTAGTGCGTAAGGAGCGACTGACCAAAGTGACCTGCGCGGGAGATTGCCGCTAGGAGATGAGGGGCCTGCAGCAGGCTCGGAGCGCGCGCAGGGAGGAGCCGGACGGCCCCCTCCAGCGCCGGGGCAGCTCCTCTCTCGGGTGGTGTGAAAGCAGACAGTATGGGAGCAAGTGCGCATAACTGCCTTCCAACAGACTTTTATTTTTGAAGACTAAAATTTGATTTCATGTATCATGAAATATTCTTTCCCCCCAACCATGAAACACCACAGAAACCAGTCTTAGCTCACAAGCTGTGCAGAGGCAGGTGGCTGGCCACATTGAACCAGGGGGTCCAAGTTTACTGACCCCTGATCTAAGAAGAAAGAAAAGGCTTTTGATTAAAGAGTTATTTTCTTGGAAAGAAAACCAAATGCTACTCTGTTACTGTAGAAACAGAAGAAAAGGAGCTCGCTGAAGGCAGGATGTGTGTGTGTGTTTCGTGAGGCTCTCGTGGGGCCCCTCTGCTCACCAGTCCCGAGCAGTGGTCCCAGCTCCAAAGCGGGACGCAGTAGAACACAAGCACCTTCAGAGGTGCTTCTGCACATTCTCCCCGGTCAGTAAAGCTCCTTGGGTTTCGTACGAATGTATCGTCTTGACTGTGTTTGGCAGCCAGTGTTTATCCCTGCACTGGTGACAACAAGGTGTAGTAGGAAATGGAGTGACTAAAGGGGCGGGGGGCTGGGCACTGGTAAATGTAGGAGAGAACGATTCGGAAGTTTTGGGGGAGATACTTGATTTTCTCTGTTACTGTGTACATTTGTTTGTGAGGTTGCAATATGAAACCCTTTGTCCCAGGGTCTGAGTTTACTTCGTCCAGGGACAGACAAATGTCATCAGAGGAAGAAGGGCCCCTGCCAGTGACAGGGCTTTACTATCACCCATTGAATCAAGGAAGCAGATTTGGGAGTTAGCTTCAGTTTCTGTTCCAACACGGTTTTAATGTCAGAAACCCTTTTACTGAAGAAGATAACTTGTCAGTGTGGCCTTTTAGCCTGGTGACGTCGTAGAAGCAGTTTTACAGCCCTGATGTAACGGTGTTTTCAGGAGCCCTGAATCATAGCTTGAGAATGTCCGTGGCCTCTGCGGTGAATGAGAGCCCTTGGGAGCGGCACGGCTTGGGTGGCGGTGGGGGTGGAGGTGGTTGGGGCCTTCCAGAAGCGGCCCAGGCTTCGCTCTGAAATGTGATGGGTGAGAGGGATCTGAGTGCCTTGTAAGTCGTGTCACTTCCCAATGTTTTCTGACCATAGTCTTTAAGCCGGAGGAGTTACGCCAGGCTCTCATGCCAACCCTCGAAGCGCTGTATCGACAGGATCCGGAGTCCCTACCTTTTCGGCAACCTGTAGATCCCCAGCTTCTTGGAATTCCAGTAAGTTAATGTGGTAAAAAGAAAGCCTTACCAGTGATACTCAGAATATCCATGTTTTGTCTCTGAAGATTGGGTAACAGACCCTTGTTTTGAGGACTTTTCTCCTATAAAAAAAAACTTCTCTATCAAAGCAATAATACATCTTTGTCTCATTGATTGGAACGTGTGTTTCCCTGCCTTTCTGTCAGCTCCGGGGGTCCGAGGCTGGGGCGGCCGCCTGCTTGCCTTGGCGCTGGGCCTCCGGAGCCCCACCGTCTGTCTGGGGCTTTGTGTGAGCCTTCGTCTGAGAGGGCGGTTTGAAGAACCAGTGGACACCAGTTAGAAAGCACGTGGGCCTCATGCTGGCATCTCTGGGGAGTCTTATAAGGGCCGTGGTGACCCACAGGTTTCTGTTGAGCATTGTCACTGTTTTTATTTCTGTTCTTGTGTTTGTCTTGGAATTTCATCTTGGTTGCCAGGACCAAGAGTAAATCTCTAGAAAAACATCATGTCTGATCAATGTGCTTACCATTTTAATTCAGTGGATTAAAATCCATATTTTAAAAATTATGTATTAAAAAACATTTTTAACTCATTCTTTTATTGAATAATATATTGATGCTATTTTGCCCTTCACTTTGCCTTTGAAATAATTTGGTCACATATAACAATACTAATTACAACTTCAGGTAATAAAAGCTGAGGAAGGTCAGAGACTGCCTTCTCTTCAGTTCCCACTTATTCCTATTAAAAATGGAAGTTGTTCTGGGGCTGATTATTTCTCTTTTGTTTTTAAGATAAAGCTGCTCCAGAAGGCTGGCACTTGGTATTTAGGGGATCCACTAGATTGAGACTGTTTTGTCTTTAAGGATTATTTTGACATTGTGAAGAATCCCATGGACCTTTCCACCATCAAGCGGAAGCTGGATACAGGGCAGTACCAAGAACCCTGGCAGTATGTGGATGATGTCTGGCTTATGTTCAACAATGCCTGGCTCTATAATCGTAAGACGTCCCGGGTCTATAAGTTCTGCAGTAAACTTGCAGAGGTGTTTGAGCAAGAGATCGACCCCGTTATGCAGTCCCTTGGATATTGTTGTGGACGCAAGGTACAGTTTAAACTTTTTTTTTTTTTTTTTAAGATTTTATTTATTTGACAGAGGGAAACACAGCGAGAGAGGGAACACAAGCAGAGGGAATGGTAGCGGGAGAAGCAGGCTTCCTGCCGAGCAGGGAGCCCGATGCGGGGCTCGATCCCAGGACCCTGGGATCTGACCTGGGCCGAAGGCAGACGCTTAACGACTGAGCCACCCAGGCACCCCCCAGTTTAAACTTTTTCTGAAAAATGAACTTCCCCGCTTAACCCAGCCAGAGAGGGTATTATAATATGATAGACTCAACATTTTGGCTACACATGTGTGTTGGGAATGACCCAGATGGGGTCTAGGCTTTTGTAAAAACAGTTGGTTGCCTGCCTAAAGCCATGTAATGGATGATCAAAGCTAGAGGTGCTTACTGGGGAAGACCTTGGGTTACGCCTTTGGCTGCCCCTGCATCCATTTATCCATCTGTAATAAATGTCCCTTGGCAACTGATTTGGTCACATCGAATCAAAAAACGTCTCTGAATAGCTGTGAAAATTGTTAGAAAACTATCCCGTGTACTAACAGAAATATTTTACTAGCTGAGTCTAACCTCTGCATAGTGAACTAGAACATGATGTGACAGTAACTGGGATATATTTTTTAGTATTTTCTTCTTTGTTTTTGCAGTATGAGTTTTCCCCGCAGACTTTGTGCTGCTACGGGAAGCAGCTGTGTACGATTCCTCGTGACGCCGCCTACTACAGCTATCAGAATAGGTAAGCACCGAGCCAGGGTCCCGACTTAACGGGACACAAGGAAGGTCTTAGGGCAAGACGTGTTCATCTGATCGTAGCTTTATTTCTTTTCTGAAGTTTTAATGAAATGGGCCACAGTTTCAGGGCTACTTAGTCATTCATAGGCCTACGGTCTCTAAACTGTAAAGCACGCTTTTGCAGTATAAAAATTTAAGCTCAGAACTGCTCACTGTACTACTTGAATCCGGAGCATTCTTTCTTCGCTCTGGTCCTTCCAGAAATGTAAGCACATAAGAGTCTGGAGGTGAGAGTAAGTCTAGTAAAGGTTGACTTACCTTTTGGAAGACCTTACTAAAGTGGATACATTCAGTTTTACTATTTCACATGTAAGTATTTGCCCAGATAACTTGGCTTGGACAGTCAGATGGAAAAAAGTACTAAAAGCAAAAAAAAAAAAAAAAAGTACTAAAAGCTTTAGACTTAAAGAACTTTTTTAAATTATTAGCACAACACAGAATGAGTGTTCTTGTTGAGTTCCACATGAACTCCCCTGTCACAGGATGGCCATTTCAGGGTTTTATGAGTGGGAGGCGTCCTCGAGAAATCTTAGCCATTTTCTTGAAACGTCGAGATGGCTGAATCTCCTGTCTTAAGCAGAAGAGCAGGAAAATAATATTGTTTGTTGCTCAGGTGCCATACAAACACTACTTGCACAGTTTGGTGGCGGGTGGGGAGGGGTGGTTAAAAATTAAATTTGGTTGTAGCTGTTGCTCCAAGTGGCTCCACGTTGAGAGCGCGGGGGCATTGTGCCTGGAGGCACAGGTGGTCAGTCCCGGGCACACTGAGCTGCTTTGCCTCGTGTGAGGAACAGGCAGGGAAACGTGTGTGACCGCGGCCCCCTTGGTGCCTCTTCTTCCTCTTCAGGTTCAAGTACTCAACGTCAGCATTAGGGTTTGATGCTTTGATTTCTTGACCTTGTCTGCTTATAGTGATTACATACAGATGTCCTCGTTTCGAGGAAGATCAGTAAAGGGCTTTTTGTTTTTTGGTCGGAGGTATGTTCACAGGCCTAAATAATTTGGAATTTTGAGATATTTGTCTTCTAATTATGCTTTTAAACTACTTGCATTTTTAAAAAATATTTAATCATATTTATGATAATTAGTAATTCCCATCAAAATCCTGCTTGAAAAAAGAGAGAGAATCATCGACCTAAAAATGTCTCAGGGAGAGATTTCCAGGCCCTGCCCAGCCCACTCGTCCTGGCTCCGTGGCAGTGTGAGATGCCGGTGCTGGTTCTGGGGGCCCGGGAATGTGGTCTGTGCCCCTGTCCGAAAAACACGTTCACACCTGGAACTTAGTTCCTGTCTCAGCATCCCTTCTGTTGATAGGAGTATTTAAAATAATACCACAGTCCTTTGTGGTTGAGTCGCTCCTGCAGGGACACGTGCTGCTCTGGGGGTTCTGGCCCCACCAGTGAGCTTTAGCCCCATGATGTTCAGCACATCCCATAACGTATCAAGTTTAACACCTTTCCTGACAACCTCAGTTGTCACTTTCCGTGAAATAATGAACAGGAATTCTCTTTGGGAACTTTGATGTGCCAAGTAAAATAAAGTTTAGAAACTTCCAGAGAACAGATTTCAATTAACTATTTCCTGAAAAAATGCCCCTGCTACTGGATGACCAGCGTGGTTTGGGTCTAGAAGGAAGAACAGACAACAGGATGTTCACCATTTCTTAAGTTTTGGGGGCTTTTCACTGTCCCCAGGTCCATTGAGACCCTGCCTTTGCTGATTGGCACAGATTTTGGTCATTTTTAAGTGGAGAGCAATTAATTTAAATAGAGCCGATAGGATCAGGTTACATGGCTGCTCTCTGACAGAAGGTCATGCGTGGAGTGCAAACACAGGGTTGTTTCGAAAGCTCTGAAATGTCCAGTTTTAATTTTATGTAGAATTTTATCTTTACTGAACAAAAGTAATATATTTTCCATACAAGAAGAGGCATAAATAAAGGGGTTCTCTTCCATTAATGATACATTTTTAAAGTGTAAAGATACTGCTCCTTAGCTGAACCTCACAAAGTGTGCTTCCTAGAACACTGGACTTGGCGAGATTAACAGGTCATAGTACTAAGAAAGCAGTGGCCTTACTACGAGGAGCATCCTAACTGCTTACGCTTCTGTTGGCATCTGTGACCACTTAGGAACACCGGTGTTCTCATGAGTAACTGTTGTGGCACATAGGGTCCTAAACCGGGCATTTCAAACAAGAGAAAGTCCTACGGACCATTTGAACAAGTGAACTTAATGCGTAAGCTAGCATACGAGTACATTTTCACTTGTTTCTGTGCTTTGAAAATTTGAAAGTAACTCATGTTGGGAAAACTGCTATGTAGATTTTCCAGGTACTCTCTTTAGCTATACCAGTTACTTGTATGTAGTGATGTGGTATTTAAAACAATCTGCATTTGAAAATTTACTCCATACGTTAAATTACCCTTAGAGATAAACCGTGCAGTTCCACTGTGTTAACTTCAGGTACCAGATGCACGTCATCGTCATCGGATTATGTGAAGTATTTCTCCTTTGCAATTCCATATTCATCAGATTGCTTCCTTCACACAAGGCTACTGTCAGCAAGGCTGTTAAGATCGAAAAGTGACTTTTTGAAGCATTCTGTATTTTTAGGGTGAATAAAGTTTGGACGAGGTCATCATGTGGGGGCAGTCTGGCATTGCGTCCCCCACTGATTGCCAAGGCGGTTTCAGCAGACTTGACCGGTGGGTGGCTGTGCCCCTTCTCCAAACTGTCACCACCTCTCAGGAGGGCACAGCAGGGGAGGCCTGGGCCTTCCCCTCCCCCTCTCAAACCCCGGCCGGTTGGATTCTCCCATGTCTCTGCTTGCTCTGGGCAGGCACTAGAGTGGCTTAACTCTCTGTGTGCCTCCCACTTTCTGACCCTGAGGTTCTTTGCAGATGAGAGCTAGTTACACCCAGAGAACGTAGACTTCCACCACCACAAGGCCTGCCCTTGAGCCATCAGTGTTTCGTCCTGTCCTGGTTTCCGCCACTAGAAAATGGTGGGCTTATGATTCTTGTTTCCTGGACATTCCTGGGCTTGATATCCTACTCAAATAAAAGCTAAGCGCCTGTCCAGGACTTTAAAGCTGTTTTGCTTCACGTGGAATTATCGTAGTGATTTCATTTCCAAATGAGTTTAGCTTTTCGCTCACCTGCAATGGCTATACATTTGGTCATAAAATGAATTGGAACATTCAAGTCCCAAGTTTTATTTTCAAAAGGGAGACATTCAGTGTTGAGGGGGATATCTCTTGTGCATATTTCCCTGGTCACCCCTGAATTGCTTTCTGGTTTCTGTACTTTAATTGTTTTGTGCCAGTGATGATCATGCCTTCCTGCACCTGGAAATTCTTCTTACCACATGATTTCAAGGCTTCACATGAATATTTACGAAATAGTGAATAGCCAGTTGATTCAGGAGGAGAACATCTAGATACAGATATTTTTGAACAGCAGCGTTTATCTGTTTGTTCCTGGTCAGAGTTTGTAATCTTGGCAGAATTCATTGACTGAATCCTCAATAACCTGGTCCCAGAAGAAACTTGCATTAACCCAGTTGCTACCCACAGTGAATCTGTCGTGTTCCTCCTCCACGAGCAGAAAGATCCGATCGTTTTGAGATGGGTGCATGCTCTAAAATTTCGTGCTTTTAACGGACTCTGTGTGTTTAGTCAGAGGAGTACAACAGACAAAATGCTCAGTGTGTTTAACTCAGTCTAGAACTAGAACTTGAGGGGGACTGACCTGAGCAGTAACAGAGACAGATGGCCAGGCAGGGGCCTGAGCCTCCGTCCTTGGCAGCCATGTGTGCGCGTGCGTGAGTGAGCCTGCAAGCTACCACGTCCCTGCGCGTGTCTGTGCGGCGTGGCACTCCGAGTCTCGTCTCAGTGTCTTTAACACTAATCCTCGTGGCATCTTGTAGACGTAGTGTTGAGCACTAAAACTGCATTTGATTGTGCTGCTGCCACTACCTTACACTCCTCCTCTCCGCTTGTATAATTCACCTCCATTCGGCTTGTTTATTTTTACAGTATTCCTGTGTGCCCATCTTGTTTTATGCAGCATCAGCCTGCATTTCTGTTGATTTCTCATGCGTGTCCTTTCCAAACATTTAATAGTTTTTAATTGTTCTTATTTGATACTTCGAGCCCAGGCTCCATATTATCTTTCAAGAAATTGGGGTGATGGATAATTTCTCAAATGCAGATTGTGCTTTAAAGATCAACTGTCTAAATTTGCTGAACTTGGATTGTCACCAAGTCAGAGCAGTTAATCACTGAGAATCTCAGATTGGGGAATGATTGGTCCCATTACCAAAAAGTTTATACCAAAGCTTAGAATTGAATTTTAAAAGTCTTTAGTTCATGGATTTATATATATTGTATTGTTTATACAATATATCTCAGCTTTTTTTTTTTCTGTACATTCGTACTGATAAATGGCTGGAAAGTCTTTGACCCCGACTGCATTTCTGTTAAATGTTTGTCTAGAATATGGATTTGGTTTCATTTGTATTATAACCCAATTAACTAAGTGATTAACATGAAAAAATAACAGGAAAAAATTAAAACCCGTTCTGTGCGCTCAACATTTTTAGTACCTTTAAAGATCTGGCTTACTACCGCAAATAAAATCTGTGAATTGCTGTCAAGCATAAATTTGCCGTTTTGAAAAATAATTGCTTTTTTAAGGCCTTTGTCAGACTATTTTGTTCAAAAGTGAGTTTTTTCTCCATCGCAAACCCTGGAGTTATATTTGATTTTCTCTAAGTAATAACAAAAGTCGAACTCCTAAATTGAGGCTCCTTGCAATTCTAGTATTAACAACTCCTTGAAACGTTTGCATCTCGGAGCTGGCCCGAGCCCAGCCGTTGTTAGCGTTGATGGCCTGTGACTGTGCAGTGAGACCGAATGCTAATCAAGCTTTGCCTTGGCTTTCTGCTCTGTGTTGTCTCGGTGTTTGCGTCTTACCTCTATGTCTGTGCTATCTGTTCCCTTCCCTGTTCTCTAATCCTGCCCTTCCCCACCTGCCCCTGTTCCTTCCATTGTCCTCACTGACCCATCAATCAACCAACAACGCCCCCCCTTCGTCGTGGTGATCTGCCCTGCTCTGATTGGTGGCTTCGTTGCTTGGGTGGCTGTGTGTTATGATGGACCAGTTCACCCAAGTATGGCCTTCTTGCTGACAGGTATCATTTCTGTGAGAAGTGTTTCACAGAGATCCAGGGGGAGAATGTTACCCTGGGTGACGACCCTTCACAGCCCCAGACGTAAGTACTATCCTGTCATTTTTCTCGGGGTTGACTCTTAATTGTTTTTTCCCTCCTGCCCATGATTAAGGGGGAAGCACCTCCACCATTCTGACTTCTGCGTGGTGCATTTCTCCACACTCACTCTGCCCATGTTCATACGTTGGAAGGCAGCTATTTATTAGCTCAGCATCGGGGCCACCTCCACATTCTCCCCTCCTTTTGAGACCATGGTGCTGTAGCCCCCACTGCGGTTTGCTGGTCTCTCTTGACCTTGCTCCGTCTCTTCCTGTAAAACACTTGCCTTTTCCTAGTGGTGGTCCTCCTCCGTTTGGGGAAATTGTAAACTTTCAGTCACACCTCAGAAGGCCGTTCACTCCTTTGACAGAACTGGCAATAGCAAGAAGTGACTCTTGCGTGCATCCCCTACATTCAGCCCATCTCCCACCAAAACCTCTGTCCTGTCCACCGCAGAGCCTGTCCTGGAACACAGACCCTGAGGCCCCAGAGTAGAAGCATGTCTCCTTCCTTGCTGGAGCGGTGGCTCTCTCTCACTGGCTCCAGCCTGCACAGGCACGGGTTGGTTTGCTCTTTCCTTCTCTGAGTTCACCTTTGAGTGGGCACCCAGTCAGAATGTAGCCAGAAAGAGCAAATGCACCGATTGCACGGTCACCTCCTTTATATGCTTGAGATACCAAAAACCTGCTGGCCACCATGTCTACACAGGACTCCCAGCATCTTGTGGTTCTCTCTTTTCTCCTGACTCTGCCATGACCCCTGCCCTGCTGGGAAGTCTGCTGGTGGGACCATCCCCACAGGCAGGAGGGCCTTCCACCGGAGCAGCTTCCAGCAGTCTCGGACGTGGGCTCTGCCCTTCACGTTTACTTTCTCCAAACGCAGAAGGAGCCATAGCCACTCAGGAGGCACATAAACTGAATGCCTGAAATTCTACATACTCTATTTATTTTTATATCCCTTGTAGTCTTAATTCTTTGGTCCAATTAATGTGATTGATAATTGGATTATACAGTTCCACAAATCAGAAATAATTCATGTATACACTATATAATTGTATATAATTTATATATACAAGAAGACAATATAGAAACCAGGTCCTTGGTCCTTTAAGAATAAATAAAATATCCCCCAGTAGATGCTGATCTTGCATCATCTAATTCTATTATAATTAGAAGAATTAATTATGCCAATTATCCATCAGATCCAGGAACCATTCACCATGCAGATTTGATTGAAAATTTATAGGTTTGCATCTCAGAGTACGTGCTGGCGGTAGTTGGAAGGAAATATCACAAGACAGATAGAGAAAAACAGATGGTGGTGCCTTCTTTGGAGATAAATTTTATGTGTTCATGTCGTCATTACTTGAGATTTCAACTGACCATTATTTACTTTTTATTTGAAAAACTAGTTACAAAATAATATCCCAAAGACTCTATAGTTTAGACTCAGCAGATAAATTTAGTTAATTAACATTTTTCTTTTTTCTTTTTTTTTCTTTAAAACAAGGACAATTTCAAAGGATCAGTTTGAAAAGAAGAAAAATGATACCTTAGATCCTGAACCGTGAGTAGATAGCGATTTCTTTCTGACTTTTGGATTTTAGTTTCCGGTCGGGAAAATCCCTCCTTGTGACTGGCCTGCAGGAGAAGGCACTGTTGGAACACTGGAAATATGTTGCTCTGGGTGGGATTTTTTTTGTATGAAGTTATTTCAGATACGGATTCTTTTTTGACTCAAACCAAACATGAATGTCCCTGTAGTGTGTTCTCCGGTTGCTGAATTTTAACAGCAATAAGGTTAGATGTTTGTGTCAGAACCTCTCTGAGAACCTGGTCATCGTTATTACTGAGAAGCCACGTAGTGTTTAGTGTGATTCTTCAGAGACTGAAGGTAGGAAGGTTTGGCAGAGTAGCTCATCTCACTTAAAGGGAAATTTCAGAAAGAAAACCTCTTAGAGCAGCTTCTCTAAAAATCAGTAACGGGCCTCAGTGAAGGCACTTCATTTGCCGGGTTTACTTTGTGATCGTTCCTAATGAGGCCTCAGAGCTGCCTCCATACAGTGGTTCCTCCAGGTCCCCGAAGCCAAATCCTGAGAGCACCCAGTGTGCGTCGATGCCCATCTGTGTTCTGGGGAGGTGAGCACAGGCTCCAGCGCCACTGGAAGTGTGGGTGCCAAGAAACAGGTCCTCCCTCCCTTTTGTCCCCGAAACCCCGGCCCTGGGGAGACCAGCTGCTACAGTGGAAGACCAGGGCCTCGTTTTGGAACTGGGCTTTCCTCCTGGGAGCTCACTTAGGGTTTCCCAGCAGCAGTGCTCCAGCGGTAGGGACGGCACAGTCCCCGCGGGAGCTCCGAGTTGCACCCTGTATCGTTCATGACCAGTGGGTTGTCCCGCGTCGTCGTCCCGTGTCCCTGTTGACATTATGTTTCCCTACACAGTTTGGCAATTTCCAAGTACAGTACCTTAAAGTACTAGGCACCAACAGTAGGAAATACACAGATGAATGAGGGGGCTCTGTCCTTCTGCTGTTCGTCTTCTGGTAGAAGAGGTAGATGGATCTTGGCACACCCAGAAAGGTGCTGCAGAGGCGAGGGGCCCTGGCCTGTGCTGAGTGGCATCCTGCAGAATGTCTGGCAGCAGTTTGAGGAGGGGAGGGCAGAGCATTCTCAGCACAAAAAAACGAACAGAACACAGGCTGTTCGATGACACTGCTGGTCAACTCGAGGGCTTGGTGGGTAGGGACGTGGGTGGAGCCCCACGGGGCGAGCGAGCAGGGCCCCTGGGTGAAGGGCCACTTGCACTGTTCGTGGGCATGTAGGTTTCCTCCTGAATGTGCTGGGGAGGCTTTGAAGGACTTTGTTGGCTTCTCTTCGGGAAAGATCATCCTGGATCTATCTATGAGGTGGATTCACCAGGCGAGGAAACGACTTTGATTTCTAGTAGGGAAACTGGTTAGGAGACTCAGAGCAACAACTTGGGCAGGAAGTGGGAAGTGGAAGCTCGACCTAAATAGAGCAGGGCCTCCTGGTACAAGAAGCTGCACCGTGGGAGCGAGGAGAGGGCCGGTCTAGGTGGCCCGCTGAGATGCTCCTGTGGGAACAGGAAGCCCGGGCAAGGCACCCAGCCACTTGGTTAGTATTAGCCGGGGGGTTGAAATTCAAAATTGATAGAGTCGGGTCTAGAATATGTTTTTATTTTTTTGATAGTCTTCTTCCCTGACAGGAGGAAAGAGTTGAGAGTGGAGTATCCTCGGAGGGGGCCCAGAAACAGAGGGAGGTATTGCCTGCTGACCCTTTCAGTTCTTAACACGGAGGATGAGCTCTGCCGCTGAGTTTTCAGAGAAGGAGCTGCTTGGGGGGTGAGGCAGCACTAGAGGAAGGAGCAGGGTGTAGAGCGGAGCGGCCTACACGTGGAGCGGGGGTGGGGAGGTGGCAGCAGCGGGGCTGCTTGTGTGCACGGTCTGCGCACGCGTGTCCTTTCTCCCTCCGGACCAACAGGAGCAGAGAGGCTGCGGGGGGCAGGGGCAGTGCTGAGGCTGGATCTGTGGTTGAAGGCTTGCTCAGCAGGGACAGTGGAAGGATGGGGGCCCGGAACTCAGGGCAGTGCTGAGAGTCTGGTAGGAGGAGCCAGAACCCAGCAGAGTTGCGGGAAGTGTGGTACTTTCTAGTCCCTCTAGCCTTCCTCGTGGCATAAGTTGTGGTGGTGGTGAAGGGAGTGGCAGAAAAAATAGGTTTTGACATCCACGCGTGTTGGCAACTAAGATTCCCAAGTGAGGGGACGAGGGCCCAGGTGAGGCGGGGCGGGGGCCGTGACGGAGCACAGGCGGCCCAGGTGCCCCTCCTCTCCAGGGCTCACGTGAATAAAGGCCGGCACTGGGGCGCCTGGGTGGCTCAGTCGTTAAGTGTCTGCCTTCAGCCCAGGTCATGATCCCAGGGTCCTGGGATCGAGCCCCGCATCGGGCTCTCTGCTCGGCGGGAAGCCTGCTTCTCCCGCTACCATTCCCTCTGCTTGTGTTCCCTCTCTCGCTGTGTTTCTCTCTGTCAAATAAATAAAATCTTTAAAAAAATAAAATAAAGGCCAGCACTGACCAGCCAGCTTGATGCTTCCCAGCTCTGTAGCCGACTCCGAGGAGGTGCTTCCTGCGCCCAGGCTAAGAGCAAGTGTTGGTGACACGGGAAACATTGTTCTCTGTTGTTTGAGGCAGTTTGGGCACTTGCAGTCACCTAGAGCTAGCACTGGTCTGGAAAGTGTGTCTCACGTCAGAAATACCGGCCTGTGAAGTATGCCTCTGTCACAGCAGTGTTTGAAAGTAAAGTTTCATTTCTGGTTGCAAGGAGATTGGGAGAAGCAAGGGATAGGCATTTGTGCAGAAAAATGGAGCAGAACTTTCTCATAGAAAGTTTCATACCGATGCGACTTGCTCTTAGAGTTGTGAGTTCGAGCCCCACGTTGAGCGTAGAGCTAACTCTAGAAGAAGTAAAGTACAATGTGGCTGAATCAGGCTGCAGAAGCATTAAAGCCGCAGACACAGGGAGTGATCCAGAGGATGACGTGCGAACGTGGTGCACAGACCGCCCCCTCGCGTGCTGCCCTGTGCGCTAGAGCCCACTCTCTTTGCCTTCCAGTTTTGTCGATTGCAAGGAGTGTGGCCGGAAGATGCATCAGATTTGTGTTCTGCACTATGACATCATTTGGCCTTCAGGGTGAGTCGTTTCCTGGTGATTTCCTGTGATCCCGGGGAAGGGAAAACCTCTCTGCCCGGCCTGTGGGGCAGGGCGTGCTGCCGGGCCTCGGCCCCTGCCGTCAGCCAGGGCCCCCGGTGGAGGCTGGAAGCCGGATGGCAGCCGGCTCTCAGTTTATTTACATCCCAAGTATCAGACTGCTTTAGGGACCGTAGGCTCAGAACAGGCTGCCTCTTCACTTGTGAAGAGCAATGCCAGTGAAGCACTTCCGAGCCACATGTCGCTGGTTTGGAAGCATAGACTATTTTATACGCTCTGATCACACCCATTGTTTTTTTGCAGCTTTGTGTGTGACAACTGTTTGAAGAAAACTGGCAGAACTCGGAAAGAGAACAAGTTCAGTGCTAAGAGTAAGTTGTGGAAGGGCCTCTGTCTCCCCGTCTGCGTGTGAGCGGCTTATCCCCCTTCCCTGTGTCTCTGCGGCTCCTGTCTGTGGGCGGCTGTGGGGCTCTCTTGTCTGAGGCTCTGTACTGGGAGTTCGTTTTCCACACTTGGTACTTGTCTGCTCTAACCTCTCCATGGAATTCCTGGGTATGATCTTTACATGAAAACTAGCTTTATGGTCAGTTCAGGTTTTAAATGAAAGTTCAGAAAGCTCAGATAAAACGTTACACTTTAAATGCTGAGAGAAAAAATTTGTTGGCAGGTCCTTTTCAGGTGACTCAGAAAAAAGACACACACACACACACACACCCCCTGATGTTCCGTGGTGACCAGCATGATCAGCCCGGTGTGCGCAAGGACACACACGTGTGGCTGCCGGTATCCCCACACGCAGTAGAGAGCAACCTCTTGTTCTCTACCCAGGGTAGAGACTCTCCCTGGGTAGTCTTGATTCTTTCAGAGATAGCATTCTTTTCAGAAGTGCACAATAGGACATCTTCGTCGACTGGTTCAGGGGGCTAGGGGCCACCTTCCGCAGCATGACGTCCCTGAGCTGTCCTCTGCTGAGCGTGCAGCGACCCCGAGTAAGAACGCCGCCTGCGGTGGAGCCTTTCCAGCTCTCTTGCCCGGCCTTCCCTGCAGCTACGCCCTCCCCAGCAGGGAGTCAGGGTGAGGGGGGCTGGAGAGAGAGATCCCACACCAGGGGGAGGAGAAGAGAGGGAGCAAGCTAGGAGGAAGCCACTCGGTGGGATTCCAAGTCCTCGCTAATTCGGGGACAGACTGTCGTTACCAAAATCCACAGTTATCCTATAACTTAAGCTCACTCTTGTAAAATCTTTTGAAGTACTGATGAACTCACAAACTATTACAATATTTCTCTTCAGGTCAGGGTTTCTCAACTGAGCCACCATTGACATTCAGGGCCAGATAATTCTTTGTTTGGGGGTCTGTCCTGCGCTTTGTAGGATATTAAGAGCATCTCTGGCTGCTACCCACTAAATGCCAGTGACATGACCCCCACTCCCATGAGTGGTGACCTTCAGAAATGTCTCCAGACACTGCCACACGTTCCCCTAGAGGGGCAGAGTTGCTTCCGTTGAGAACCCCTGCTTTAGAGGGTCCATTCAGAGTGAGATCACTAAAGCAGTCAGCAAGCTAGAAACACTTTCCTGGGCCAGAGCCTTGTGCCCAGAACACAGTTGCCAGGAGAGCCGGGCCTAGGTCAGAGAGCGGTAGCGGATTGGGGCAGAAGAACCCAAGAGCAGGCCTGTGACGTGAGCCCTAGGGTTGAAGATGTATGGCACTCGCTGACAGAAGAGAACCTTGCACGTCTGGCCACCAGGCGTCGTTTGGTGTGGACCTGTGGGCACAGCGTTTGCAAGAGTCTGTAGGGCACAGAGGATGGGCTGCCTCATTCGCATTTGCACCAGTGCCGTACTGTACTGCAGACGAGTGGGTGAAGGTTGACCGTCCCCCCTCACACCCTCGACCCCTCCCTGCCTAACACCCCACGCCCTGCCCAGCCCAGCCGGGTAGGGGGAGAAGGGAAACCACTAGAGATGCTTCTGAGTGAGAAGCCTCCCTGGAGGTGGGACAGCCCCGATGGTGGAAAGCAGAAGGCTGAAGGATTTGATTATGTAAAGAGACAGAAAAGTCCCTGTCACATGCTGTGGGTGAAAAGACACATAGAAAGCCTGGGGAGGAAGGGTGTTTGTTTTCAGACTCTGCGATTGCACTTGTATGCGTGTGTCCCACAAAGTTATTTGTATGTGCACATGAAGGCGTGTGTAAGGACAGCCTCCGCAGCGTGAGGAGGAGCCACAGACGTGAGAGCGAGCAGGAAAACTGGAAAGCGTGGCAGAGCGAGGCAGAGTTGTGTGTGTCACACACCACGGCCGTGATGCTCCCTGAAATTGCTCTGCGGGGACACCTCCGCACGGGCATCTCCTCTTTGCCACAGGAGCCACGTGCCCCTCACGTTTGCATCTCTGAGCAGCTGCTCTTCTCGGGGCCCCAGGGGACCCCTCTCCAGCCCTTAGCACGTCACAGCGCTCAGTTTGTTGTCTATTAGAAGACTGTCATATATGGTCTCATTTAAAGCTCCTTTTTTTTTTTTTGGAAGTACAGGTAATTCAGGTTATTTGAAGGAAAAAGTAAAGACCTAATTTTAAAGGTTTATTCTTCCGTTTGCTATTTGAAAATCACTGTGTATAGGGTCCTGTGTTGACACGGGAGGGGAGTTCCTGGACCACAGCAGGGTGGCCCTTCTTAGCTGGGTCCTGCCTTTCTGGGTCAGAAACTGCCTCGTGAGGGGAGCCAGACTTGCTCAGGAGCGGTAGCATGGGGGGGCCCTGTGGGGGTGAGAACAAGGGTTTCTCCACGGGCTGCTGCTTGGGTAATTGGGGCGGCTGTCATAGCCTCGGTGCTCGGCGCAGCTTACACGGCTGTGTGGAGGGCATACCTTCGTCCAGGTGTGAAATCCATCATAAATCCACTTCTCCCTCCGTTTTACAGCTTTTCAAGTTTTTATTTTCCTGTGGGGTTTATATTTTATCTTTGCATAGTGTTTTCTTTTTAATCACTTGTATGCAGGTATAACTTATTTCCTAATAAAGCTCCACTATTGATATGTTAATTATAGAAAAGTGGAATTTAGAAAGTCAGTCTAAATCTTCCAGATACTTCTTGGCCTCATTAAGGAGTCTTAGGAAATCCCAAATAGCTTTTTAAAAATACTTCTCACTCATGTAGTATTTAAAAATCAATAAATATAAAGAAGAAAATGTCTTTCAAATCCTATGTCTGTAATTAATTACTGTTGACCTTCTGTGGCTTTTCCTTCTAGTCTTTTTCTCTTTGTGCAAAGAATTTTTATGCTGTGACCAGTGTTTTATCTGGGGGTGGCTTGCTGGAAAAGTCCTGTCATGGTGGCCGCACCTGGTGCATCCCCAGGAGAGGGAGGGTGTGGAGGGGGTCCAGGCTGAACTGGGTTCTAATACTGTGTGAGCTCCTTCCTGCCTGGGATGGGCGCCCTCGACTCCTCTGAGCTGGGCCTCAGGGGAAAGCAGAGTTTCTCGCCAGTGTGCCTACCGGCTGCAGGCACAGCTGTCACACCGAGCAGCCACGTGGGGGCGCCCTCGGCCAGATCAGGGCCTCTTCAGGGACAGGGCTTGGGAGGCAGGAGGCGGGCGCAGCTTGGCCCCTGTGTCTGCTCCCTCCAGCTTACCCCATAGCCCTCCGTCTACCTTCATGGCTTTTCTGCCCTTGAAGCCAAAAACAAGATGGATCTATGTGGGCATTTAAATGACCGCAGTCGTCACTGTGTGGAGTACCCGAGATTCCAGAGTCCACCTTTCCCTCACATGCTTACGTTGTAGGACAGGCTAGGTCCCTTCTGGATTTGGAAAACATTAATCCTTAGAACATCAGACTGCACTAGGGACACCTGGGTGGCTCAGTCTGTTAAGCAGATGCCTTCAGCTCGGGTCACGATCCCGGGGTTCTTAGATGGAGCTCCGCATTGGGCTCCCTGCTCAGCGGGAAGTCTGCGTCTTCTCCCTATGCTCCCCCTGGTTGTGTGTGCACTTTCTCTCTCTCCCTCTCTCTCCCTCCCTTTCTCTCCGTCTCCCCCTACCCCCCCCGCCACCCCCCCCCCCGTCTCAAATAAAAAAATAAAATCTTTAAAAAGAAAAGAAAGTCAAACTGCACTATAAGAAGGTTAGGTCCTGTGGCCTTAACCACCTTCTCCATAAACCACCCTCTCCCGAAGCCCCCTCACCTGCTGGTTCTGGACTTTCCAGGACTGCAGACTACACGATTGGGCAACCACTTGGAAGACCGAGTCAACAAGTTTTTGCGGCGACAGAATCATCCTGAAGCCGGGGAGGTCTTTGTCCGTGTGGTGGCCAGCTCAGACAAGACTGTGGAGGTCAAGCCCGGGATGAAGTCACGGTTCGTGTGCACACGTTGTGCTGTTCTGTAACACGCTGTTTGAGGGGTCCCATCCCAGGTTAACCAAAGCCCCACCTTCTGGCAAGGCTTTAGAGTTGGTGTGATTCAGGGCACCTCGCTGGCTCAGTTAGCACATGCGACTCTTGATCTTGGGCTCATGAGTTCGAGCCCTGCTTTGGGTGTAGAGAGTACTTACAAAGTAGGCCTAGAGCTCGTATAATTAAAAGGTTTTCAGTGTGTATGGTCTAGTCAGCCCTTCTCAGTCTTCCACATTCATAAGGGGAGGTAAACTTGCTGGCTGAGTGAGATCATGTCACGAAGAACAGGGTCACGGCCCCGAGCTGCCCGAGGCCAGGCTGGTGGGCAGAGCTCGGGGCCAGCAGTCAGCAGAGGTGAGCAGGCCTTCGGCTCATCCGCGCTGCGTGAGTTTAGAGCAGCGGGTCTCATTTATAAAGCACCTTGTAAATAATGACCTGTGCAGACCTCAGGCTCTGACTTTTATTTCAGGTTTGTGGATTCTGGGGAAATGTCGGAGTCTTTCCCGTATCGAACCAAAGCACTCTTTGCTTTTGAGGAAATTGACGGAGTGGACGTGTGCTTCTTTGGGATGCACGTGCAGGAGTATGGCTCTGATTGCCCCCCTCCAAATACAAGGTAGTCCTCCTCCTCCTCCTCTTGGGTACAGGTCAGTGGGCCTGCTGTGTCACAGCAGACCGACACCCTAAGTGTCTTGGAGAACCTGTGTGCTCCAGACATGGGTTTAAATCAAATAAGCCATGCCTAGCAAACCCAACCAGTTAGTTGAGTTTCCTACTGAGCCTGTGAGAAATGGTTTTGATGACTGTTTAAACCATGTTTTGCATAGTGAGCACTCTCGGGTTCTAGTCCCGGGCTTGCTGTAGTCTCCGTCTTACCCGGACCAGTTAAACCTACAGAGAGTGGGGGGAGCACTCTGTGGGCCCTCACACTGTAAGAATGAAGGACCTCTGCCAAGAGTTATTTCACATTCAGTCAAGAATCCGGGTGAGAGGGAGTTGGAAGAGGCCTCTGTTGGCCTTTCCGTGGCTCTGCATGGTGGCCAATCCATTGCTTTTGGTCCGGGCGGTGGGATCGTTTATTCACGGGTAGTGGCAGTTGGTGATGGGAGTTTTCTTATGTCTTGTCTGTGTGGCCCGTGTAAATGCTACGAAAACAGAATTTATTTCTGGAGCCTTTTTTGGATGTTGGTGTTTGGCTTCAAGTTTGGGGGATACCAGTTAATTTCTTCCCACCTGCCCCCTCCGCAGGCGTGTGTACATATCTTACCTGGACAGTATTCATTTCTTCCGGCCCCGATGCCTCCGGACAGCTGTTTACCATGAGATCCTCATTGGATATTTAGAATATGTGAAGAAACTGGGGTGAGTTTAGTTCAGATTATTCAGAACTAATAAAAACTCTATTTTTAATTTTCACTGTGTGTTTTGTGAAATAATTAGTATATTTTTTAAAGTCTTTTTGTTTCTTTGTTTGTTTTAACGTCCTCAGCTCAATTCAGAGTTCTCCCGAGCGCCCGCCCCCAGATGCTCCCCGGCCCCGCACATCTGGGCTTCCCAGCTCAGTGCACATGCTTGCCCTGCCCTCTGTGCTCTTCTCACTCTTTTTCCTATTCTAGTCTCCTCTTTTTTTTCTTTTTAACTTCATTGAGGAATATTTTATGTACCATAAAATCTGCCTGTGTCAAGTGTACACTTCAGTGATTTTTAGTGACTTGGCTAACTTCGCCGAGCGGCGTGGCCATGGCTGTCAGTCTGTCTCCGAGTATTGTCCTCCTCTCAGTAGCGGGCGCCCCCAGCACCCCTCTGTTGGTCGTCCCTGTTCCATCCCTACCCCTAGAGACCTCAGATCTACTTCCTCTCTATATAAATTTGCCTCTTCTGGACGTTTTCTATGAATGGGACCCTACAGGATACTGGTCTTTTGCATCTGCTTTTCTCTCCTTCTAGATCTGTCGCATCCCTTCCCAAATTTGGAAAAATTAAAGGTATTTGACACGTCTCTAACAGTGATGGATTTATTTTGACTTTGACCCTCTTAGAGAGAAATACCAGCTGCCTCTTAATGACACAGGAAGTAGTAGTTAGGAAATGCGTCACAGCCCTGGGCATAAGCCATTCCACGGGCCTGAGAGCCTCGTCTCCCAGGCTCTGTCCCGTGCTGACAGGAGTCCCTGGAGCCTTGACCCCTGCCTGCCGTGCACCCGCTGAGAGGGAGCATGAGAGGCCGGTTTCCAGGGGTGCTCTTGCACGCAGAGATGCAGCCTCCCCCGCCCGCACACCCCTCCCCTACACACTGGTTTGGAACTTCCCTGAACTTGTTGTATTTCGTTATAAGCATCGTGCTAATTTCTTTGTTTTCTTCTAGTTGTTTCTGTCCTTGCTCTGGTGCCTCGTCCTCAGCTGTTACTCTCCTTGGAGGCAGGGAGGCTTTTCAGCTATGTGGGCTGAATCGTGTGTGTGTGTGTGTGTGTGTGTGTGTCCTGCAGGTACGTAACAGGACACATCTGGGCCTGCCCCCCAAGTGAGGGAGACGACTATATCTTCCACTGCCACCCCCCTGATCAGAAAATCCCCAAACCAAAGCGCCTGCAGGAGTGGTACAAGAAGATGCTGGACAAGGCATTTGCGGAGCGCATCATCCACGACTATAAGGTACTGGCGGCTCGTGCGCGTGTGAGCTCTAGTCGCCCGTGAGGGCGGAGAAGGGAGCAGAGAGCTAAGACGGAGAAGCGCCTGCCATGTAGTCGGGCAAGATTTGTAGTCGGCAGCCTGAGAGCAGTCGCGGTGCCCCATCCTTGCGCAGCGGCGCGGCCCCCGTGCCCTCCCCGGAGTGCCACTCACGTCCCCTTCTCTGCTGTGCTCCCTTCACTCTCCAGGACATTTTCAAACAAGCAACTGAAGACAGGCTCACCAGTGCCAAGGAGCTGCCCTATTTTGAGGGTGACTTCTGGCCTAATGTGCTGGAGGAGAGCATTAAGGAGCTGGAGCAGGAAGAAGAAGAGAGGAAGAAGGAGGAGAGCACGGCGGCCAGCGAGACCCCAGAGGTAAGGTAGTGGGGTGGACACGTGCCTTCTTGGTCGGCGGTGCTGTTTCCGCACGTGCCCACCCCTGTCACCAGCCACCACAGGTCATGGCTGGAGGTGCAGGGCGAGCGGAGACGCGGGTGCGGGAGACACGTCACCTGGGAGAAGGCAGGCAGGAGGTGCTGGCTCTGGCATCTCCGAGCGGGGCAGGCAGGGTGGAGACACGGAAGGACGAGAGAGGACATCCTGCCAGGCAGCCCAGAGCACACAGACAGAGCCCCTGCTCGCGGTCCACAGCCTGGCCACCGAGTACAGACATTCCCTGAGGAGACCCTCGGCATCGGGCCTCTTTCTTCCACTTTGTCACAAGCCAGCCCACCCCCACCAGACAGCCCTCCCATCTGGTGTCGCCTTCGGGCACTCTCCCTGCTTACCAAGTCCCGCCTCTCGTGGGCTCCCGTGTGCAGCGGCGCAGCGGTGCGCTGTGGGAGACGCCCTCCCTCCCCTCACCCGGTGCGTGTTCTAGTAGGGGAAACAGCGTAAGGAAAGGGAGCACCGAGATCAGCCAGGTGCAGGGGCTGCCGGCGGGCCCTGTCTGGGGAGGCAGCAGAGGCTGACCTGCTGAGAAGCAACTGACTCTGTCCCAGGGAGGGGGAGCTGCCGGCGGGAGGAGGAGATGGGTGACAGCTCGCATGGGGAGCAAGTGTGTGTGTGTGCGGTCGGGTGTCTGCGGAAGAGAGGATGGGGATTTCTGTTCGGTTTATGGCTGTAGAAGCAGTGGGGGGCATATGGTGTGTTTTGAGAGTAGGGGCCCTAGAACTTGAGGTGGATCGTTGCGGTGTGTGTGA
The DNA here is from genome assembly GCA_028646535.1 of Procyon lotor. Classification (NCBI taxonomy): domain Eukaryota; kingdom Metazoa; phylum Chordata; class Mammalia; order Carnivora; family Procyonidae; genus Procyon; species Procyon lotor. The sequence continues at coordinate 2,078,652 of CM053621.1, read as the reverse complement.
GGGGAACCCTGGATCGGGGCTGCCCGCTGGGTCCGGGGCGTGAGCAGCTGAGTCAGTGCTGCCGTCTCTACCCAGAGGATGAGGCTGGGGAAGCATATTGGGGAAGGAAGCCCTGCACGAACTGGCCGCAGGGATGCCTGGTGATACCCAAGAGGGGCTGTGCAGGACGGGCCCTCCACGCTGACGTCTGCTGTGGGGGCCCTTCTGCTGGGGCCTCCCTGGCAGGGAGGCAGGGTCTGTCGTCTGACCACAGATAACTACACTCCCAAATGTCAGGTGATTTAGGGCTTGAGAAACTGCTCCACCGGGGTCTTTGGGAGGCGATGGGGATCCTGTTGGGGTGGGAGCCAGGGAGGTCCAGCAGGAGAGCGTGCAAAGCTGAGCCGTGAGCCCGGGTCCCTCTCCGTGTCAGCCACTGCCTGCACCTTGGATGGAAGGTGGCTTGAGTCAGAACGGGGCTCCGGGGCTCCGGGGCAGGGAGAAGAGGGTCTGTGCCCAGATGGTGGAGCGGCCGTGCCCCACCAGCCTTTGCGATGTCGGAGACTTGCCCATGGCGGAGAGACACTGGTCTCCTGTGTCAGTGCACAGAGGCAGCAGGCAGGTCCCACCCTGCGGACACCCCAGGACCCCGAGGCGGGCAGTGGCTTCTTTTTGGACAGCACTTGGGCCGGACTGCTGCTTTGCCACTGGTGGTGTCCTCCTTCCCTGGGGGAGGTGGGGAAGGGAGAGGCTGCAACGTCAGGCATGTGAGCCCAGCTCCATGAGGAAGACCACCCACGGGAGCCACGTGTAGGTACAGTTCCAGGAGGAAAGACCAGAATGCTGTTGCCCTGGCTGGCAAAAAAAACCATTTTATTATTATTAGGCTATATTTTCTGAATTTTGTGCAGTGAATCTCTTTTTTTTTTTTAATAAAAGTCAGCTTAGTTTTTCAAGCCGTTTCAGGGCTCACCGAGAACTTGAGCAGCTGTGCGGCCTCCCTGCTGCCGTCCTGCCCTCATGTGGCCCGCGCCGCCCCTCACCAGAGCCGTTTCTGCCCTGGGGCCCCAGACGGGAGCTGTCAGCGCCCCTCAGCACCGAGAGCGTCTGTCTTACCTTCTCTCTCCTTGTTGAGAAGAAAGTTCTTTGGACCTAACCAGGGGCCTGAATGACGAAGGGAGTTCTTTCCAGAGTAGAAGCGCTCAAACTGAGGGGCAGGACCCCTCACACCTCAGGCCTCGGAGCCTCATGGTGGGGGGTTTCAGGCCCACACGAGCCTGGGGCTGCAGCAGGGTCAGGCAGACGTCCCCTCCTCGGGCGGCCGTGCCTGGGGTGTGGTTGGCCTAGTGCTGGGGCCCCTGCTCCCACCCATGCAGCAGCTTCCTGCAGCACCTTTCCCCCGCCTCGTGCACAGCAGAACCACGTGCGACTGAGCACGCAACACATGGCGTGCGGCGGCAGGACTCTGGTGCAGCTCAGACTCCCTCTGTTGTTAGAGTCTCTCCTGGGCGTATTCTTCTCCAAGAGATGGCCTGCCATGTGGCCAGCATGGCCCCTGTGTCACCACTGCACCTCTGTCCCGGCTCTTGTCCTCCTCACCTCTGCCTCCATGATGCCCTCTGCAGGCATCCTTGTGTTTGCAGGCGCGTGGGCCCCTGGAGTCCCCCCTGGGCTCCTGCAACAACTTTGTGTGTCATTTTAGGGCAGCCAGGGCGACAGCAAGAATGCCAAGAAGAAGAACAACAAGAAAACCAACAAGAATAAAAGCAGCATCAGTCGAGCCAACAAGAAGAAGCCCAGCATGCCCAACGTGTCTAATGACTTGTCGCAGAAGCTCTACGCCACGATGGAGAAGCACAAAGAGGTAGAGACACACTGGGGGGCAGGGCGGGCTCTCAGGGCCGCAGGCCTGGGCCCCTCCTGGCCTGTGGATAAGGGAGAAGGGGTTGCTGAGAAGCCACGATCCTGCCCCTGGCCCAGAGGAGGGGAGAGTACTGCCGGTGCTCCACCCAGGGCCCCCGGGGCTTTGGGGGGGGGGCGGCCCTGGGAGGCAGAGCGGCCGCGGCTCTCCGTGGGGGGTAATGCTGTCCTCCCCTGCAGGTCTTCTTTGTGATCCACCTGCACGCCGGGCCTGTCATCAACACGCTGCCCCCCATCGTTGACCCCGACCCCCTGCTCAGCTGTGACCTCATGGATGGGCGTGATGCCTTCCTCACCCTCGCCAGAGACAAGCACTGGGAGTTCTCCTCCCTGCGCCGGTCCAAGTGGTCCACACTGTGCATGCTGGTGGAGCTGCACACCCAGGGCCAGGACCGCTTTGTCTACACCTGCAACGAGTGCAAGCACCACGTGGAGACGCGCTGGCACTGCACTGTGTGTGAGGTAGGCGGCGGGGGCGTCTGCGCCACGGGTGGGGCCCCGGTGCTCCCCAGTCCTTCCCGCCATCGGTGCATGAGCATTTCAGCTGGAACCCTGAAGTAGTCGGCTCCTTCCAAGGGGGACCAGATGACCAAGTGAAAAAGGCTCATCTACCTCCTGGTCCTCTCTGGGAGTTGTTGGTCATGTGGTTGGTATTTCCGAGTTCGCGAAGAAGAGAGTCCGTGCCTGCTCTGGGTCCGACAGCAGACGTTCAGGGAAGGGAGGGAGGAAGGAAGGAGCCTCTCTCCCTTCTCGGGGCACGTGTGATCCTACCCAGCTGAGCATAACAGAGGGCTGTCGGTGTGTGTCTGGACTACATGTGGCACCCGGCAGGAGGGGCTGGTCTCCCAGGGAGGTAGAGGAGTGGGCAGGCCTCCTGGGAGGTGGGGGGCAGTGTTTGTGCTGACTTTTTGGGGAAGACTTGATCACAGAGCACTTTGATTTGATCAGTTGTTGTTAGCGAACGCTGGCTGTGTGTCAGAACCTCCACGGCCTTCTGGTGCGGGGTGGGAGCTGTGTGGCACAGGAGGCTGTGTTTGGGCCCCACCAGGATTCTGAGTGGTTTCCCCTGGTCGTGCATCCAGTTGTGGCTTTGCTGAGTGGCTGAGAAGGCCCTGTCCTGGTGGACCCTGTGCTTGCACATGCTGGCTCCCTGTGGGAGGGGTGCGGGCCATCGCTTGCCCAGATGGGTCCCTCACAGGAGGTGAGGCAGGCTGTCATGGAGCCTCCATCCCCTACCCCGGCCTCACCTTCCCAGGGTCGGCACCCCAGACGGCTCCCAGAGCCGCATGCCCGTAGGAGTTCTGTGATCTTGGATAGAGGGGGCAGGTAGAGCGTCTATAATGCCTTTGTTTTCATTTCCCACTTTTTCCAGCCTTCTTTTGTCTCATATCACTTCCCACTGTTGGGATCTTCATGTCCTTTTGGAAAAGGGGGGGGGTCCTGGTCTTAGGGTCTCCTTTTCCAGACCCTGGTAGTTCTCTGGTAGTCTCTGTCTGCAGATACAAACAACTTTAAAGAAACCCGTGAGCACGCATTTTGTCGCTGGGGTTTGAGCCCAAGGCCTGTCTTCTGGGGAAGGCCTCTCAGTCCCCTCTGGGCCACCCTGCAGAGCTTGGGGGATGCACCAGGGCCCCCGGCAGTGGCCCCGGGGAGTTGGGTGGCACCTGGGTGAGCTTAGGAGGAACCATCAGGCTCCCCAGGCCAGGTACGGGAGCAGGGCACGGTGGGTCTGGGTGCCCTTCCCCAGGGGCAGAGGAAGGAAGGAAAGGGGACCAGAGGTCAGCCAGCGTGCTTGAGAGGCCGGCAGAGGGAGGGGAGGGGCTCCGGGGGTGGACGCGGTGGCATCTGTCTGGGCCCCGGGCTGACCGGGGCGCACGCCCTGTGCTTGTCTGCAGGACTATGACCTCTGCATCAACTGCTACAACACCAAGAGCCACGCCCACAAGATGGTGAAGTGGGGGCTGGGCCTGGACGACGAGGGCAGCAGCCAGGGCGAGCCGCAGTCCAAGAGCCCCCAGGAGTCGCGGCGCCTGAGCATCCAGCGCTGCATCCAGTCGCTGGTGCACGCCTGCCAGTGCCGCAACGCCAACTGCTCGCTGCCGTCCTGCCAGAAGATGAAGCGGGTGGTGCAGCACACCAAGGGCTGCAAGCGCAAGACCAACGGGGGCTGCCCGGTGTGCAAGCAGCTCATCGCCCTCTGCTGCTACCACGCCAAGCACTGCCAGGAGAACAAGTGCCCGGTGCCCTTCTGCCTCAACATCAAACACAAGCTCCGGCAGCAGCAGATCCAGCACCGACTGCAGCAAGCCCAGCTCATGCGCCGGCGGATGGCCACCATGAACACCCGCAATGTGCCTCAGCAGAGTCTGCCTTCCCCTACCTCAGCTCCACCCGGGACCCCCACGCAGCAGCCCAGCACTCCCCAGACACCGCAGCCCCCGGCCCAGCCCCAGCCCTCACCCGTGAGCATGTCACCAGCCGGCTTCCCCAGCGTGGCCCGGACTCAGCCCCCCACCACGGTGTCCACCGGGAAGCCTACCACCCAGGTGCCAGCCCCGCCGCCCCCCGCGCAGCCCCCACCGGCCGCAGTGGAAGCGGCCCGGCAGATCGAGCGGGAGGCCCAGCAGCAGCAACACCTGTACCGGGTGAACATCAACAATGGCATGCCCCCGGGGCGCACGGGCATGGTGACCCCGGTGAGCCAGATGGCCCCTGTGGGCCTGAACGTGCCCCGTCCCAACCAGGTCAGTGGGCCCGTCATGCCCAACCTGCCGCCCGGGCAGTGGCAGCAGGCGCCTCTCCCCCAGCAGCAGCCGATGCCGGGCATGCCCCGGCCCGTGCTGTCCATGCAGGCCCAGCCGGCTGTGGCCGGGCCGCGGATGTCCGGTGTGCAGCCGCCCCGGAGCATCTCGCCCGGCGCCCTGCAGGACCTGCTGCGGACCCTGAAGTCTCCCAGCTCCCCGCAGCAGCAGCAGCAGGTGCTCAACATTCTCAAGTCCAACCCTCAGCTGATGGCGGCCTTCATCAAGCAGCGCACAGCCAAGTACGTGGCCAGTCAGCCTGGCCTGCAGCCCCAGCCCGGCCTCCAGCCCCAGCCCGGCCTGCAGGCCCAGCCCGGCCTGCACCAGCAGCCCGGCCTGCAGAACCTGAACGCCATGCAAGCGGGCGGGCCCCGGCCCGGCGTGCCTCCGCAGCAACAGGCGATGGGAGGCCTGAACCCCCAGGGCCAGGCCCTGAACATCATGAACCCGGGCCACAACCCCAGTATGGCGAGCATGAACCCGCAGTACCGGGAGATGCTCCGGAGGCAGCTGCTCCAGCAGCAGCAGCAGCAGCAGCAACAGCAGCAGCAGCAGCAGCAGCAGCAGCAGGGCAGCGCGGGCATGGCCGGGGGCATGGCCGGGCACAGCCAGTTCCAGCAGCCCCAGGGACCCGGAGGCTACCCCCCGGCCATGCAGCAGCAGCGGATGCAGCAGCACCTCCCCATCCAGGGCAGCTCCATGGGCCAGATGGCGGCTCAGATGGGACAGCTCGGCCAGATGGGGCAGCCGGGGCTGGGCGCAGACAGCACCCCCAACATCCAGCAGGCCCTGCAGCAGCGGATTCTGCAGCAGCAGCAGATGAAGCAGCAGATCGGGTCCCCGGGCCAGCCGAACCCCATGAGCCCCCAGCAGCACATGCTCTCAGGACAGCCGCAGGCCTCGCACCTCCCCGGCCAGCAGATGGCCACGTCCCTCAGTAGCCAGGTGCGGTCTCCGGCCCCTGTCCAGTCTCCGCGGCCCCAGTCCCAGCCTCCACATTCCAGCCCGTCGCCACGGATACAGCCCCAGCCTTCGCCACACCACGTCTCGCCCCAGACTGGTTCCCCCCACCCAGGACTCGCAGTCACCATGGCCAGCTCCATAGATCAGGGACACTTGGGGAACCCCGAACAGAGTGCAATGCTCCCACAGCTGAACACCCCCAACAGGAGTGCGTTGTCCAGTGAGCTGTCCCTGGTCGGCGACACCACAGGAGACACCCTAGAAAAGTTTGTGGAGGGTTTGTAGCATTGTGAGAGCATCGCTTTTTTTTTTTTTCCCCCTTTCATGTTCTTGGACCTTTTGTACTGAAATCCAGGCATCTAGGCTCTTTTTATTCCTAGATGGAACTGCTACTTCCAAGCCATGGAAGGGTAGATTGCTGTTTAAAGAAACAATACAAAGAATATATTTTTTTGTTAAAAACCAGTTGATTTAAATATCTGGTCTCTCTCTCTCTCTCTCGCTCTCTCTCTTTTTGTTTTTGTTTTTTGTTTTTGTTTTTTTGTTTTGGGGGGAGGGGGGTTTTGTTTGGATTCTTTTTGTCGTCATTTCTGGTGACTCATGCCTTTTTTTAACGGGAAAAACAAGTTCATTATATTCATATTTTTTATTTGTATTTTCAAGACTTTAAACATTTATGTTTAAAAGTGAGAAGAAAAATAATATTCAGAAACTGATTCTTGAAATAATGCAAGCTTATAATGTATCCCGATAACTTTCTGACGTTGCGGGAAGATTTTTTTCTATAGTGAACTCTGTGGGCGTTCTCCAAGTATTACCCCTGGACGATAGGAATTGGCTCCTGTGTGCACACACGTACACACCCACACACACATCTATCTATACATACTGGCCTAAGCCAAACTCTTGTCTTGCAGATGTAGAAATTGTTGCTTTGTTTCTCTGATAAAACTGGTTTTAGACAAAAAATAGGGATGATCACTCTCTTAGACCATGCTAATGTTAATAGAGAAGAAGCATTCTTTTCTTTCTTCTATGTGAAACTTGAAATGAGGAAAAGCAATTCTAGTGTAAATCATGCAAGCGCTATAATTACTATAAATAAGAAAATTCAAGAAGATTCAATCACTGTATAGAATGGTAAAGTACCAACTCATTTCTTATATCATATTGTTAAATAAACTGTGTGCAACAGACAAAAAGGGTGGTCCTTCTTGAATTCATGTACATGGTATTAACACTTAGTGTTCGGGGTTTTTTGTTATGAAAATGCTGTTTTCAACATTGTATTTGGACTATGCATGTGTTTTTCCCCCATTGTATATAAAGTACTGCTTAAAATTGATATAAATTACTGAAGTTTTTAACATGTATTCTGTTCTTTAAGATCCCTGTAAGAATGTTTAAGGTTTTTATTTATTTATATATATTTTTGGAGTCTGTTCTTTGTAAGACGTGATTCTGGTGGATTGCTCACAGGGGAGAGGCAGGGACCACGTTCCTGGTGGCCATGTGGGTGGCAGCCAGGCCCAGCCAAGGCCTGGATGGTTCTCTTTCCAGGAACTAAGGTGCTCCAGCTCAGTGGGGGCCTCATATGTTCACTGCTCCGCGGGGAGATTCACCCACAGAGTCCGGGCCGCAGATGAGGCCGAAGCAGCACTTTGCCTCCTGTCCTCCTCCCCTAAGCCTCGAGATACCAGAGTAGGGATGGTTCCCGCAGCCGTTTGCAGCAGTACCTACCCTCCCCTTTCCTATATGCAAATCCCAGAATTGGTGCAGAATCGGCTCCAGGGACTGGAGGTGGTCCCTGCTTCCCCCCACATCCCGTGCACCGTAGGGGAGGATGCTGCGTGCAGTGTGTCCTGCTGTGGCCTCTGACGCTGGGCTGGGCAGTGAAGAGCTCTGGCCTTCGCTCTCCACCCTCTAGAAACAGGGCCTGTGAGGGCAGCACTGTGGTGAAAGAGCCTCCCTTGCTTTCCCCCCCAATCCCTCTCCCGGGTCCAGTGTCAGGTGCCCTTACCAAGAGGGTGACATTTGAGTCCCTGGGTGCTGGAAACGTCAGGTCTGAGTGGAGGAGCACCTCCGGGGAGCGTGGCTGTCTGCCCTCTAGACTGCAACATCCCTTCCCCACCAAGCACAAGGGACTTAAGTCCTGCCTCTTGTGTCCCTGGTCCCCCAACCCGGGTGGGGAGGTGGGGATGGTGGTGGCGGCGGCAAATGTAGAATTCATGGCCCAGATAGCTTCCCTTTTGGCCATGTATTCACAGAGATCATTTCAAAATACTTGAATTGGGAATCTAAACTTGAGGAAACTTGGGGAAAAAAGTAATTTTTGCACAGAGCTTCAAATCTTGAGTTCTAACCTAGCTAAAGCCAGATAGTAAGACCATCATCGAGCACTACCCGACCAACTGCCACGTCCGCCACATCCCCAGAAGGGAAAGCAGGGCCACAGCCCTCCAGTAGCCGTCTGGCCATCCTTGCTCTGCTTACTTGCTTCTCGAATCTGGGATCCTCTCCTGAATCACCCTCTCCACTGATGGTCAAACCCGGAGCAGACAGAAGGGGTGAGGCGTCTGGGGCCCTGGAGGAATGGCTCCGGGCCCACGTACGCGTAGTGCTGGGCAGCCCTTTAATGGGGCCGGGGGGGGGGGGGGGCATCGTTTTCAGGTCGTCCCAGGATCCAAAACTCTGTGTACAGGTCTCATCTTTTTGGAGTCCGTGTCCTGTGTAATCCGCCAAGGGCTGCAGCCGAGGGTGTGGTCTGTGGATGCTAAGCGCGCACTCAGCGTAAGGAGATTTCTGTAAGACAGCGGGGAAAGGCCCAGCGTTGTGTCTCATGCTGTATACTTAAGAGGAGAAGGAAAAAAGTCCTATATTTGTGATCAAAAAGAGGAAACTTGAAATGTGCTGGTGTTTATAATAAAAGCTGGTAAAACTGCTTGGATTCAAAGATGGTCCCGGTTGGCTAACGACCCTTGGAACGGGCTTAGCAGCTAGTCCTCGTTAGACTGGAGGGTCTCGGGTGAGTGTGCTTAGGACGTGTGTTTGATGACGCTTCTGAGAACGTAGCACGTTAAAAACAGGAGTAGGAGGCAATCTCTGGAAAACGAGGTGAAATTTCTTCGGCTTGTGTAATCTCAGGCTGAAGACCTAACTTTCTCCTTTTTTTTTTTTTTTTCCCCTGACTGCTACAAAATGGAACCAAAGATTCCGTTTAAGCCGAAACGTGCTTCTAGCACCGCACAGGCGAGTGAGCTGCTCTGAAAAAGGAAAGTCCTTTCATGAAGGAGCTGAGTGCAGGTCTGTCGCCAGCGGACCTTCGGGACGCACGTCACCCAAGGACCGTGCCGGGAAGTCAGCGCTCCGGCCAGGCCACCTTAGCAAGTAGGAGCACAGGAGTGCGTAGGAACGGGGGCTGGAAAAACCAGATTGCGCCTTCCCGGGATGTCTTGCGTTCGTGCCACTGCAGCACTTGGGGGGGATTGCGTTGTGCAAAGTCGAGAGTAGGGAGATGGGTCAGTTCTGAAACATAACCGAGTGTCGCCCCCAGGCTGAAGGACAGACAGGAACTGCGGTGACGGTGAGGCGATGAACAGGCTAACCCTCCAGCGCGTGCACGCCTTCCTTCAGAGGACTTTGCCGGGCTGTATGGATGGAGGCCCCAGTGGCAGATTATGGCACCCAGCAGAGAATCCACAGGTGCTGACGGAAAACCTTGGTCACGCTCATCAGACACACTGGGGGTGGGGGGGGGGACGACTGAGAGACGAGCGGGAGGCGGGCGCACAGGAAGTGGGGGCCTGTGGTGTCCCCATGGAGGGTTGGCCAGTGGGCCCATCGGGGCAGCGGCCACCAGGAGCCAGGGCCTTGGCGGGGAGTGAGCCCTCTCAACTCCTCCTGCCGTCCTTGGTGACACTTGGTGACAAGTGCTGTTGGAAGGCATCACTCGCTCCACTGTCCTGGCCGTGAGGTAGGACCATGTGGGGACCTGCCCGAGTTCACGGCTGGCGTGGGCCGATCAACCAGAGCCACGTGCTTCACCGTTGGGCCTGAAAGGAGCTTTCCTCCCCTATTAGCTCTGCAGGCTCCCCCTTGAACTCACTTTGGGGATCCCTTGAGGAAAGGGGGGTCCATGACAATTCCTCTAACCCCTCCAAAGTTGCAGACAGTAGTAAGTGGTAACCAGGACCCCACACAGGACTAAGTGGGACTTGGCCTGCCTGAGTGTGGGGGCCAGTGCCCGGTGCCCGGTTCAGTGCCTGGAGAGGGCTATTACTGAAATGGGTTTTATGCTCTGGTCCTGGGACCCCAGGGCTCTGGGCCAGCACCAAGGACGCCTCTTGGAAACTGATGTTTATCAAGTAGTCCTAGATGGGCATATTAGCAAAGTTCAGACCTGAAGATCCTCAAGGCCAGTAGTGACATTTAGAGAATGTTCCAGGTGAGAGTGGTCCTTCAGGAAAATGCTCAGAGAGGACACCCTTGGAAGGATGGGAAGGGGTGGTGTGCCGGGGCTCCCTGCACCAGGACCCCTCTTGTGTCTCTCACCTCACTCAGAACCCCTCACGTCTGGGACAGATTTGGGGGCCTCAGAAGAGGGAGGGTTGTTTCACGTGCTGCCACGAGTTGAGCCTGTAGAGGCTGGGGGGTCAGGGAGGGAGAGTGTTGGGGAGCAGACCTAAGTCAGCAGGTGCAGAGAAAGAGGCAGCAGACTCGAGGGAGGCCAGGGTTCTGCGCAGGAGGCAACCGGAGCTGCCCGGTGTTCAGCGGCCGGAACGGGTGTCCCCTGTGGGGGCTGGACCTCTGCAGCCAGAAGCACGGGGGACCCTCTGAGCTTCCAGGGAAGCCAGTTCTCGCCGTTGGCAGGCAAGCCTCTAGACACCGGCGTTCTGGTCTCTGGTTTCCTAGGTAAGGAAAAGGGGTTCTCTTGTGAGGAGAGGTGCACAACTGTGAGAAAGGGCAGGAAGGACGTGAGTGGGCCCCAAGTGGAGGCCCCCTTCCCTGCAGGACAGGTGCCCACCTGCTGCTTCTAGCTGACGAGAAGATACACAGGTCTTACCCGAGCACCAAGTTGGCTCACTCAACAAGCATTTACCCAGTGGATCCTAGGCACGGACCCCAGCCCTTGGAGAACTGCCCCAAGAGACACGATCAGCCACTGGAGGAAGGTGGGAGGTGGTGCCAGGGCTCGAAGCTGGAGCACCAACCCGGGTTTGTGCTGGGAACAAGGAGATGTCTCTTGTCAGGGCCCGAGAGAGCACAGCACTCAGGATCACACATCCTCGCTGACGCCGCCATTGCTCGGGACAGCACTTCCCCTGCTCTGACCTGGACTTACCTGGCTTCTTGCCAACACCTCGATTTAGTAGGTCTGAGCCAGGGGGTGAGCATGCTGAGCTGCTAGGTTTCGAACAAGCTCCCAGGTGAGACCTGGCCCCACATGGAGTAGCAAGGCCATAGGGGACCAAGAACAACCACCTTGACTTTGAAATTGCCGTAGGCTTTTTTGTTTTCCTTAAAGACTTTTTTTAAAGTAATCTCAACACCCAAAATGGGGCTCGAACCCACAACCGCAAGAAGCACATGTTCTGCCAACAGAGCCAGCCAGCCGCCGCGAAACTGCTTTAGTTTTAATGTTCACAATAAACGTGGGTGCAGGGAGAGGGGCTTTGGTCAAGTGGTGCTTTGGTCTCCTTCGCAGCATTTGTTGTGAACTGGTACCTTCTGCCCCGAGCACTGGCAGCTGAGGTCCCCTGGACGGGACAGGAGCTAGGGCAGAACCTGGGGGACAAAGAGGTACAGGGAAATGTCCTGTGAAGTGCATTTGTAAAAATGCAGATGTGAGCAAAACAAACTTATTTTCCAAAGAATCAGGAGTGCCCTGCTCTTGGAGCAGGTGCTGGTGTCAGGCCCGTCCTTCCTGTTTCTGGAGCACGCGCCTGGCACCCGCCACTCAGAAGGCGTCTGTCTGACACTGAGACCACAGCCCCCTCTGACCCATGCCTGGGGATGTTGGCACTTACAGAGAACATACCGGATACCCCTGCGGACCAGAGAATCCTGATGGAGGGGACCCTCTTCATACCTGCAGAGATGCAGTCTTTGGGGGAGGGGAACTCGACGAAAGCTGTCCACCTGCTGGGGCCTGATGCCAGGTTCTGTCAGGATGCCACCTGGACTGGGCCTCTGGCTGGGGTCGGGGCCCTTGGCACCCAGGCACAGGGCCAATCCTGAAAGAAGGCAGGACCTCGCTGGCACAGAGCAGACGTGGAGAGGGCCCCGTGGCCACCAGGGAGCCATGCTGAGCAGGGAAAGGGGCTGCCAGCAGGCAGAGCCTCCCCAGACGGGTGTCAAGTGAATCAGTAAAATACTCGGTCTCTGCGTTCTGACCTGTGCTAAGTTGGCATTGAAGTCCTGCAAAGGACGAGAAGGACTTTTAAGACTCACACAAAACCCTGCGCGCACACACCACCAGGTGCTTCTCCAAATTTGAATGTTTTCAGCATCTCTGCGAGCCTGGGAGAGTTAGTGCCTTTGGAGCTGTGGTTACAGCCTCCAAACCGCAGCTGCCCTTGTCCCGGACGGGCTCTGTACAGGTCGGCGCGGTCTGGGGACTGGGGGTGGGGCTAGGACAGCGTACTTGCTCCTGAGGCCTGAACACCAGCAGTAAAAGTAACAGCTTAGCTTTCCGACAACAGCCAGCGTCTGCAGGACTGCCTGGTCTCTCCTCAATACCGGGCCTCAACTTTACAAAAAATAGGTATTTTCAATAATATCTACACCCGACATGGGACTTGAACCTACAACCCCGAGATCAAGACTCACACGCTTCACCGACTGAGCCAGCCAGGTGCCCTACTATCTCTATTTTTTGAGCTTCAAAAAGGAAGGCGCTTTATAAGAGGTTTATGAAATTGGAAGAAAATCCCATCATCCCTGGGCCCTTTCCAGGCCAAAAAGTACCCTATAGCCACGAGCTTTTCCAGGGGAGAAGCTCACCCAGAAGTTTGTGGTGCCTTGAACAAAGATAAAGGGAGACACATTTGTTCTTCCTTTCCAGAGGGTAATATACATAAGGATTACCATTTTTTAAAGGTTTTATTTGTTTGTTTAAAAGGTTTTATTTATTTATTTTAGAGAAAGGGGCGGAGGAGGGGACAAGCAGACTCTACGCTCAGCATGGAGCCCAGTGCAGGCCTGGATCTCACAAACCCAAGATCAGGACCTAAGCGGAAACCACCAGGCAGACACTCAACCTAAGGAGCCACCCAGGCGGCTCAAGATGCACCCCCATCCTTAAGTGTAAGTTTCTCTCTTCCTTTTGCCAAATACCACTTCTCCTTCCTGAAATAAAGGGCTCCCCAGCCTAGATCTATTGCCCCATAGATCACTGTGTCGGCTCTTACAAAAGAGAGGATTTCCTGGGTGAACAACAAAGGTGAGGTGAAGCTGAGACCCCTCAGTGTCTGCCCACCTCCCACCCCCAGCAGCTGCAGTGACACACTGGACTGGTTTGGCCGGTACAGGCTCCCTGTGTGTGGAGGGTGTAGAAGGAGAGAGGCAGGTGTGAGGTCGTGCAGGGCCTGGAGGCGGAGGGGTTTGGAACTGATTTTTTTTTTTTTTAAGATTTTTTTTTTTAATTTTTATTTATTTGACAGAGAGAGACCACAAGTAGGCAGAGAGGCAGGCAGAGAGAGGGGGTGATTTTAAGTGTGCAGGGGAGGCACTAGAGGATGGTGACTGCGGAGTGTGTGACCCAGGTGCCTTGGGGACTGGTGAGGAGGCTGCTGGAGTCCTCCTCCACCGTCAAAGAACTGCTCTTCAGCCGAGTCCGCCCACCTCCTGACCTTACACTCAGTTGTTGAAGCCTGGCAGGTGGAGCTCATTCTTCACACCGTCCACCCAGAAGAGTCCCGGAGGGGCCCCTCCCATCGCCCCGACTGTGTCCGGCTCCAGGAGGACCCTCCCCTGACTCTTGGGCTTTGCAGCTCCCGTCAGATCTAAGCATCTCCGTTTTAGCTGTTTTTTTGCTCTGGGTGCGAGTCTCCAGCGAGCCTGAGAATCATCTGGGGGGTGAGGGGGCGTCAGAGAACCTGCACGTTGCGTGGGACGGCACGGGGCGACGAAGGGCGTCGACGGGGGCAGGAGCACAGCACAGCGACCGCAGTCACTGGTTGGGTACCAGTGTCGCGCGGTGACCCACAGCAGCAGTGTACACTCGGGGTGGTGGAAGCAGCACACGCTGCGGCGCTGCTGAACCATTACGTTCTACACCCGGAACTAATCGTTGTGTGTCAACCATACTTCGATTGAAAAAAAAAACGTTTTTTTCTTAATTAAAAGGAGTGGTGGGTCTCGACCTCAGCCCCACGTCCAACAGGACTGGAGACAAGGGAGGAATAAGCCCGCTCGTGCTGGCGGGGGCGGCTCCTGCGTTCGCGCTAGGGAGTGGACACGGCCAGCCTGAGGTCCGTCCCTGCCCCTCCTGCGCCCGCCTCGGTCGGGCCCGTGGCCGCGGGACGTCCGCAGACTCAGCCCCATTTTAGGGATGCGCGAAGTGAGGCCCAGCCGGCAGGCGAGTGCCCCGCGCGCCCTGCTCGTCGCCCTTGACAACGCGACACAAGGTCACGGGGAGCCCGCCCCCAGGCCCGACTGTCCCCGCGCGGAGCTGCGGCGCGCGCCGCGCAGGCCTCAGCCCACTCTCCCGCGCAGGCAGCGGGCCGGGCAGCCCTGCGCTCCCGTGACGTCACCGCGCCGCGCCCAAGGAAGGCCCCGCCCCGCCCCGCCCCGCCCCCGCCGCGCGTGCTGCACGGGTGCTGAGGAGGACGGACATGGCGCGCGAGCTGCGGGTGTTGCTTCTGTGGGGTCGCAGGCTGCGGGCGCCGGCCCTGGCTGCCGCCCGGAGAGGTGAGGGGTGCCGAGTGGGCGGGCGGGTGGGCCTCCCATCCCCAGGTCCTGAGCCCGCTTCCTCCTCCCTGGGAGGCACGGAGGTTCTGTGAGACTTAGGTGCCGCGCGCGCGGCGAGCGCTGAGCGTCCCGGTGTCGCCGGACTGCCCGGGTTTCCTCCCCCACCCGCCCTCAGGTAGCGGGGTGAGCCCCGGCCCGCGGGACTCCTGCAGGGGCTTCTCCCGGTCGCGCCCTCTGGCTGGTTTGAGGCGGAGAGGTCTAGGGCTCCTCGCTCCTGCAGCGGAGCGAACTTTCCGAGTGGGAACGAACTTCACCTGGGTGATCACTTAAGCACCTTCATGGCGATTTTATTGCTCCGCGCCCCCAAATTGTGTTATATCGGGGTGATGCAGAAGCCACTTGCTCTGCATCATTGGGAACGAAACTGAGTGCCCACTCCGCCCGGGACACGGCCGAGAACCAGGCAGAGACGCTTCTGCCCTCGTGCGGCCCCTGGACTCTGGGTTCTTGACCCCCGTATTCCCAGGACCTGAAATTGGTAGGTGCTCAAATAAATGTTTGGGGGGAAAAAAAGAAGAATAACCATAACTGCTTTCTTACTCTCCTCTCGGAAGAAACCATGGGCGAACGCGATAGCGTTATTTTGACGCTCTGAACATACTTACACACACGTGAACGGATGTCTGTTTTTCTACGAAAAGTCCTAACCCATATATTCAGTTTGCTCCTGAATTGTTTTTAACGTTCTCTGCAAAGCCTACACATTTTGGGTTCGTAACCCCTGTCTGTGGCTTTCCAGTGACTGCATAGTGTCCTGTGTGGTGGACGTATAGTCATTTACTCAGCCGAGTTCTATTAATGGACATAATAAAGTTAATTTCCATGGTTTTTTGTTTTTGTCATTACAGTGTTATGTAGAATGGGCGAGTATTTAAATCCTCCGGCACGTGCGGCATTTCTTTAGAATTTCAGAATCCGATGGTTAAGAGGCTGTGCATATTTGAAATGTTAGCTGACATTGCCAAACTGCTGTCGAGAAAGGCTTTATCAGTTTACATTCCCATTAGCAGGGAATGAGACCACCTGTATCAAGGCGTTTTCTCCATGGATAGTAGTGAGAATGTTTTCATTTGTTTAGTGGCTGTTCCTATATCTCTTATGAATTTCTTTTTCACATCTATACGTTTTACCTGAGTTTTAAATTTTGGTATAGTGCCTTTTTTTTTTTTTTTAACAATAACTTGTAAAAATGTATTGGTTAATGCATGTTGACTGTAAGTTTTATACTTTTGCTTGTACCCATCATCATCTTTTTTTTTTTTTTTAAGATTTTATTTATTTGACAGAGAGAAACACAGTGAGAGAGGGAACACAAGCAGAGGGAATGGTAGCGGGAGAAGCAGGCTTCCTCCTGAGCATGGAACCCGATGTGGGGCTCGATCCCAGGTCCCTGGGATCTGACCTGGGCCGAAGGCAGACGCTTAACGACTGAGCCACCCAGGCGCCCCCCATCATCATCTTTATTGGATTTATTTCCTGTCACATGAGAGTACACGCTGGTGTTAGTTTTGCAGAAGTCTTTGGATTGTAAATTTTCTTTTTTTTTTTTTTTTAAGATTATTTATTTATTTGACACAGAGAGAGAGAGAGAAATCACAAGTAGACAGAGAGGCAGGCAGAGAGAGAGCGGGAAGCAGGCTCCCCGCTGAGCAGAGAGCCCGACGTGGGGCTCGATCCCAGGACCCTGAGATCATGACCCAAGCCGAAGGCAGAGGCTTTAACCCACTGAGCCACCCTGGTGCCCCTGGATTGTAAATTTTGTAAGCCCCACCATGTCTAAAAGATTTTCTTTTGCCTCATACCTGTATAGTAGGTTGCCTGGGTACTGTATTCCAGGTCAGAATAATTTTCCTTCAAAGAGTTGAGGATATTGATCTGCTGTTCTCTAGCATCTGTGTTACAGATGGGCAGTCTTATCGGTTTCATTGTTTCTTTTGTAGCTAACTTGGTTTTGTTTTCTTTTTATCTTTCGGCTGGAGGTTGTTTTTTTTTCTCATTTTTGTTCATGGTCTAAGATGTTCCAACCATGTGTGTTGTAATTCATTCTTTGTATCATGTAGTGTCTCTTCCACTGGGAAGACACGCCAGTTTTCAGCCCAGCCAGGGCTTTTTCCTCTGATTTTTTTTTTTTTTTTTTTTTTAAGATTTTATTTATTTGACAGCTAGAAACACAGCGAGAGAGGGAATACAAGCCGAGGGAATGGTGGGAGAAGCAGACTTTCTGCAGAGCAGAGAGCCCGATGCGGGGCTCGATCCCAGGATGCTGGGATCTGACCTGGGCCGAAGGCAGACGCTTAGCAACTGAGCCACCCAGGCGCCCCCTTTCCTCTGATTTTTTAACTCTCTCCCTTAATAATCTGCGTCCTCTCCTGAACTTGCGTCGCAGTGCTCTGTTCAGTCTTTTGTTTGAATCTAAGATTGAGAACCTTGGAAGTGTGATGCATTGCAGATGCCCTTGATACCCACCTGTGTGGGCTGTCAGGACGGTACAGTTGTTTGGAGGGACTGAGGGATGGGTGAGTTTAGCCTAGAAAATATATGTATCTTATACAGTGGGGGGGGGGAATAAGAGAAGTCACCTCTCAGAAAATTCAGAATTCACTTGTATTTTTTTTTTTTCCTCTGTTGCTGGGAAAGTGTTGCCAAATGTTAGCATGTGCTCGGCTTCACATCTGAGAGTCTGACTTTGTCACCCTCCCAGTCCTTCCCACCTGCTCTGTGAAGTGTGGAACAGTCTCAGCTTCTGGACTTTTTATTTTTGCTCATTAGTTTATTCAGCAGATACATTTTGAGGGGCACCTGTCTGGCTCACTCAGGACATGTAGCTCTTGACCTCGGGGTTATGAGTTTGAGCCCCACATTGGGTGTAGAGATGCTTAAAAGATAATTTAAAAAACATATTTTGAATGCTCTCTGGGACTTCAGAGATGATATGACCCTACCGTTGTGGGAGTCATAGGTTAAGTGGGAGCACGTGTTTCCAGGCAGTGTGCGGGGCCATATTGGAGGCCTGTGTGGCCAGTCAGGGAGGACAGAAACATGTGGATGATTACTCAAGTGGATCTCACCGGAGGGAGGGTTATGGGCCTGATCTTGAAAGGACCAGGTGCAGGGTATGAAGGCGCTACTGAGTGGGTTTGACAAGAAATGGGAATATATGGGAGTGAGCGTGAAGGAGGCTGAAAATTATGTCCTTTCTCTTCTGTTAGATGTAAACTTGTGGACCATTTTCTGTAACTATCAGGATAGTCACGGCGCCAGACATGGGCCAGTGTTTGGGAGAACCCAGCTGCAGGCACTGTGAGGTCCACATACCTGATTTTCTGAACGTACTTGGGACCAGGTGGGTGGCGGATTATAGTGTCCCCAGGGAATCTTAAGTTGACTGGTGGGTTGAGAACCAACAAGTAATTCCTTCCACTGGTAAAGGGTAGTTATTATAAGGGATAGAACCTGGGTAATCTGGAAAATGTAATGTTCATAGTAAAAAAAAATGTAACCTGCCATCAAACCTTTGCACCAGTTCTGATGAGTAACAGAAGTAAGGATTTGCTGGTAGACAAACGAGAAGCCTCCTGAAGAAGAGCTGATGAGCCTGACAGATGGGCAACAGGCCTGGTCTCCAAAAGCAGATGGTTGTGTCGTAAGGTGGAGAAGGTGGTGGGTTGGTCTCTCCACGCGGCCGTGTGACTGCCGTGGCGCCGCTCTCACTGTTGCATCGCCAGGACCCTGTCACGAGGCAGCCACCGTAGAACTGCTTGGGCCTCAGGTTAGTGTCTTCTGTCTTTTCCAGTCTCTGTAAGCTGGAATCCGTACTGGAATTTTCTGACTTAGAAGTGAGACTTGGGGGGCGCCTGGGTGGCTCAGTGGGTTAAAGCCTCTCTGCCTCAGGTCATGATCTCAGGGTCCTGGGATCCAGCCCCGCATCGGGCTCTCTGCTCAGCGGGGAGCCTGCTTCCCCCTCTCTCTCTCTCTGCCTGCCTCTCTGCCTACTTGTGATCTCTCTCTCTGTCCAACAAATAAATAAAATCTTAAAAAAAAAAATTAAAAAAAAAAAGTGAGACTTGGAAGGGGTGAGGAGTCTGCCCCAAGCACCAGAAAAGTGACAAGAGCAGGGTTGCCCCCTTTGGCGTGTGGCTCTAGCCCTCCAGGTTTGTTCCCCCAAACGTACCCCACCTGGACCTAGGGCAGCCCCAGTCTTACATTTACTGCTTTTATCCTTTTGTTGATTTCTTTTGCTTCCTCGGTCCGCTCTCACTTTGGAGGCCCATGTGGTTTAATCTGTGCCCTCACACCTCTTGCGTTGCAGCCATCATGAGAATTAAGGCCAATTCAGGCATTCTCAAGGTCTCTGCAGGATGAGTGGAGGAGCCCTTGTGGTCAGATTTCACTCTCCATGAAATGGCTCTCCCTGTTGCTGACAGTACGTAATGATAATAAATTTGATCCTTAATTGCTCAGACCCCGAATGGGGGTCTAAAAACCTCTAAAAACCATGGTGCAGGGGCCTCAGTCAGCACCAGCGAGGCACTCAGGCCCGGGGTGTGAGGGGGGTGGCTGGCTGCCTAGGAGCCACCAGGTGGGGCATGGGCTTCAGGCACTTGTTTACTTGGTTAGGACCAGAGGGGCCGAGTTATCTGCAGAAAATAAAGCCAACCCAAGTCTAATAGGTTAGCAAAGACCTTAGTAGTTACTAGCTGCGTAGTTGGCCAAAATGAAGGCCCAAAAAAAAAAAAAAAAATCTCCTCTAAGTGTTTGCTGCCCTTGTGCACTGAGACAATTGCTGCTTGAAGGGGTGGAGGGCACAGGGTGGGAGGGAGGGGGGGGCGCGGAGTTGGATTGAGGAGGAAACAGACATTTCTCACCCCTGCCCCCAAAGTCCAATCCCAGGTAATAAAAGTGATTTCTATAGGGAGACTGAGGCAGTGGTGGTGGTCAGTAGGTCAAACCAAAATACTGTCTTGGCATCAGCGAGGGGTATCCAGTTCACACTCCAGTGAAATGTTGTAGTTCCAAGCCAGAGGCTGTTCTTAAATTGCATTTTTGGTGCCTTCAGTGTAGCCTGCTAGAATTTTTTTTTTAAGATTTTATTTATTTATTTGATAGAACAAGCAGGGGGAGCAGCAGTCAGAGGGAGAGGGAGAAGAAGGCTCTTGCTGAGCAAGGAACCCAGTGTGGGGTTTGATCCCGGGACCCTGGGATCTTGACCTGGGCCGAAGGTAGACAGTTAAACAACTGAGCCACCCCGGCACCCCTAGAATTTTTCTTACTGCCTCGCTCCATCTGGATATGGAAGACTAGACTTTTACTAGGAAGCTATGTTTGCTTCTCTACAAAGAAATTCTGTAGCATTTGGTAAAGATTGATTTTAGCGTATTCATTTCTGGTATGGCTGCCAAAGCCACTGGGAATTACAGACCATGAAAGTTGTAGCTTAGAGACCTGCTGTCTACTTGGACATCATCCCTGTCTGCTTTTTCACCAGGTGAATGCCCACAGATTAAGTAAATTGAATTCAGGTGTACCGAGTCATGGGCTCAACTAATTTTAAGAGTGGTTCAGTTATTTAGCAGCCATATAATTAAGGTATGTGATTAGAACTTTTTTTTAAAAAAAACTAATTTTGAGATAGCCGAAACGAATACAGTATTAAAAACAAACCCAGATTATATGGTAACACTATTAACAAATAGGTCTCGATCCTTCTAGCGGACCTGGATGTGTCAGCCAGCGTGGCTCATTGCCACCATGGTTCACACATACCGATATTCTCGAGCTTATGGAGAATCGAGCACTTGAGGGGATGTTCCATGAAGCTTACTTTTAAAGGAGTAAAACATTTCATTTTAGCCATTATGATTGGAAGTCTTTCTAAAACAGGTACATCAGATAGAACATAACTGAATCTTCCTTGGATGTTTTCAGGGTCATTATGAGGCCCTTGAGGGCCACAGGGTGGGACAACTCCCATCTATGAGGTGTCCCCGCAGGGAAATGGCTACTTGAGTGTTGCTGTGTTTTTAGCCTTCTTTCCTCTTGTTTAGCTAGTCAGGCCTCCCTGGGACCATGTTCCCTCCTCTGTCAATCTCCAGATGTGGGCTTGGAAACTAGAGTACAAAACTTGTTAGCCGCGGATTTTTTAAAAGAGAAAGATGTGTGGAGGAGGTACTTGGGTGGCTTAAGTTGGTTGGGTATCTGCCTTCAGCTAGGGTCATGATCCTGGGGCACCGGGATCCAGCTCCACGTGGGCCTCCTTGCTCGGCGGGGAAGCTGCCTCTGCCGCTCTTCTTGTGCGCACGTGCGCTCTTTCTCTGTAAAATAAAATCTTCAAAAAATAATAGAGGAAGAGGGGTTGTTAGTGGGGACAGGAATAGTCTTGGGTGACTAAAGCTTGGGGTATGGGTTTTATGTCCTATATTTTGACTGTTAAGAGGTATGCTTCCTTTTTTGTTGTTTTGTTTCTTTGTATTCGGGGAGTTGGTGTCTCTTTTTTTTTTTTTCTTTCTTAAGATTTTATCTATTTATTTGACGGAGAGCACAAGTAGGCAGAGCGACATGGAGAGAGGGAGAAGCAGACCTCCCACTGAGCAGGGAGCTTATGGGCTCCTCCCAGGATCCTGGGATCATGATCTGAGCCGAAAGTAGATGCTAAACCGACTGAGCTGCCCACGTGTCCCAAACTCAAAGCTTTAAACTTAGAAATGTTTAGGTTGAAATGAGATGAGTAAATTTCAAACTTCTGTTGTCATAAGCTTCCTGGAAGAAACGCATTTGTACTTGTTATATATGGGTATGTGGAAATGGGTGTGTATGTGATACAGTATGTGTATCTGTTTAGCTGCAAGTTTTGTAAATACCTTTATCATGTGATACTTTCCATTTCATTTTTTAAAAAGATTTTATTTATATATTTGACAGAGTGAATAGATCACAAACGGGGGAGAGGCACAGGGAGAGGGAGAAGCAAGTTCTCTGCTGGG
>CM053621.1:2029062-2056539 GCA_028646535.1 Procyon lotor | reverse complement strand
CTGTCAAATAAATAAAATCTTTAAAAAAAAAAAAAAAAAAGAAATTACATGGCCATAGCTGTTCTTCCCCCACTTTACATTTTTGGTTCTGTTTCTGTCAAGGAAAGTCTGTGCCGTCATGTACACTGGCCCCAGTTTGAGGGCTCGGTAGCCAGATGTGGTCTGCAGCCGCCCCGTTGGGCCACATAGAACACTTCTGTTTTCGCACATGGTGTCATTGGAATGAGTGTGTGCATTTTTTTAATTGCATTTTTAATCTTAGAAACTTTGATGAACATGAGTTATAAGGGCACCTGGTTGGCTCAGTGGGTTAAAGCCTCTGCCTTCAGCTCAGGTCATGATCTCAGGGTCCTGGGATCGAGCCCTGCGTCGGGCTCTGCTCAGCAGGGAGCCTGCTTCTCCCTCTCTCTCTGCCTACTTGTGATCTCTCTCTGTCAAATAAATAAAGTTTTTTTAAAAAAAATGAGTTATAAAAATTAAGTGCCTTCTGATACCTTATCAAGCATGAATGAATTCATTCCAAGCATGAATGTGGCCTATACTGTTTTACCGTGAAGCTTAGAATCTGGGAGACCCCAGGAGATAGATTTAGGAGAATTCTGAGGGTCCCTCTTTCCATGCCCTGCCCGCTCAGACAGCTACCCCCTTGCCTAGCTGGGGCTTTCCGGGCCGGTCACTTCCCCGCCCGCCTTAGTTCCGAGGCTGGACCGTGCAGTGAGAAGTCACTCAGTGTGGTTGTCTTGAGGATGAAGGGTGGTCCCCACCCGTGCTCAGGGGAGCCGGACACAGGGAGTCACAGATGTCTGTTCTGCCTGGGGGAGGGGCCGCCCTCTGTCTGACCAGCCTTCGCCACCACAGGCCTTTCTGGACGCGCTGCAGAGCCAGGTGGAGGCCAGCAGCAAGATCATCGGCCAGTTTGGAGTGGGTTTCTACTCGGCTTTCATGGTGGCTGACAGAGTGGAGGTCTATTCCCGCTCAGCGGACCCGGGCAGCCCAGGTTACCAGTGGCTCTCAGATGGGTGAGTAAATGAGAGCAGGCTTCACGTCACACACAGGGAGCACCCCGGGGCCGCCAGGGGCCAGGCGTACCTGATGTGCACTGCGGGAGTCGGCATTCACTTAGAACGTGAGACTCTCCTGAAGGAGGGCCAGTGGGCCTTCCTGGGCTTCTTGTGTGAAGCCTAAGCCTTACTCTTTGGGGAGCTGCTTACTCTTTCCCCTGCAGATGGCCCATGCTGTCTGCCCTCAGGTTTGTGGTCTGGAGCGTGGCCTATGCCAGGTGGGGCTCCTTTGGGAGTCGCTGGCCTTAGGACCGCCCAGGCCTCAGGCATCCCCTGCTCTGGGACGGCCTCACTGGGCTCCGTCCTGTGGGAGTTCCTGGGCCCGGCTCATGGGCCTGCCCGCAGCTCCCCTGCTAGCTCAGGCCTGAGGAGTCACCTTGTTCTGCAACCTGCTCGGGGGCTGTGGCTCCCAGGTTCTCTGGGTGGGTGTCCAGGAGAATCTTGAGACTCTATTTGAGGAGAATGGGACCTTGGCTGAATTGAAGCATGTACTTCAATAGGCCCAAACCTTCATTTCTGAATCCTTTCCGGATGGAGTCTCCCGTCTGCTGTGGGGCTCCAGCGGTGCATGCGAGAGGAGCTCTGCTGGACCCCAGCCCATCTCCCTCGGTTAGAACTGCGATTTCTGTTTAATTCTGAGAAGGTGGTGCTCAGAGGAAACGGTCTAGGGTTTGACCAGGCACTTCCTGGGAGCGCAGCCCCCTGTCTTCTATTCCGGAGACCATGTCTCTGCCTGGCCTCTGCCAGAGGTTCAGAATCACGGGGTTGGGGGTGTGGTTAGCTTGAGTTAGGGGCGGTCCTTGGGCATCTGCTCTTTCTGCCCAGTGTCTCACGGCAGTGGGGCCACTTCGGGTGACCCTAGAGCCCTCGCGGTGGCACACGATGTGGGGGAGCCCCACCCTGTGGCACTGAGGCCACGTTCCCTGGTGGAGACAGCAGTGGCTGGGGGCTCAGCTGGGCTCAGAAATGGTGGTGCTCAGGCTTGTCTCTGTGCGGGTGGGTTTGGGCCCGCTTGCGGCAGTCCCAGGAAGAGCGGCTGGACGGGCAGTGGAGGACTCGTCAGCCTCGCTGTGTGTAAGCGGCTTTCCCTTTCCCACATCTTAGGTCTGGGGTGTTTGAAATCGCTGAAGCCTCGGGAGTGAGAACCGGGACCAAGATCATCATCCACCTCAAGCCAGACAGCAGGGAGTTCGCCAATGAGGCTCGTGTCCGAGGTGAGCGGGGGGGCCCGGGGGGCGGGATACGCGGTGGTTAGGGTGCCGCTCGGGCTGGTCGCCTGGGCCTGTTGGCTCCGTGTGGCCCCGGGAGGCTGGGCCTGCTGGCACCATCGGATTGGGTTCTGTCTTCTGCCCACGTGGTGCACGTGGTGCTTTCTCTGTCCGTCCGTCCGGTCCATGCCGCCCCCCTCCCCACCGAGCCCTGAGTTGTAAGATGCGTCCTGGCCTGCGCCCACTTCACAGAGAACAAGAGCAGGGATTCTGTGCTGTGGGTTTCTCGTCCGGGTCTGACTGGGTGCTTATCCGAGGGGCCGAGGGTTTCCCGGATTCACCACTAACCCCCCATGTGTCTGCCAAGAAGGTGTGGGGGTTCGTGGTGGTCTGGGCCTCAGATCCCTGGTTTTCATAGGAGTTCTGGTCACCCCACCGTGGCCTGCTTCACACCTGTGAACCACTGGCCTGGCCTCACCCTTGGCTGCTGCATCACCCTCACGGCTACTTCCAGAGCTTTTTTGTATCCAGAAGCTTCCCGTATTCATTGGTGGTGTGTTTTTTTGTCTTTTCAAGATGTGGTGACCAAGTACAGTAACTTCGTCAGCTTCCCCTTGTACCTTAACGGCAGGCGCATGAACACCCTGCAGGTGAGACCCGCGGCTGCCTGACGGGCTCAGCTGGCTGTGGGGAGCGGTTGGTACATTCGAGAGTCAGGGCTGGGAGGCGCTGTCCATGGCCCAGCGCAGGGGGTCCCTTGTGGAAGGCCAGGTCCCAACCCCTCTGCGTCCTGTCCACGTGCACCGTGTGCAGTTCAGAGGTCCTTAGTGTGTTCACAGATACTGTTCTAGAATATTCTCACCCCAAAAAGGAACCTGTCTGCATTAGTAGTCTCTCCCCATCTCCCCTCAGGTAGCCCCCAACACGTCACGTCTTGTGGAATCAGACACCGTGGGTTTTGTGTCTGGTTTCTCGCCGTAAGGGTCCCAGGGAACATCCATGTTGGAGCCTGTGTCAGTCCTCCGTTCCTTTTAGGGTTGAGTCATATTCCGCGGCTAGACCGTGTTTCTTTGTCCGTTCACTTGTACTGGTGATGTCCCCCAGGGACATGCAGACCTCTGGGCTGGCCTTTTCTGATGCCCTGTCCTGGGGAGGGGGCCGTTGTTCTCGAACCTCTTGTGTGTCTTTATGGGACGCCCCCCCTCCCCACGCTGGAGGGGTTGGGGCCAGAGGCGGGGCCGGGGGCTTGCACTCGAGCCCACCACCCTGGTCTGTCCCACAGGCTGGGGGCCCGTCCTTGAATCGTTGGCGGGGCGCACTTGCCAGCACCTGGGGCCACGGGCTCCAGCGGCCCAGCTCTGTGCGGTTGTGGGGAGGACACGTCTTCACCTCCACGTCCTCCCGTATCTCCATTTCCAGGCTGTCTGGATGATGGACCCCAAGGACGTGGGCGAGTGGCAGCATGAGGAGTTCTACCGCTACGTGGCCCAGGCCCACGACAAGCCCCGCTACACACTGCACTACAGGACCGATGCGCCTCTCAACATCCGCAGTGTCTTCTACGTGCCGGAGGCGGTGAGGCCCAGCGGGTGGGGGCGGGGCGGGGCTACTGCTCCCTGGGGGGTGGGCCGTCCCCCCGTGGTGTTGGGTGCACTGGCCCCAGGTGGGGACAGAGCAGTACACACATCACAAGAATTAACTTGGTAGCGTCCGAGTAAAAGCACAATTCATGCCTCCCGTTAGGTGAGCGGGGTTTCCAAGTGAGGGGGTTCCACGTGCTATCTCAGGGAACAGAGACATTTGGGTGCGCGGGCCTGGCTGTTGTGCGCCCACGGGGAGTCCCTCAGAGCAGCTTGCGGGCGGCCTTCGTCTGCATGCGAGTGCGCCCCCAAGCCATGTGGCTAAATGGGGCTCTGTGGTGCTCCACTGCGTTGGTGGGCACTCCGTACTTGTGCTTGGCCCCTAACACCCCCAGCTCACAGCCGCATGGCGAATGCTCTGATGAATCCTGTAACAAGGAAGCCTGCTTGGGGGTCGGAAGAGGTTCTTGGTTTTTTCTGACTGCTGCCCTCGTAACACTCCGTAGCTACCCATTTTGGAAAGTGAGACCCTCGCTACTGAGCTCCACACGCCAGCGCCAGCATGTCCTGGGACTTGTTAGGGCTGCAGGACCTCCCTGTCTGAGCAGGGTCCCAGTGTGGTGTGTGTGCAGGCCGCAAGTTTAGAGCAGGGGCTGGGGGATGGTTGTGACTAGCTCAGGCTTCACAGGCCACGCACGTCCTGGAGGCCTGCCCCCATAGCTCAGGCGCCCAGAAGCTGCAGAGGAGCCCGGCTGTGTTCTAGGAAACCGCACAGACCCAGCAATTTGGATTCCATGTGGGTTTTTTGTTTTTTTTTTTTTTAAAGATTTATTTATTTATTTATTCATTCATTCATTCATTCATTCATTCATTCATTCCATGTGGGTTTTTTGTTTTTTTTTTTTTAAAGATTTATTTATTTATTTATTCATTCATTCATTCATTCATTCATTCATTCATTCTTTCATTCATTCATTCATTCGACAGAGGGAGAGAGATCACAAGTAGGCAGAGATGCAGGCAGAGAGAGAGGGGGAAGCAGGCTCCCCGCGGAGCAGAAAGCCCAATACGGGGCTCGATCCCAGGACCCTAAGACCATGACCTGAACTGAAGGCAGATGCTTTAACCCACTGAGCCACCCAGGCGCCCCGATTCCATGTGCTTTTGACATATCATGAAATCTTTGTTTGCTTTCACAGCCATCTAAATGTATACAAGTTAAACAATAAAAGCGTACAAGTTGTGGGGTGCCTGTGTGGTTCAGTCAGTTAAGCATCTGACTCTTGGTTTCGGCTCAGGTTGTGATCTCATGGGTCATGGGATGGAGTCCTGTGTTGGGCTTTGTTTCCCTCTCCTTTTGCCTCTCCCTCTCAAAGAAATAAATACATTTTAAAATAAGGAAATAAAAATGGAAGTGGAGTAGCCTTCTGGGGCTACACCAGCCCAGTGACGAGCTGGATTGGGCCCGCAGGGCTGTTAGTTGCTGAGCCCCTGGCCCTAGTGGATCCAGACGTGCAGGTTGCTGTTGATCTCCTCAGGCGGGAATGGGTTGGGGGCCACAGCTGCCCAGGGGAGGCCCACGCCCTGTTCCCCCTGCCGAGAGCACGTGGGGCTCCTTCCTGGGCTTCGGGCTTCTGGCCTCTCTCTTCCTCTAGGTCCCCGCACTCCTCTGCAGCTCCCCACCGCAGACCTCCGTAGGAAGGGGTGGTTCTCCACGTTGTCCCCAAAGCTCCCCAACACTGCTGTCTCCTCACCCCCAGAAACCCTCCATGTTTGACGTGAGCCGGGAGTTGGGCTCCAGCATCGCACTGTACAGCCGCAAGGTCCTCATCCAGACCAAGGCCACCGACATCCTGCCCAAGTGGCTGCGCTTCATTCGAGGTATGGCGCTCATCTGCCGTGGGTGCGGGGTGGGCTGAGCTGGCAGGGGAAGCTGCTCCGCACCCCCAGGGAGCCTCCCGCCTCCGGCCCCCTGGTTTCAGTGCAGGGCAGGGCGACAGGATGCGCTTCAGTGGAGTTCTTTTTAAATGTTTCATCCCATGACAGGAGTTTCTGGTTTACGTATGGATTGCCTTGGATCTGAGTGAGATTATAGCTTTAAAAAGTATTCGGCACCTAAACCATTGTGTCACCTGTACCTCTGAAGTACGAGGCATCCATGATATAGCTGTGATTCTGAACATAAAATCCAGGACGTGGTTCCGGAGCATCCGGCTGAGGCTGAAGTCAGCAGCCCTCCCCCGGCAGGTCTCTCGGCCTCGCCGGCTGTTCTTGTGGTCACGTTGCTGTGAGCGGGCTGTGCGTCGGCTCTCGGGAATCAGCAGGACTCGGAGGGGCCAGAAGGTGTTGCCCCACTGAGCCTCCGCTCCGTGTCCTTCTCTAGTTTTCTGTCACCCACGTGTGGTCTCGGTGACAGGTGGGGAGGCGAAGGGGTGTGCGGTGAGCACCGGGCAGAGCCACGGGCCCTGCGAGTGTCCTGACGGCCCGTGTCTCACTCAGGCGTGGTGGACAGTGAGGACATCCCCCTGAACCTCAGTCGGGAGCTCCTCCAGGAGAGCGCGCTCATCAGGTAAGCTGCCGAGGAAGGGCCAGGGCGGCGCCCACACGAGGTGCGGCCCACGAGCGCCCACCTTCGCCAGCAAGGGCCCCGGAGGGCGTGAGGGAGCCTAGACCTGGGGGGGCCGTGTGCGGGGAGATGCCGGGCACACCGCCTCTGAGGCGGAGGCGGCAGAGGACAGCGGTCACAGGAAGGATCTGACATTGGTCCAGGAAGGTCACTGATGGCGTGAAGGTGACCGTCTCTTGGAGAGGTCGCTCTGGAATCCCTGTGGGCTGAGGTGCAGCTACTGCTTCCTGAGTGCTGACGCTCACCCGGGACCGACCCTTTCCTGGGCAGCCCATGTTGTCCTTTGAGGGGGCGCCCCCAGGTCACAGTCGCAGGAGCAGTTACAGACCAGTGACACCGGTCAGTGGTGCACCTGGACTCAAGTCCACGCGTTACTAGGGGCGGGAGCTACACAGTCACCAGTGTGGCATGCAGGGCCTGACTTTGGTGGCGGCGCCCCGTTGCTGGGGATGTTCACTGTGACGGAGGGCGTGTCTGCCAGGTGTTTCTGTGTCGTGTTAGTCTTGTCCCCGTCAGAATCAAGGCAGCACATGTGTGCAGCTGTGTGAACAGCAGGTGGCTTCATCCAACTTAAAATTTTTTTTATTCGAGAGAGAGCAAGTGAGCACAAGCAGGGGGAGCACTGGGGGAAAGGGGGAAGCAGACTCCCCACCGAGCAGGGAGCCTGACATGGGGCTCGATCCCAGGACCCTGACGTCACGACCTGAGCCGAAGGCAGACATCAGCCGGCTGAGCCCCCCAGGCGCCCTGCTTCCTCAGACGTTCAGTGTATTTATTATAGTATGTGTTTATTTTTAAATACCTGAAATTTATTTGTGGGAACTGATTCCACGTTTTATTTAGTGGGTTCTGATGTGTTCTTGTCGTCATGCGCCTTGATGCCCCCACTGTGTCCGGTGTGGCCAGCAGGAAGGAGTCGCCTGGATGGGCCCCCTGCCCTTCGACATGCCCGCTCCCTGCTTTCAGCGTCTGCGCTTCTGGCACAAGATAGTCCAGGCTCTCCTTGTATTTCTGCTTGTGTTTCGCCTGACCCCGGGACCACCGACTCCATGAAGGTGCCCTGGTTGCTTTCATCGGAGCGTGGTATCGAGAATACTGCCGTTGCTGTTGGGGTGTCCTTTCTCCCAGGCCCTGTTAGCAGCAGCTGAGGAATACAGGAAGTCGGTGTGGGGTGTGTATGCGTCTACACCAGCACTCGCTGCTGTGTTTGTCGAGTTCACCGAGGACCCGCAGGCACCACTGGGCCATCCTGGTCTCGGCCCTTCCGAGTGTGGTGCTCCCTTTGACCGTGAGCCATCGGCTTCTCGTCATCCCTAACCTACCGCATAGACCAGTCCCCTGCCGTGGAATCAGTTTGCCATGGCCACTGCCCTCCCCTTGCGCCCGTGCGCCCTGTACCTGCTGGGCTCTGACCTTGCACAGAAGGCTGCGTGGTCACCCTCCTGGGGCTCGACGTCCCATCCTAGCCCCTGTGGCTGCCCCAGCCCAGCTGTGGGTGCTGTCTTGTCCCGCCCTCCGGCTGAGGGACTGAGGGGTTGGGGACAAGAGCAAAGAAGGAGGGCTTAGGGGAACGTGAGACCGTTGGCTCCTTATCCTGCGTTATTATGGAAACACATGGTGATTTTGTTTTCATAAAAGCAAAATATCAGGAAGGAAATAAGAATATCCTTAATTTCATGAATGAAACTGCTCGTAATTTTATGACACTCAGTAATGCCACAGTAAACACCCTGACCCCCCACAGTCTGAGTTTTGTGCAGCTGGTTGTGTCCAGCGTGCACCAGGTCAGCCCCGGCTGCAGTGCAGGGGGGCGGGTGTGGAGCCCCACGGAGACCCTGCAGCGCACAGGAGGTGGTGGGGACCAGCTTGGCACACACGCACCCGCGGTCTATCTGTGTCGGGAGTTTTCTGCTCATTCTGCCCCATGAGGCACTTTCTCACGTCCTTAAGAACCATTAGAGGGTGTGGTGTTTGGTCCGGCAGCTTTTTACCTTCCTTTAACCTAGTCTTCCCTGTTCAGCCCGGGGCTGTTCTGTGCGCCCCCGGAGACAGCGGGTCGCAGAGCTTCCGACCCTGGTCTCAGAGGGGAGACCTCTGCAGGGGGGTCGATTCTCACTCTTGCCTCTTAGGGGCGTGTCTCCCCAACTGGGGTTTCTCAGGGGTCCCCTTTTTGCCTCATGTTTTTTGGTTTCATCAAAATGGTATTATTTTCAATTCTTTGATTATTAGTGGGAATGAATGTTTTTCATGCCCTTCTGACCTTTTGTATTTCACAGAAGTTGTTTGTGTGGGATAAATGCATTTTTAAAAAAAAGATTTTATTTATTTGACAGAGAGAGATTACAAGCAGGCAGAGAGGCGGGCAGAGAGAGAGGGGGAAGCAGGCTCCCCGCTGAGCAGAGAGCCCGACGGACCATGACCTGAGCCGAAGGCAGAGGCCCAACCCACTGAGCCACCCAGGTGCCCTGATAAATGCATTTCTGTTCTGCAGGAAACTCCGGGACCTTCTACAGCAGAGGCTAATAAAATTCTTCATTGACCAGAGTAAAAAAGATGCCGAAAAATATGCCAAGTTTTTTGAAGATTATGGCTTGTTCATGAGGGAGGGCATCGTGACCACCACTGAGCAGGAAGTCAAGGTATGATCTGGGTTTCTGGGCCTTTCTCTGGGCTGCCATGGGCTGTGGAGGCCTGAAAGCTGAGCCTCCTGGGACGCGAGTGTGGCCGGGCAGGGTGCTGTGCAGGGGTCAGTAGGGCAGCATTTGGCCTCCAGGCCTCCGTCACGGGACACGGCAGGCCTGGCACCACTTCCAAGTGTCCTTACCGTGTCCCACAGACCTTAGCTCTTCCCGGCCTGATGCTGGAAGGAGCTGGGTGTGCGTGGTCTCCTCCCACAAGAGTTTGGAGTGCTCTGGAGATCACACAAGGCAGGGACAGGGCAAGGTCCTGGTTCTTGGGGTAGAAAGGGCACTCAGGGCATTTTCACAGTGTGATTGGTGGACATCCTGTAATGTGTCCTTTAATTGCTTAAAAATGCTTCAATCATCCCATAAACATTTTTTGGCCAGTTTTAAATTGTCATTTAATGCATATACCATAAAATTCACCCATTCATTCATTCATTCATTTGCTCCATTTATTTAAAATATTTTCTTGGGAGAGAGTTAAGAGAGAGCATGAGCAAGAGGCAGAGGGAGAAGCAGACTCCCTGCTGAGCAGGGAGCCCGATGGGGAGGCTCCATCCCAGGACCCCGAGATCGGCACCTGAGCTGAAGGTAGATGAGCTGCCCAGGTGCCCCAGAATTCATTAAAAAGTCAACAGTTGAGTGGACGGTTCACTGGCCATATATTCACAAGTGGCACAACCACGACCATCCAGTTCCGGAACATTCTCATCCCCCCAAAAAGACACCCATGCCCATTAAGCAGGCACTCCCAGGGCTGGGGTTTCCTCTTCACCAGAACAGCAGGAGGTGAGGAAGGACATGACCGAGTGGGGCTTCTCAAGGGGCTTCTTCAGGCCCTGGGGCTCGGGCCTCGGGAGTCCTTGCTGCTGGCTGGCGGCCGGCTGCTCCAGCTCGTGGTGCGGACCTGTCCGAATACCGTGCTGCCTGTTGCGTGTTTCTCGCTAACAGTCGGCCGTGGCATTTGCATCCCCATCGTGCCGTTTCATCAGATACCGCCTCTGAACAGGCTCCCGTCTTCCTGGTGTCTCCTCCTTGCATGTCTGTGCTGGATAATTGAGGGGAAGTCAGTGGTGTAGACCAGGCGGAGTTTAGGTCTGAGTCACATCTGGGCTGGTGGCCTCGGGGACCTAGGCCCCAGCTTGTCAATCCTCAGTCCTTAGCAGGCAGCTCCCCCATTGAGAGGATAGGACAGTAGCAGGCCTGCAGACTTCAGCTGACAGGAAGGAAGAGGACAGGAACCCCCCTCGCCCTTCAGTACATGCCCGCTGTCATTTGTACCCCACCTCAGGCTAGTACCCCTCGTGTTGGGAGGCCTGCGGATGTAGCCTCCACACCCGGTCCCCATGCCCAAGAGGCAGGGACTGGAACGGACAAGGATGCTGAGTTGGGAAGGTCTCTGCCACAGTGTCTGGTCACTCCTAGGACGAGACCAGGAAGCCCTTCTCCCCGGGGTCTCCCACAGCACCCCACTGTCCGGCAGGCAGGGGTGAGGCCAGCCAGAGCCCTTCCTCCCCGGAGCCACAGGCGTCTGAGGCCTGTGGCAGGTGGTTGGGATTAGGGTTAGGGTTAGGGTTAGGAACAGGACCTGAAACGAGGGGGCTGGGCTCTGTGTGCAGGAGGAGATCGCAAAGCTGCTGCGGTACGAGTCCTCGGCCCTGCCGGCCGGGCAGCTGACCAGCCTCCCGGACTACGCCAGCCGCATGCGGGCCGGCAGCCGCACCATCTACTACCTGTGTGCCCCCAGCCGGCCCCTGGCTGAGCACTCGCCCTACTACGAAGCCATGAAGCAGAAGAACATGGAGGTGGGTGTGCCACGGGCCGGGGCCCGGAAAGGCTGATTGGGGTCTGAGCCCCTGAAGGCGGCCCTCTGCTTGGCGGACTGGCTCAATGGGCCCCGGGGCTCCAGCCGAGCCGCTCTTGGTTTGTGTGTCGTTTGGGGGGTGACGAGGGGTTCCTCTGTGGAGTCCCTGTTCCTGGGGCTATGACATGGCCCAGGTCCGGCGCAGGGCCATCTGGTGAACTCCTTTATCCAGAAGGCTCAGGAGGCCCTAGGGTCTCTGGTGTGGCCTTTCTGGACGTGGGACCCCCACCTGCACCTCCGGCGCCCCTCTCTCCGATCCTGGGCAGACTTCTCCAGGCCCGACGCTCACGTTCTCTGGCCCTTGTAGGTTCTCTTCTGCTACGAGCAGTTTGATGAGCTGACCTTGCTCCACCTTCGTGAGTTCGACAAGAAGAAGCTGATCTCCGTGGAGACGGACATCGTTGTTGACCACTATAAGGAGGAGAAATTGGAGGATGGGACCCCAGGTCAGCCTCCCCTCTCTGGGCACAGGTGTGGGTGGTGGCCCGGGGACTGTTTATGTGGGGTCTTCTTTGCTCCTTTGTATCTGGGGTCCCCAGCCTGCACAGAAGCAGCTTCCGTTTAGATCCCGGGACCTCTCCACTGCTCCCTCCAGCTTGGCTTCCTGAGAGAATGAGAAATCATGCTTTTAATAAAACCCCTGCAAAATTCTATGGGCCTCAGGCAACCAAAAGTGTCTTTTTTTTAAAAAGACTTTATTTGACAGAGCGAGATCACAAGTAGGCAGAGAGGCAGGTAGGGGTGGGGGGAAGGAGGCTCCCCGCTGAGCAGAGAGCCCAATGCGGGGCTCCATCCCAGGACCCCGAGATCATGACCTGAGCTGAAGGCAGAGGCTTTAACCCACTGAGCCACCCAAGTGCCCCGAAAGTGTCCTTTTTTAACATAGGCACTACATAGGGGCGCCTGGGTGGCTCAGTCATTAAGTATCTGCCTTTGGCTCAGGTCATGATTCCCGGGTCCTGGGACCAAGCCCTACATCGGGCTCCCTGCTCGGCGGGAAGCCTGCTTCTCCCACTACCGTTCCCTCTGCTTGTGTTCCCTCTCTTGCTGTTTCTGTCAAATAAATAAAATCTTAAAGTAGGCACCACACCCACCATGGGGCTGGAATTTGTGACCCTGAGAGCACGAGTCGCTCAGCCAGCCTGGCACCCCCAGAAGAGTCCTTTGTGAGGTGCAGTTTTACCTGCTTGCCCTTAGGTGAAGAGCCTTCTGGAAGCTTCTGTCTGTGCTGGTGGCTGGCAGGGGCTGGAGGGGGCCTTCTTGAAGCCCGGCCTTGGGGCCTAAGTGTTTCGGGGCCTGGTGGGATCCCAGGGGGTGGGGTCGCCGATAGCAGCTCAGGGCTCCCTCCCTCCTGTTCTCCTGTAGCCGGTGACCGCCTGTCGGAGAAGGAGACAGAGGACCTGATGGCTTGGATGAGAAATGCACTGGGGTCACGCGTCACCAATGTGAAGGTGAGGCCTTGGAGAGAGGGGCCACCTCTGTGACCCTTCAGCTGCCGGCTGGCCTCATGCACATTCTCCCAGTGGTAGGGACCGAGGGTGTGCACGTGTCAGGGAGGAGGTGCCCCGGAGGACACAAAGGCCCCTGGGAGCCGTGGGCAGGGCTGGTGAGAGCGTGCGGGAAGGGGGCTCAGGCCATCGGGATGGACGGGCCTGCAGGGTTCCAGACAGTCGAAGGACTCATCGGTGGCCCCCGTGCAGAGAGGCGTAGGCAACCAGGCAGGATGGCCCTGGGACAGCCACTGATACCTGAGAACCCGGGAGCTGTGAGGGACACGGGAGGAGGGAAGTCTCCGTTCAGGATTCTGTCCTGGGAACTTGGTGTGTCAGCGGGTCCTGCTCCCTTCTCGGTAGTACAGGGCAGTGGGGAGGGTGTCCCTGGAGACCTGTGTTCTCTGGTGTCATCTGGGGAAGCTTCTGACCTAGTCAGGGCTCCCTGCCTCCAGCTGTGCCCTCACCCGGTCCCCGGCCCTGCTTGTAGGTGACTCTTCGACTGGACACCCACCCCGCCATGATCACCGTGCTGGAGATGGGGGCCGCCCGGCACTTCCTGCGCATGCAGCAGCTGGCCAAGACGCAGGAGGAGCGCGCTCAGCTCCTGCAGCCCACGCTGGAGATAAACCCCAGGTAGGCTCCTGGCGCATTTGCCCTGCCCGGTAATCCTGCAGATGGGAATGTGTGCGCGGCTCGTGTCTGTGACACCCACCAAGGGCAGGAGGCTGTCGTGCAGTTTGGTGGCTATAAAGACCCCACTTGTGTGACCCAACTACATGGAGTTGACACTCCCCCCGTGGGAGGTTCTAGAACATAGAACACCGCAGTGCTGGCCACTGGATGCCCCTGTGTCTGGGTGAGGGCCTGCCCCTCCTCAGCAGCCCCACAGCCCTCACTACAGAGACTCAGAGCTCACCGTGCTCTAGTCTGACCGTCGCGCGTCCTGGACACAGCCCCGGGTGGCCTGTCAGTGGAGTCCCCGGGCACATGCTTCTGCGGTCGTGCCTCCTTCACTCCGCGGCGGCCGGCGTGGGGGTGTGTCTGGGGCAGACCAACAGGCCAGAGTCTGCCTCGGCGCCGCGATTTAGCCTTTCTTGGTGGACTTGTGGGACGTTCTCATTTGGGGGCTGCTGGCCTGCATTGCTGACCACTCTTGTCCCATCTGGCCCCTGCCCGTGTTTCCCTGAGGCTCAGGTGGCCTCTGCGGGCCGAGGAGACACAGCTGGCACGGGAGGCCCTGCCTCAGTGTCCTGCAGCTTGGCTTTCTGATGACACGTCCGAGACTGTCCTTTTTCCTGTTGTGCCTTGTGGTTTGTTTATGGACACTTTGTCAGTATCTCTTTCCAGCCTTTTCATCTGCCCGAAGATACGTTCTTAGGGGTCCTAATTTTAATGAACTCCTAATTTTAAAAAACTCATTAGTTGAAGTC
This sequence comes from Procyon lotor, assembly GCA_028646535.1. Classification (NCBI taxonomy): domain Eukaryota; kingdom Metazoa; phylum Chordata; class Mammalia; order Carnivora; family Procyonidae; genus Procyon; species Procyon lotor. The sequence continues at coordinate 2,042,593 of CM053621.1, read as the reverse complement.
TAGTTGACATACACTTGTTAGCTTCAGACGCACAACAGTGATGTGACGTTTACGGACATGACCACGTGCTTGCCACGAAGTCCCTTACCCCGCGTCACTGCAGTATCAGTGATGCCCTGTGCTATCCTGTGACTGACTATACGGCTGAAGCTTGAGGCCCCCCTCCCCCGTGCTACAAGTTCAGTGCTCTTCTAGGTCTTGTTTGAGAAATCTTTATTTAGGTTTTTGCTTTTGGTATTTCATTTATTTGAGAGAGCGCGCGCATGCGCACGTATACAAGTGGGACTCGGGGATCATGACCTGAAGGCAGAAGCTTAATGACTGAGCCACCCCGGCGCCCCTATTTAACATATTCTTTAATGTTTGAAGTACTTTATTGGATGTTTAAAAAAAAAATTTAAGATATTTATTGCACAGAGAGCAAGAGAGGGAACACGAGCAGGAGGAGAAGCAGGTTTCCTGCTGACCAGGGAGCCTGAGGTGGGGCTTGATCCCCAAGACCCTGGCTGGGATCATGACCTGAGCCACCCAGGTCCCCTGAAATTTCATTTTTTTTTAAGATTTTATTTGACAGAGATCACAAGTAGGCAAAGAGGCAGGCAGGGAGAGAGGGGGAAGCAGGCTCCCTGCTGAGCGGAGAGCCTGATGTGGGTGGGGCTCGATACCATGGACCCGAGCCATCCAAGGTACCCCCAAATGCTATTGTTTTAATGGTGTAGTTTTACTTAATATGTTTATGTAAAAAGCCCCAACCAGGGGCCCTGGATGTTCTTCCATGGTTACAAATTTAAAGATAATTTATGTTAAATGTGTGGATTAAGTAGGGTTTCTAACAACTGTTGTCTTTTTTATATATTAATTTTGGTACTTGCTGTATTTGTTAATCCAGTCTCTTAATTCTCCTGGTTTTCTTGGTATATCATCTGGAATTCACATTATGGGCTTTTTCTTACACAGGACCATTCTACTACACTCTTTTGAAGGTTCAGATAACCCCAGACTCTCAGAAGAGAGACCTCAGAGCACAGAGGCCCTTGAGCTAACTTCTGGTGTTTTCTGTGCTGCAGACACGCGCTGATCAAGAAGCTCAGTCAGCTGAGGGAGAGCGAGCCTGAGCTGGCACAGCTCCTGGTTGACCAGGTGAGTGTCCTAGGGACAGAGAGCAGAGCTGATGCGCCCACATCGGCTGTTGGAAGTGGGACACCTGTTGCCTCTAAAGCCCTATTTTCTTCTTTTGTAAAGATTTTGAGAGGGAGCCCCAGGAAGGGCTTGAGCCCAGGACCCTGAGGTCATGAGCTGAAGGCAGATGCTTAACAACTGAGCCACCCGGGCGCCTCTAAAGCCCCCTTTGGAAAGAGCAGTGCTCCTTTTTTTTTCCCTCTGCAGGGCCCTGTCCTCCCACTGACGCGCTTCCCCCTGCCTTCCAGATCTGTGAGAACGCCATGATCGCCGCGGGGCTCGTCGACGACCTCCGGCCCATGGTGGGCCGCCTGAACCACCTGCTCGTCAAGGCCCTGGAGCGACACTGAGGGGCCGTGGGTGTGAAGGCCCCGTCTCCCTGCTGGGACTAGGGCTCAAGAGGTGATGAAGGAAGAGGCAGCCTGAGACCAGCCAGGGAGAAAGGACGAGGTGCCACCAGTGACAACACTCACTGTGAGCTTTATTTACTTAAAAGCATTTGTTACTCTAAGTAGTAAACCTGTGTCTGGACTGAGAAAGTAGGTCGGGCGGCCGGCCACAACCCCCGCACTCACCGTGGAAGCAGAGGGAGCGCTAGGCCTACTTTACTAACTCACATCAGACCCTCTTCAGCGTCACTTCCACTGGGTAATGGTCGCTGATGGCCTGGGCCTATGGGGAAAACTCAGTGAGGACAAGGGGTGCTGGCTCTCTGCCAGAAGTCCCCAGGGTCCAGTAGTCACTGAGTCCCCGCCCCAGGACCGCTGCAGGGGAGGACACATACCAGCTGGCTGCTCAGGCCGTACGCAGCCTGGAAGTCAAACGGGGCGGCCGAGTCCGGAACGACGGCGTGCTGGAGCTGCGTTCCTGCCACCACGATCCTGGCGCACACAAGTTGGTCCCTGTCAGCCCGGGGCTCCCCCACCCCCAAATCTCTTGGGCTGGACTGCAGCTCAGGAGGGTGACTGACCACATCATGGGAACCTGAGCCTACGAGTCAAGGCTGCTCCCAGAGGTGACCCCCTACCTGTCGTAGGCACAGTGTGTGGCCGTGGACGTGGTGTCCGCAGTGTCAGGAATCAGCCACTGGAAGGCTGGGCTCGTGCGCAGGCGGATGGAGGCCCACTGGGAGGGGGCCACGTAGCTGCAGCCAGCGTTGAAGTCGCCCATGAGCATGATGTCCTAGCAGGAGACAGCAGCCGCTGGGCCTGGGCACACAGCACACACCCCCAGGGCCCGGGGCCCGGCACTCACCTCCAGGTCCCACTTCTGCCGCACATCCAGGTAGACATCATAGAGCGAGTCCATCTCCGCCACCGCGTCCAGGGGGGCCGCGTGCAGGGGGACGATGGCAAAGTCCTGGACCTCTGTGGGGATGGTCCAGCAGAGTTAGGGGGCACGAGCCTGTCCCGAGGGGCTGTTTTCCTGAGTGATTGCCATGTCACACCAGAGCAGTAGGGGTGACCACAGCTTTCGAGGGATCCCAGGAAGGGGTGCGTACCGGTGAACGGGGAGTGGAACCGGACGATGGCGGGCTCGCGGCTGAAGGTGTCGTTCCCGCAGGGCTCGCAGCCGTCGTCGTACTGGTAGCTGTCCAGCACGGACACCTGGTCGGGCCTGGGGAGGGCCGGGGAGTCAGCCTGGGCGCTGCTGTCCGTGACCTGGCCCCCATCTCTCCGTGCCAGGCCTTTACCTGAACAAGAAGAGGTAGCGTTCCTTGTAGCTGTTGCGGCCCAGGGGCTCACTGACCACGTAATGATAGGTGTCGGGGTCATCCCTGTGTCAAGGAGACAAACGTGCCCGTCAGGGGGCCCCCAGCAAGGCTCCTGTCTGTCAGGCCATGGTACCCTGCGGGGGAGGGTCACCATCACCCACCGATTGAGTGTGTCCAGCAGCCTCCCCACAGCTATCAGATGGCTGTCTCTGACTTCCTGGACAACGGCGATGTCGTAGCGACTCAGGACCTGCAGACAGGGTCACAGTGATACCAAGTAGGGCAGCGCTGTTCCCTGAGTGCCGCTGTGGCAGGGCTGAGGGATGGCACAGCAGGCGGGGGAGAGGGAGGCGTGGCTCTCTCCACACCCCGGTTGCAGCCGCCCTCAGGACTAACTGCTGGCCCAAGGTTCCTCGGGGACAGCCTGGACTGACCTGCACGATGTAGTGAGAGAGTGTGGCATTGGACATCTTGGTCTCCCCAAAAGTCCGGATGTTGAAGGCTGCTATTTTCAGGGACAAGGCCACCTGCAGCAGGCCGGCCAGCGCGAGCAGTGCCCCCATCAGCCTGGCGCCCCTCATCCTGCAGGACGGATGTTGATGTGTCAGTCTGAGAGAGGACTGTGCCCCGTCCTCCCCCAGAGTCCAACCAGGTGGGGCTGGTGGAGCCCAAGTCTGAGTAATCCTGTTTCTGTGGGCCGTGCTCAGACTCAAAACCCTCTCCCCAGTGGCCAGAGAGCCAGACAGCTGAGTGAAGGTCCCGGGGTGTTCTCACTCCTCCACTCGCCAGAAGACAAGCCCCTTTAAGAGTTGCCGGGACACTGGCTCACAGCCCTCCCTGTCCCAGGCACCCACCAGCCAGGACTGGCAAAGGCTCTTACCCAAGTGGGTCAGATGGCTGGCACCCATGTTCCATGGGCCCTGGGTCAGGGGCACCACTCACCTGAAGCTGAACTTCTACAAGAATGGTGGGAATTCTTAGAAGACTCAGGAACAGATATTCTCTGATCGGTATCAATGTTCTCTTCTTGCTGCTTTAAGAAAAAATAATTTATAAAGGGGAGTGAATTAAAAACAAGGGTGAGTAAACCATGCAGAGTTGTGGCTGTCCCAGCAGAGAATGTCTGTTTCCCCCTGGGGTTTTAAAGGTTTAGGCAGCCGTGACCTTTCCCAGGGCATCACCTGGGGGACAGAGAACAATGGTGCTGCCTGTGTGGCTTTCCCACGCACGTGGATGGCTGGCGAGCACCTATTTAATAGGCACAGGCTCTTGCTGCTGTAAACAAAGCACCTGATAATATTTGCACTTGGTTTTAAAAAGTCTAACGAATGGGCCAAGGTGCCTTTGTCCTTCACACATGCTGCTCTCCCAGGGATGGGGAGGGAGCAGGTGTATGCGGGTGGGCGGGCCCATCTGTGTCCCGTCTGACGACGACCTTGGAGCTACAGGTCGAAGCCAGCCACCAGCCAACCCCTCTGAGGCATGGCCACTGCGTCCAACTCTGTTGCCAGGAAGGCAGCGGGGAACTACAGGGTGAAGAGTGTGTTCTAGGCGGAGGTGACCCCAGGTGAGTAGGTCTCAGGGACACCGTCAAGCACCTGGAGGCTCTGGGCCAGGCCTCATTTCCAGTCATTTCTGTTCTGGAGTCATCTTCTGTGTCATCCATTTCACGGCACTGAAATCAGGGTCGGTGAGGGCTCTCTCCAGGTCACCCCTCTCTGCGGGTCTCTCAGTCCCTCTTACGACATCCTACCAGACCCTCCAAAGCTTCCCCCCATTAAGAACCTCCGCTTGATCACAGAAGTCTCTGTCCTGCCACCTAAGGAACATTCACAGGTCCCAGGGATTAGGACAAGGGTCCCTCCTGGGAGCCCATCAGGGAAGGGCTGTGGTCTCCAAGGCCAGCCCTGTGCGGGAGAGGGCCGGAAGGGGCTCCCCCTGTAAGGGCGGGGTGCGGGGAGGCCTCAAGGCAATAGGCTAGGGTGGTCCGGCCGGAGGGTCACGGGGCAGGAGACCACAACGGGGATGAAAAACCGGTCAGAAGGTAAACCGACAAGACCAAGAGCCCGAGGTAATGAAAACCTGCTGACACACAGCCTGTGGCTGTCACACTGGTCAGTTCACGTGTCCCTCCTGTGCAGTCAGGTGGCCTGGCCGAAGGTTGGCTTGCTGCCTCTCCCATTTTCAGTCTGAGTTTTTGTTGAAGCACATCAATCCAGATCCCGCTCCGCAGGCCAGACGGAGGGTGCGCAGCGCAGGGGCCTGGGCCCCTTCCCCTTGCACTTGTCTCCCAGACGCCCCCGGCTGGACCTTTCCTGGGAAGCTTGGGAGCAAACCCGGAGGGAGGCCACCAGCCCCGCTTCTGACGGAACATGGGATGCTGCCCACAGGTGTCACTCACACGGCAGCTGCCCGGTCCCTCTGGTTCTCAGCACACGTGACACAGGCACCTGTTGGCACACCTCTCTTGGGCAACACGCTGCCCTTGTGCCCTCAGAGTGGGGCCTCCGGGAGAAGCAACACTGCCCCCAGAAGGGGTCTGGGGCCCGCACCAGGCTCATCAGCTGCATCTTCAACCTTTTTTTTTTTTTTTTTTTAAAGATTCAGCTATTCACTTGAGAGGGCAGGCACATGCACACAAGCAGCAAAGAGGGAGGGAGAAGCCGACTCCCCACTAAGCCTGATGTCAATCCCAGGACCCCAGGGTTATGACCGCAGCTGAAGGCAGACGGCTAACCGAATGAGCCACCCAGGTGCCCCCAAATCTATAAAATGGGGATAAAACTCTCACTGCCTTCCTCTTAGGTTTAAGTATCAACGATATAGCACTCCAGGGAACACACATTTCACTTCCCTTTAAAAGTTCGTCTTATCCTTAAGGATGATCAACTTCTCAAATGGTCTGTTTCCATCACTCTTACCTTTATCTCCCGGACTTCCTTTGTAGCAGTCAGCTCTGTATGTACCACGCAGTCCCAAACTCAGCGCACAACAGGCGCATTTCTGCTGCAGCTGCCCGCGGCACGCTCCTGTAACCGGGGGAAGGTGGAACTTAGGGAGAAGCAAACACGATGCCTCCAGAGGCCCCGGTTCAGAATGTGCACGTTGCCCCCTCCGACCACATTCTTTCGGCCTCCACAATGGCCAAACCCAACAGCAACAGTGGGGAGCCGGGGGGACACCACTCCGTGCCTAGCCCCACAAGGAGACAGAATGGGTGCCAGGGAAAGGCAGGAAGCCCGTGCTTCTGGCCTGTTCGAGTGCTGACCGCAGACCGCCCTCCCTGATCAGCTGCGCTATCTGTACTCAATCCTGAAAGACCGACACACGCTCTGGTTAAATTAACCTGCTCCAGAGACACGAAGGGGAACTGCACATCATGACGGTCTACCGAAGTCAAAGCCAGGTCTTCAGCTCTGATGTGGCTGAAACCACAGGCTAAGGAGAAAGTCCTCTAAGCACTAGGGCCAGCAGCAAACGGCTGCAGAGGAAGGCCTCCGTGCATGTGCCTGGGTGGCGGGTCACAGGAAATGCCCCAAGACCCCTGCCCTGCTCCTGAATGCTCTGGGGGTGGGGGTGACTTCACACCAACGTGTCGCCCTGAGGCGAGGACGGCCACAGCTGGGGTTCCCACACGGCGCTCTGAGGCACTCCTGGCCCCACGGACCCTGCAGGGTGCCACAGGACACTTGCAGCTTCTGAGGGGACAGCTGTACTCAACATGGCCGGGCCCTGTGGGTACGGTGCTCACCGCTCCCGCGCTGGCCCTTGCTACACACTCCTCTGCAAGGCTGCAGGTCCTTGTAGGACTGGGTTTCTGTTATCGCTGAAAATCCATGTGCAACACGCACCAACGATGCCAGCGTCCACTCTGATCCCAAGATTTTAAAGGGCCCAACAGGCACACACACGCTTTCCATTCCCAAGTAATTTTAGTGACTTACTGGAAATATTTTTTCGTCAAATTCATATGTACAAATCTTCCTTGATTTATGATAACGGTTATGTCCTGATAACTGCTCTAACCACACTGAGAACCACAACTTTCCACTGTAAGTTTAAAATATTGTCAAAATGCACTCAAAACACCTAACCTACTGAACACCATAGCTCGCCTACCTGAAACATGCTCAGAACACAGACACTGGCCTACACTTGGGTCAAACCCTCCAACACAAACCCTGTTTCATAATAAAGCATTCAGACCCTCATGTCATCTGCTGAATACTGCGCTGACAGTGAAAAACAGAATGGCTGCGCGGGTCCTGACCGTCACCCTCGTGGCTGCCTGGGCCCTGGGGCTCCTGCCACTGCACGTTGTGAAGTCAAAACTCTTAAAGACAAAGCACTGTAAGTTAGGGGCTGTATATCACCTTCCAATGTCTCTTAAGCTGCTAGGACAAATAAGTTGTTCAGACTTACCTATTTAACTAATGGAACAGTCAGGTATCTTGGGCCTAGCTAGTCCCTTAGAATAATTACGGAACTTACGCAGGGGTGCCCTAAACTGAGAATGTTTGGGTCTAACATACACATAATGAATATGCTTGAGTTACTCACTCTGTACATCCCTATACTGATTATACCTTCTCTTCTGGCCTCCATCGTTTATAACCAACTGAATACCTATCTTTTCACTAATCTCTAAACTGCTAATGAGAATAATTGCAATGTCAACTCTATTTAAATGCATGAGTGCACAGTGACTTAAATTCATCAGTCTGGGGCGCCTGGGTGGCTCAGTCGTTGAGCGTCTGCTTTCAGCTCAGGTCATGATCCCAGGGTCCTGGGATCGAGCCCCGCATCGGGCTCCCTGCTCAACGGGAAGCCTGCTTCTCCCTCTCCCTCTCCCCTGGGGTGTGTTCCCTCTCCCCATCTCTATGTCAAGTAAAATCTTAAAAACACCAACAAATGAGGTTTTAAAAAATTGATCAGTAACCTTTGGGAGATGTTATGGAGTCAGCCTGTTACTCTACAAAGGGGCCAACAGTCAAAAATCAAATCTCCCTGCCTTTCCTATGTAGATGGTACCACCGAGTTGCCCACTGGTTAGTGAGAAGCCATTTCTCTATATAGGAGTATTCAGCCAAGCAATGACGGGCTGCCAGAATTTGAGACTCGGCAACCTGTGGCCCCCAACAAAGGCCTCATCAGTGGTCACCACGGAGGACAACCAGTCCACACCTCCGCAACAGAGAACACAACAGCACATAGGAAGGAACTTGCCAAAACACCGTGAATGATGCAACCTCTAGATCTCAGGAGCAACTTACAAGGGACAGATGCGCACCAGTTATCGGCACCACGGGGACACAGCATAATCCAGACTGGGAAACTACGGGACAAAGGATGGTCTCATCAATTAATTTTAAGAAAAAGACAAGAGGAAGAAGTGACGGATTAAAATATGAGATCTATCACTAATGCCACACGGATCCTTTAAAAACAATGAATCTCAATCATTTAAATGAGTATTTCCTTGGGGTGCCTGGGTGGCTCAGCTGGTTAAGCGTCTGTCTCCTGGTATCAGCTCAGGTCTTGATCTGAGGGTTGTGAGATGAGGCTCCACACAGGACTCCATGCTGGGTGTGGAGTCTACTTAAAAAATAACTAAATGGGGCACCTGGGTGGCTCAGGCCATGATCCTGGGGTCCTGTGTCAGGCTCCCTTCTCCCTCTGCCTGTCGCCCACATACCCCTGCACTGCTTGTGCTCTGAGACAAATAAATGAAATCTTTAAAACAACAACAACAACAAAAACCTGTCATCAATTTCCATTGATGTCAATGGAGTTTCCATTGACAACTCCAATGCTGTAGGCTCTGGTGGGTCTGTCACCCCACCCGGTCCTATCAGGTTACCTGGTAAACCGTCAGGCACGGTGTGTGACAGGATGCAGGTTGATAACACAACAAGCTGGTCTGGCTAGCGTAGGCTGCATGGACATCTCTGAGCTATACGTGGCCTGTGCAGAGGGATGCAAACCGATGAGCGACAGCCAGAAGGAACAAAGGCCTGTGCCTCTATCCGACCAAGAGTCTCTGGGGCTGAAGACCTCTGTGTCCTTGTCTGAACCCTCTGGTGTATCTCCTTACCACCCCAGTCCTACAATGAAGATGGCAGCAGGACAGAGCAATTCTACATCCTGGAAGCTCATTCTATAGCTTCTCGAACAACAGGATCATGTGTCCTCAGCTGAGGTCTACCACCTCACTCTTAGAGAAGGAGCCTTGGGGCTTGCAGACTGCCAACTCCAGGCCTGCTTCCTCTCTGGGGACTCTGCCCTCTTGGCCAGATGGGCAGTGCTGTTTTTTTTAATAAGAAGTGCAAGTAACTGCTGTGCTTCCTGCCTAGGACTGGCCATGGGGCTTATCCGTAAACACCACAGCTTATTACACGTCGACAGTTTCAACTATATTCCCCAAATGGGCTCCTGCCTCAGGGCCTTTGCACTGTCCCTCTACCTGAGCATTCTGCCTTCAGACGGCCACACAGTTTGCCCCCTCCTTCGCTCAAGCCTCTTCCCAGATGTCACCTTTAAATTAGCACACCTTGTCCCTCTATCCTTATTTTTGTCTTAACCACCAATCATATCTAACAATGTACATTCTGTCTCACTGGGTGCAGTCCAGTGACAGCTAGAGCTCACGTATCAGCACCTAAACAAGCCCTGACCCATAGCGGGTGCTCACCAAGTACTTGCTGAATGAAAAGATGGATGCCAGAGAGGGGCCTTCTTGACCGAACAATGGCTTCAGATGCTCTCCACCCTCTCCAGCTGCTTTGGCTTCCCCATCTAAGAGTGCGCATCGCACACAAAGGGGGCCTGACCCAGTCCTCTCTAATGAGTGAAAGGACAGGCTTCTGCCACCAGGCCAGGGTCCTCAGCCTCCACATCCCAAATCCTGGTGGGATGGAGACATATGACCAAGGGTGATGAGGGAGCACCAAACGAGGGAGCTCTCACTGGGAGGGAAAGGCTTCAGTGGGCTAAGGAGCCGCTGGAGCAGTACTTGGGTAAAGCACAGCCAGAAAGCAGAGTCCGGACCAGTTCATCCTGGCGTGGGAGTCCCAGGCAGAGGCTGAGGACTGTCAGACAGCAGACCCCGGAGAGTACCTGGGGCGGGCCTATCTCTGTGGAGAGGAGACAGCGGTCTTTCTCTGAGCCCAGAGAGACCCTCACAAAAACCAGTGGTCCCAGGAGCCAACACAACAGTGCAGCCCCACAAAGCAGTGGCCACTGAGGTTCTCACCACTGACCCTCAGGGGTGAGTACTAAGTGACAGTGTCTTTTCTAACTGCGCCCAGTCCTTCCTGGATGGGCCCACCGGACAGGCTGATCCCATGTCTTTTCCACCTCCCCGGCCACTCCGTCCACTAGTCCCCAGCCTCTCTTCACCCATTCTTGGAGCATCTCTGGACCTCAGACATAGGACATTAAGGTAATGTGGCTCAGCTAAGGTGGAGGAGACCACAGTCCCCAAGCTCCCCTTGCTTCCTGTTTCCCACCCCCAGGAAGCTTGGGGCTGGAATGTTCCGCTCACTGAACTCTTTCCTGGGGGGTAGGGATGCATGCAGTGAGAGCCTATGGGGCTCAGTCACATGAAAAGGCTCCCGCTAAACCATCCTCCCTCAGCACCTCAGCCTTTGCCCTTAACTGGCCCCCAGGACAGACGCCTCATCGGGTCTGCCACAAGTGAAGGATGATGCACTTGGCCTGCCCCAAACCCCGCCCCCCCCGGCCCGAGCCATGGGCCTCCCCAGAGGGCCTGCCTGTCCTGGACTCCTGAATGTGGGCAGACTCAGGGCCCTGCCACCACTCTCCCCTCAGAGGTCTGGGCACCACCCCAGGGAAGAACCTGAGGCTGTTAGCGTCCTGGCTGTGGGAACGGGAAGGTACTGCTGGGTGGAAAACAGGACAGGCAGGTGCAGAGACCTCTGCCTGCTCAGGAACTGCAGGCTCTGGGCTCCGGGGAGCAGCACTGCTTCTCACCCTACTTCTATCACTTCAGAAAACTCATCCACTCACCTTGCAAAGCTGGCTTTCCAGGCTCCCCTCTTGCTGCCGGCACGACAGCTGCCAGCCAGGGCTCGGTGACCCTCCCTCAGAGGGGAAGTGTAGCAGGGCGGCACTGGCCCCCAGTGGCCATCTTGACCCAGCTGCGGCCGTGGACAGGGCCTCAGGCGGAAGCAGAGGTGGCCCTGTGAGGCCAGGGAGGAGTCCAGGCCACGGCCAGAGTGCCCAGAGGTAGATGGACCTGTCGGTCCGGTTCCCTGTCGTCTGAAGACTGCTGGAGTCCTGGTGGGCCGGCCACGCAAGCAGGGCAGGGACGCCGCCCGTGCAAGTTCATGGGTGATGAGCTCCTTTCTTCACATGAGCTCCTGTGGGGGGTGCTGATCTTCGCAAGCACCTCAGCCCAGCAAGGACACGAGCGCAACAGATGATAAAGGTGAGCCTGCTGTGGGGCCGACCCCAGGCTGCCACCACGTCGCTGTCTTCCAATCTGTACCATCTTTCCATTCCCATCTGTGCAACGGCTTAATAAAAGAAAAAAAAAAGGCGTGTTAACAGGGCCAGTTGGCTTAGCCGGAGAGCCCACCTCTTGTGAATTTCATTAAGTTCCCGACAGGCTATTTAATCTGTTTGGTTCTGTACACATTCATTCAAGAAAGAGTAACGAGGCCCCCTGAACTCAGGACAGCTGAACAAGAGATGATGTGATTCGTCTCCTGTCACCAGATAGCGGCGACCAAGCGTGACGGGAAACCCAACAGCTGGATCCCGGTGACTGCACCTGCCACAGCCACGGTGGTTCTGGGCTACAGTGCAGGGAGAGGAAACTCAGACCCAGCCGGCCATCTCCCTCACTGAAGAGACAGGAGGGCAGGGGGGACATGGGGCAGAGTGTTGGGCAGGAGAGGCTGCACGGCAGGCAGAGCTCCAGGATATGCAGAGGGTCCCCTTGAGGCTTTGGCTGAGAAAGACTCCGTACCTGGGTGAGACCAACTACGCGAGGAGCCAGGGCAGGAATCCCTGGAAAGGAGCATATGGAACATTCCCCAGAGCTCACACAGGGATGGAACTACTTTGTGTTCCCACAAGCCACCATAGTAAAGCCTCCTAATTCACAGCGTATCAGGTAGAATCCTCAGAAGGGCATCGCCCCTAATAATGGGGCCAAATTAGCTGCAGACCAAAGGCAGCTCTGGACCCGCCCTAACACTGCTCAGAAGCAAGCCTCTAAAGAATCACCTGATGCCAAGGAACTTGACTGTGTGCCAGACCAAGATTAACACTATTTGAAGGAATACGACAAAACCCAGCAACCAACAACATAAATTCACAATGTCCAGGATTCGATAAGGAAAAGGCCAGGTCCAGCCAAGAGACAGAAACCACATGGTATTTTAAACAAGGAAAGGTTAGTATATAAAGAATTATTAACTATTTATAAAGAGTTAACTGAAAGGAAACAAAAGAAACTCTATAGAATACCCGAGGGTGAAGGGAGGCAACCAAGGGAAGGATTCACACCTGGGAGGTGGGTGGTCACAGCCCACTGGATGGTGAAAAGTTCATCCAGTGGATGGGCTGCCCTAGACCAAAGCTGGAGATGACAGCCATCTATGTGGGTGCCGACAAAACGAGCTGGGAAGCTGTGGGCGAGGGTGCTGGTGAACTCACCAGGAGGCCACCAGGAGGCCAGCCAAGGTCCCATGGGACTGGCCTGGCAGCGCCTGCCCCCTTCCAGAGAATAACAGGGCTGGCACCACAGGGGTGCTGCTGAATTTGCAGCCAGGAAACTACCTGAAAAGGTGCTAAAGAAATTTACTGGAGTGAGCTCCCATGTGTCCTGTGTGCCAGCCTGTGTCACAGAACAGAAATAAGCAGAACACACAGAACCGGGAAGAGAGGCCTTTCTCCAGCAACCGCAACACCGAATATTAGCATCAGGCTAGCTGGCAAGGGAGAAACACTCTAGCATCACAAGCAAGCAATGAAGTATGAAGTGGTAACTGCTCCACTAGGCATGTGAAAGAGAGGGAAATATGACCTATGACCATAAGAAAGAGCAACCATTAGAAACTGACTTAGCAAAGGCAGAAATATAAGAACTAACACAGAAGGATGATGATTATTATAAAAATGCTTCAGGGGCACCTGGGGGGCTCAGTGGGTTAAAGCCTCTGCCTTTGGCTCAGGTCATGATCCCAGGGTCCTGGGATCGAGCCCCGCATCGGGCTCTCTGCTCAGCAGGGAGCCCGCTTCCCCCCCTCTCTGCCTGCCTCTCTGCCTACTTGTGATCTCTTTCTCCCTGTTAATTAATTAATTAAAGTAAATCAATCAATCAATCAATCTTTAGGGAAACGCAAAGACAAAGAAGAGACAAAAACAAGGACACCAGAGCAAATTTCAGCTCTGACACCTACTGAAATAGCAAACAGGAAACACAGCCTAACTCCTAGCTAGGTAAACATAAAACCTCACACAAGGGCATACATATCTAAAGTCCCTTTTACTCAGTACATCACATCTAGCTATCAAAAAATCCCAACGCATACTAAAATAACAAACAGATTTGAAGACACCAAGCAAGGAGAGAACCCCACTCAGATATGGCAGAGATACTAGAATCAT
>CM053621.1:2011834-2028962 GCA_028646535.1 Procyon lotor | reverse complement strand
AGCTGGAAGAAATACCAATACAACTTTCAAAACTGAAATGCAAAAAGAGAAAACAATGAAAAGGATAAAACAGGGTATCTAAGAACCATGGGACAATTACAAAAAGGTGTAATTGATCTGCAGTAGAAACAGGAGAAGACAAACAGAAAGGAACAGTAGAAATATGTGACCCAACAACGAGACTTTTCCAAAATTAATACTAGAGGGCAAACCACAGAGACTCACAGAACACCAAATATACTTAAAAATTATAAATATAAAAAATCTGTACATACCATATTCAAGCTATAGAAAATCAAAGACAAAAAGAAAATCATAAAAGAAGGCAGTGGGGGAGAAATCTCATCTACAGAGGAGCAAGAATAAGAGACATATTGGCCTTCTAAACAGAAACCATTTAAGCAAAAGAATGGAGGAAACATTTAAGGCATTGAAGAAAAAAAAATATCTAAAGAGAAATAAAGACTTTAGAAGATGAACAAAAAGGAATTTGTCACAGGGTAGAGCCACCTACCAAGAAATGTTACAAGACTTTTTTTCAAATATTTTATAAGAGCCACTCCATTTTATAAAAGATTTTATTTATTTGAGAAAGACAGAGACAGAGATAGTGACAGAGACAGTGAGAGACTGCATGAGCAAGGAGGAAAGGGAGAAGCAGCCCCCCGACCCTGAGCAGGGAGCCTGACACGGGGCTCCATCCCGGGACCCTGGGATCATGATCTGAGCTGAAGACAGACACCTAACTGACTGAGCCACCCAGGTGCCCCATGTTACAAGATTTCTTAAGGAAACAAACATAAGTTAGAAACAGATCCACACAAAGAAGAGTGTTAAAGAAGGAATAAATGGGGGCTAAATATTTTCTATTTTTTTTCTATTTTTTAAATATTTTATTTATCTGACACAGAAAGGGAATGCACAAGCAGGAGGAGAAGCAGAGGGAGAGGGAGAAGCAGGCTTCCCACCGAGCAGTGAGCCCAATGCAGGACTTGATCCCAGGACTGTGAGATCATGACCTGAGCCAAAGGCAGATACTTGACTGAACCACCCAGGCATCCCTATTTTTCTTCCTCTTAATTGACCAAATGCATAACAGTTTGCTCAAAATAATAATTTCAACAATGTACGCAGTAACTGTAGCTTCAGTACAAGTGAAGTAAATGATAATGATGTCCTAAGGGGCAGGAGAAGGAACTGGGGATATTCTGTTATCAGGTAACTGCACTACATCCTTGAAATGGTATAACATGATTTGAAAGTGGACTTAGAAGTAGACTTGGATTAGCTGTAATATATACTGTGAATTTAAGAGGAAACACTTAAAAAGAATTTTTTTTAAATATAATTGATAATCCTAAGAGAGTGGAAAAATATAGTCTATAAATGTTCAGTTAAAGTCAGAGAAAGCAGAAAGAGTGGAATACAAAATCAAAACCAAAGGATAAAAAACAGTAACAATTATGGCAGTTATTAATACAACTGTATCCATAAACACTTTAAATCTCAATGGTCTACATGCATATTTTCAGCCCACAAAACTATGAAAATGGAAGTCAACCACAAGAAAAATTTTGGAAAAACCTCAAATACATGGGGGTTAAAGAACATCCTACCAAAGTATGAATGAGTTAACCTGGAAATTAAAGAAGAATTTTAAAAATACATGGAAGCACGTGAAAATGAAAACAAAACAGTCCACAACCTTGAGGATGTAGCAAAGGCAGTCCTAAGAGAGAAGCATACTGCAATACAGGCTCACCTCAAGAAGCAAGAAAAGTCTCAAATATACAACCTAACCTTTAAAGGTAAATCTTAATGAAGGTTTTCTAGCTCCTTTAGGAAGGAGGCAAGGAACAGCAAATAAAGCCTAAAGCCAGCAGAAGAAGAGAAATAATAAAGATTAGAGCAGAAATAAATGATATAGAAACAAAAAACACCCAGTAGAATAGAACAAAACTACGAGCTAGTTCTTTGAAAGAATTAATACAATTGATAACCCCCTAGCCAGACTTATAAAAAAGAAGAGAAATACCCAAATAGATAAAATCATTAACGAAAGAGAGATCACAACCAACACCACAGAAATACAAGTATAAGAGAATACTATGGGGGTGCCTGGGTGGCTCAGTGGTTTAAAGCCTCTGCCTTCGGCTCAGGTCGTGATCTCAGGGTCCTGGGATCGAGCCCTGCATCGGACTCCCTGCTCAGCAGCGGGGAGCCTGCTTCCCCCCCCCCTCTGCCTGCCTCTCTGCCTGCCTGTGATCTCTCCATCTCTGTCAAATAAACAAATAAAATCTTTAAAAAAACAACAACAAAAAACAGAATACTATGGAGGCACCTGGGTGGCTGAGTCTATAAAGCATCTGCCTTTGGCTCATGTCATGATATTGGAGTCCTGAGATCCAGCCCCAAGTCAGGCTCCCTGCTCAGTGGGGAGCCTGCTTCTCCCTCTCCCTCTGCACAAACCCACACTTGTGTTCTCTCTCTATCAATAAAATGTTTTTTAAAAAATAAGAGAATACTATGAAAAATTATATGCCACCAAATTGGGAAACCTGGGAGAAATGGACAAACTCCTAGAAACTTATAAACTACCAAAACTGAAACAGGAAGAAATAGAAAATCTGAACAGACACAGAACCAGCAAAGAAATTGAATCAGTAATGAAAAATCTCCCAACAAATAAAAGTCCTGGGCCAGATGGCTTTCCTGGAGAATCCTACCAAATATTATTTTAAAATTTAGACTTAGTTACTTACTTTACTTACTTATTTGAGAGAGAGCAAGAGAGTGCGTATGATCTCATGACACAGGGAGCCCAACATGGGTCTTGATCCCAAGACCATGGGACCATGACCCTCGCTAAAGATAGACATAACCAACTGAGCCACCCATGTGCCCCTCTACTATACGTTTAAAAAGTTAATACACAGTGACTGTTCCAAAAAATACAAATGGAAGGAAAACTTCCAAACTCATTCTACAATGCCAATATTACCTTGAATCCAAAACCAAAAACCCTGCTAAAAAGGAGAACTACAGGCCAATAACCCAGATGAACATGGATGCGAAAAAACTCAATAAAATATTAACAAATCAAGCTCAACAGTACATTCAAACAATTACCCAACATGATCCATTAGGATTTATTCCTGGGCTGCAGAGGTGGTTCAATATTCACAAATCAATGTGATATACCATATTAATAAAAGAAAGGATAAGAACCATATGATCTTGTCAATAGAGGCATAAAAAGCATCTGACAAAATACAGCATCCTTTCCTAATAAAAACCCTCAACAAAGTAGGGGTAGATGGAGCATACAACATTTTAAAGGTCATATACAAAAGACCCACAGATAATATTATCCTCAATGGGAAAAAACTGAGGGCCTTTCCCCTACAGTGAGGAACAAGACAAGGATGTCCACTTTCACATTATTTAACACAGTACTGGAAGTCTTAGCCTCAGCAATCAGACAAAAAAGAGAAATAAAAGGCATCCAAATTGGCAAGGAAGAAGTCAAACTTTCACAATTTGCAGAGGACATGGTACTTTGTAGAAAATATTAAAGATGCCACCAGAAAACTGTTAGAACTCATACATAAATTCAACAAAATAGGATATAAAATCAATGTGCATTCCTATACACTTATAACAAAGCAGCAGAAAAAGAAATCAAGGAATCAATCCTATTTGCAATTGCATCAAAAATAAGATACCTAGGAATAAATCTAACTAAAAAGATAGGTATTCTGAAAACTACAGAACAGTTATGAAAGAAACTGAAGAGGACACAAAGAAATGGAAAAACATTCTATGTTCATGGATTGGAGGAACAAACATTGTTAAAATTTCTTTATTACCCTAAGCAACCTACACGTAGTTTAATGTACTCCAATCAAAATACAACCAGCATTTTTCACAGAACCAGAACAATCCTAAAATTTATATGGAGCCACAAAAGACCCTAAATAGCCAAAATAATTCTGAAAAAGAAAAACAAAACTGGAGGTATCATGATTCCAGATTTCAAGCTATTTTAGAAAGTTGCACTCATCAAAACAGTACGGTACTGCCACAAAGATAATAAAAATCAATTAATTAAAAAGTCAATAGAGATTGCCAAGTGCACCTGGCTGGCTTAGTTGGAAGAGCATGCAACTCTTGATCTCGGTGTTGGTCATGAGTTGAGCCCCACAGTGGGCACAGAGATTACTTAAATAAATAACTTTAAAAAAAAAAGACTTAAGAGTGGATCAAAAAACACTACTCAACTAACTACATGAGGTCTTCAAGAAACCCACTTTATTTTCTTTATTTTTTAAGAGAGAGAGAACACGAGCAGAGGGTGGGGAAGGATTGAAGGAAGGGGAGAGAAAGAATCCAAGCAAGCTCCACGCTCAGCACAGAACCTGACATGGGGCCAGATCTCACAACCAAGTTCATGACCTGAGCCTAAATCAAGATTCAGATGCTTAATCAACTAAGCCACACAGTCGGGCCACTGCTCTTCAAGCAGCGACCCCACAAGTGGCAGATCCAGAGAGACTCCCTCCTTCTTCCCCCAGGAGGAGCCACGGAGGGGATGCACGCTGCAGGAAATCTGCTAGGTTTAGAGACACCAAACGGGCCGGGAGCCAGAGACAGAAACGCTCGGTCAAAGGCTGGGTGAGCTCAGAGTGAAAGAGCAGAGCAAGGCCAATTCCGTTTTGTGCTACACCCACTATCTTGTGTATAACCCAAAGACAACTCTGTTCTGTGCTATACCCGCTATCTTGTGTATAACCCCCACATGACCAGCTCCTGAGAAAAAACCACAGAATGTTAGAATATTGCCTAGCCCGTCCTTGAGTTAGTTAGAGTTAGCCAAAAAGAATGAGAAAGGACATCTCGCCACCTAGGCAACTGACCTGTGGCCAACGGGCACAAGTCATGAGCATCACCCCACCAACTGTTACCAGCCCCCTATAAAACTGCTGCACTTTTTGAAACTCGCTCTCTTTCTCTACATCACGCCACTGTGTCGGTAAGTGTGGGAGACTGAGCTCGAGCTAGCTCGAATAAAGGCTCTTTGCTTTTGCATCGGACTCGGCTCCTGGTGGTCTTTGGGGATATCAAAATCTGGGCATAACATTTGGGGGCTCGTCTGGGATCCCCAGGGCCCCGAGGGCCCCCCCACCCGAAGAGCCTACGGTAGGTGTCTGTCTGTTCTCTCTCTGTCTCTCTTGTGTGAGCTCACTTCTGGAATTCTGATAGTGCTCGGCGTGGTCTAGGTGGACGTGCTGGAGGACGATGGGCCAGAGGATTTGGAAGACGTTCCGATCCTCTCTGGAGGGACGTGGAATCCCCTCGGTCTGAGACAAGGCGGGTCACTCCCTTCAGTCGTCGTGAGGCCATCGTCTAGCTTCTGGTTTTGCTTCCACGGAGTTGGAAGACTGCTCTTGGGCGCCCTCTGTCTGTCTTTGTGTTCTTCTGTTTTATTCTGTGGACTTACTGGATGGACATTATGGGACAGACTCAAACTACTCCTCTAAGTATTATGATTGATCATTTTAAAGAGGTCAGGGAAAGGGCCAATAACCTCAGTGTGGAGGTCCGGAAGGGTCGATGATGGGTTTTTTGTTCTAGCAAACGGCCAACTTTCAATGTCAGATGGCCGCCAGAGGGAACCTTCAACCTCCCCACCATCCGCCAAGTCAGGAGTGTTGTCTCACAATCCAGGACGGGTCATCCTGATCAGTTCCCTTACATTCTTACTTGGCAGGACCTCATGGAAAACACACCATCGTGGCTTAACCCATTCCTGGGCCCGCGCCCCCCTGGAGGTGTGACCTATTCTTGCTTTACAGGGGACGGAGAAGAAGGAGAAGAGGAGTCCCACCAAGTCCTTGGCGCCGCCCGTCTACCCTATCCTGCCTATCTACCCTATCCACTTTCAGATGAGGAACTGAATAAGAGTTAATTTTTCCTCCTCCATATCACTCCCCTAGAGAGCCGGGGGAACATGACCATCTCTCACCTGGGGAAGCAGTGGCTACTCTGAGAACAGGGGGCAGAAACGCTCCAGCCCTATACCAAAGGGCTCAGAGAGAGCAGTCTGCCGCCGCCAACTCTACTAATCTCCCTGTGAGCTACCGGCCCCCTAGATGCGGAAGGGAATCAGCCCCATCAATACCGGCCTTTTGCCACTAGTGACCTCTATAATTGGAAAACTCAGAACCCTAAATTTTCTGAGAAACTGGCAGTGCTTACTGACCTGTTCGACTCTGTCCTTTTCACCCATCAGCCCCCCTGGGACGACTGTCAGCAGCTTTTGCAGGTCCTGTTCACGACTGAGGAAAGAGAGAGGATCCTCAATGAGGCCCAAAAATTAGTTCCGGGCGTGGATGGGAATCCTACCACCAACCAGGCTCAGATAGATACCTCTTTCCCTTTAACTTGGCCTGAATGGGATTTCAACACAGCAGAAGGTAAAGAGAGACTCCGGGTTTACCGCCAGACTCTAATGGGGGGTCTCCGAATGGCTGCCAGGAAGCCAACCAATTTGGCCAAGGTAGGGAATGTACAGCAGGAAAAAATGAATCTCCAGCTGCCTTTTTAGAACGGATTATGGAGGCATTTCGTACCTGTACCCCCATAAATCCAGAGGCTCCTGAAAACAAGGCAGCTGTTATCATGGCCTTTGTAAATCAGTCTGCTGTGGTAAGTTAGGGGGAAAAAAGCCTACAAGATCTACCGGTAGTGGCTAAAAAGATATACAACAACCGGGAGTCTCCAGAGGACAAGCAGGCTCACACCAGGGCAGCCGCCAACAGTTAACAGACTTGGGACCTGGCCAGAATCTTACTAGCTACAACTGCTCCAGCAGCTTGCGGGCAACCAAAAAGAAGGTAAGCAGACTACCCAAGGAGGGAGGCGAAGGTTGCAGAAGGATCAATGAGCCTACTGCAAGGAAATGGGACACTGGGCCCGGGAATGCCCGAAAAGGGCGAAAAAGGCCGGCACCAAGAAAATCTTGGAGCTAGATGAACTCAGTGACTAGGGGAGTTGGGGTTTGGACCCCCCTCCCCGAGCCCAGGGTAACCCTAAAAGGAGGGGACCCCTATTAACTTCCTTGTTGACACTGGAGTGCAACATTCAGTCCTCCGCGCACCACAAGGAAAACTAACAAACAAGAAGTCGTGGGTACAAGGGGCAACTGGTATGAACCAGTATTCATGGACCACCTGAAGAACAGTAGATTTGAGAACAGGCCGGGTATCACACTCCTTCATGGTAATACCGGAATGCCCCTACCTACTGTTAGGATGGGACTTACTGACCAAAATTGGAGCTCAGATAACTTTCAGACAAGGGGGGCCACAGGTCACCGATGGCAAAGGCCACCCCATTCAGATCCTAACCCTGAGAATAGAGGATGGTACCGCCTCCACCAAAAGGCGTCTCCGATAAGGGATGACATGGACAGATGGCTACAAGAATTCCCCACAGTTTGGGCAGAGACAGGGGGGATTAGAATTAGCTGCTCACAGGACCCCAGTCCTAGTAGAGCTAAAGCCAGGAGAAGATCCGGTAAGGATCTAGCTGTACCCCATGTCTCAGGAGGCCCAGAAAGGGGATCCAGCCCCACATCCGGAGACTACGGCGACAAGGGGTCCTAATTCCCTGCCAATCTGCCTGGAATACCGCCCCCCGCTGCCAGTTAGAAAGCCTCACACAAATGACTACCGACCGGTGCAGGACCTCCGGGAAGTAAATAAAAGAGTCATGGACATGCACCCAATGGTCCCCAACCCACATAATCTCCTGAGCTCCCTGGCACCCTCCAGGGTCTGTACACCATACTAGACTTAAAAGATGCTTTCTTCAGTCTATTGCTGGCACCCCAAAGCCAACCCTTATTTGCCCTCGAATGGCATGGTCCGGAGGAGGGCTAGAGTGGACAACTCACCTGGATGTGGCTGCCTCAGGGGTTCAATAATTTGCCCACCATCTTTGACAAGGTGCTACATGAGGACCTGGGTGAGTACAGAAGGGAACACCCTGGCCTAACCCTCCTACACTACGTAGATGACCTCCTGATTGCTGCTGACATGGCCAAGGACTGTGAGCGCAGAACCCAGGACCTGCTAGCCACTTTGGGGGCTTTAGGATACTGAGCATCCGCGAAAGAGGCTCAGATATGCGAAGAGAAGGTCAGCTACCTGGGGTATGTCTTGGAGGGCAGACAACAGCGGTTATCAGATGCCAGAAAAGAAACTGTCCTGAAGATCCCTACCCCCACCTCCTGGAGGAAAATAAAGGAATTCCTAGGATCGGCCAGCTACTGCCACCTCTGGATACCGGGATTTGCCGAAATTGCCAGGCCCCTATATGAAGCTACCAAGGAGGGGAAGGCGTTCGAATGGACTGAGAAAGAAGAGGCTGCATTTAACCAATGAAAAAAGGCCCTCCTAGATGCCCCAGCCTTGGGCCTGCCAGACATTATGAAACCCTTCCACCTCTCTGTGGATGAATACAAGGGAATAGCAAAAGGGGTTCCAACTCAAGCCTTGGGCCCCTGAAACAACCCAGTAGCTTACTTGTCCAAGAAACTAAGACCCAGTGGCTGCCGGTTGGCCACTATGCCTAAGGATTATTGCGGCAACAGCACTCCTGGTCAAGGACACTGACAAACTAACCCTAGGACAGGAGATCCAGACCACGACCCCCCATGCCATTGAGGGAGCCCTGAAACAGCCTCCTGATAGATGGATGAGCAACACGCATATGACCCACTACCAGAGCCTCCACCTCAACCCACCAAGAGTGCGGTTTTACTCCAATGTGGCCCTCAACCCCGCAAATTTGCTGCCTGCCCGACCCCGACCTAGACGCTCCGCTACATGATTGTGCGGGAATTCTACAACAAGTACATGGACTTGACTGACCAGCCCCTTCCAGACACCAAGGCCACCTGGTTCACCAATGGAAGACAGACTTCACTGAAATTAAACCAGGAAAGTATGGTTATAAATATCTTTTAGTGTTTATAGACACCTTCTCTGGCTGGGTAGAGGCATACCCAACCAAGCATGAAACGGCTCAGATGGTGACCAAGAAGCTGCTGGAAGACATCCTACCCAGGTGTGGTTTTCCTGCCATGATAGGATCAGACAACAAGCTTTTATCTTGCAGGTAATGCAGGCAATAGCCAACGTAATTGGGGCAAATTGGAAATTACATTGTGCTTATAGCCCCCAGAGCTCAGGACAAATAGAAAGAATGAAAAGAACCCTAAAAGAGACCCTTACCAAATTAACCATGAGGACTGGCGGGGACTGGATGACTCTCCTACCGCACACCCTCTATCGGGTAAGA
Organism: Procyon lotor; assembly: GCA_028646535.1. Taxonomy (NCBI): domain Eukaryota; kingdom Metazoa; phylum Chordata; class Mammalia; order Carnivora; family Procyonidae; genus Procyon; species Procyon lotor. Next base: position 2,019,596 of record CM053621.1, on the reverse strand, counting down.
AACACCCCTTACACCCTGGGTTTTACTCCCCAGCAGATCATGTTTGGTAGGGCCCCCCATCATTCTCAACCTTAAAGCCGAACTTCTGGCTGAATTTGAAAATCAAGAAATGTCTTTTTCTTTAAGAAAACTCCAGAAGGCACACAAAAACATTTGGCTGCGCCTCCGTGCCATCTATGAGGCTGGCCGGACCCCGACACCACATCAGTACAGCCACCAGGTGCGGGTGAAAGAGGAGCCAGCCAAGGCGGAGGAAGATAGGCAGCTGGGCGGTCCCAACCCAGCACTGTAGGGGCCGCCAGAAGACAGGGACCTGGAGGAGGAGCTGCCAGGAGAGGAACTGTCCTAAGGGCCTCTGGGGGCAAGCTGGGCAGGGGTGAGACCCCTCCCTGCTGACCCCAGGCTCCACCTACCCCGACTCCTCAGCCCCGCCCAAACTTCAAGGCACTTCCAGGATGCAGATGGGGGGGCTGGGCCAGCAACTCCCCATGTAACCTGACTGACAGACACTCGGGGGCAGGGAAGGTCCTGGCCCCGAGGGGACAAACAACCCCTGGTCTGGGACCAGCAGAGGCCAGAGAGGGCCCAGACCCTTCCTCACCCTCCCCTACATCCCAATACCGCCTCCCCCCAACCACCAGCAGCAAGAGGGCCCTCCTCCCCCACCAGCTTTCCCCTACACGGCCACTCGGTGCCGCCCAGGGCTAAGCCACCCCTCTCAAACCCAGGGCCCCTCGCACCTGGCTCTGGCAGTGTTTTCTGGCCGGAGGCCCCCCACTTTCCCATTTTGTGCTCCCTTCCACCTTTTCGGTACTGTGAAAAAGTCTCTCTGCTGCCCCCCAGCTCCCGCCCCTGCCCGGGCCTAGGGCGGAGGAGCTGAAGTTTCAGACCAGCCCCAGAAGAAACCGGCCCCCTCCGCTGTGCCCACTGTAAGGCCACAGCTGGGGCGGAACAAGTCGTGTGCCCTGTGGGGGTCGATAGGAGTGAGGCTGCCCGGCTCCAGACCCTGCCCTCGACCTGAGACAGAACCCAAGCTGAACTGGGCTGCTGCCCCCTTCCCAGGGTGCTCCGGGGAAGTGGCCCCCACCCTGACAGCCGAGGAAGAGGCTCAGCAGCAGCCTCCTTCCTCACAGAGGTCTGTGCCCTGTGCTGGGTGACAGAGGGGGAATGGAAGAAGGGAGCCAGGCCACCCTTGAGACTGGAGCTGGGGTCGGAGGCACTGCCAGTGCCACCAGAAGCATCCTGCCTCTGGCCCAGGAGAGGCTGGGCTGAAACCAGGCTTAAGGGGCAGGTGGCTGCTGTGACCCCAATAGTCACTCATGGCCCAACGGGATTGCACTCACGACCCATATAGGGATGTGTCAGACTACTTTTGCGCCTCCTGGTTGTGCGTCACGACAGGGCACACCTGGTGGACTCCCCCAAAAACCAGCGACCTGATCACTGTCAGGTGACTATCTCATCCATCCGGCGGCAACAGGGGTGACACCCACCCCTGCAACCCCATAAGCATATCCTTCACAGAACAGGGTAAAAAGGCAAGGGGATGGGAAATTGGAGTCCAACTATATGACAAGGAGTTTCTCATGTCCTTATCAGAAGTAGTCCTCCAAAACAGAAGGGGGTTAGACTTATTATTCATGCAACAAGGGGGACTATGTACAGCCCTAGGGGAAAAATGTTTCTATGTTGATCACTCAGGGATCATAAAAAATCTATGGCCCTCATAAGGGAAGGACTGCAGAAGCGGAAATTAGAAAGGGAACGATCTCAGTCCTGGTATGAGACTGTTTAACTGGTCCCCTTGGTTAACCACCCTCATCTCTGCCCTTGCTGAACCCCTCATAATCCTGCTGCTGCTGTTAACCGTCGGCCCTTGCGTAGTCAATAGGCTAGTTCAGTTTGTTAAGGAATGCATAGGGTTGGTCCAGATGATGGTCCCACACGGCCAATACAAGCCCATAATGACCGAGGGCAAAATAAAAATGCAGTCCATCCCATGACTGGGTCGTAAGTTACAAGACAAGGGGGAAACAAAAGAGCAGAGCAAGGCCAACTCTGTTTTGTGTTACACCCGCTATCTTGTGTATAACCCCCACATGACCAGCTCCTGAGAAAAAAACCACAGAATGTTAGAATATTGCCTAGCCCGTCCTTGAGTTAGTTAGAGTGAGCCAAAAAGAATGAGAAAGGACATCTCGCCACCTAGGCAACTGACCTGTGGCCAACGGGCACAAGCCATGAGCACCACCCCACCAACTGTTACCAGCCCCCTATAAAACTGCTGCACTTTTTGAAACTCGCTCTCTTTCTCTACATCATGCCACTGCGTCAGTGAGTGTGGGAGACTAAGCTCGAGCTAGCTCGAATAAAGGCTCTTTGCTTTTGCATCGGACTCGGCTCCCTGGTGGTCTTTGGGGATATCAAAATCTGGGCATAACAGGAGTACAGCCAGAGACCAGGGAGATGGGAGTGATTGACTGCTTTTCTCTGAGGGTGCACTGAGGAGTGGGGCCTTGAGCTCTCGGCTCCTACCCCAGAGACTGGGAGGCCATTATTTTCATTCCCAGCCTCCAAAGCTGTATGGAAAGCGTTCAGGGAACAAAAGCTCCCGAGACCAAAACCAAGCAGACTACTTAGCCTGGCCCCTGGCAAGGGTGGTGCAATTCTGCCTCGGGCAAAGGCATTTGAAAAATCACTCCAACAGGCCCCTCCCCCAGAAGATCAGCAAGAACATCCAGCCAAGACCAAGTTCACCAATCAGTGAGAACTGCGGAATTTCAGAGCTAGTGGAAAGCAACACATAGAATGCATGGCTTTTTCCCATGATCCTTTAGTCTTTCAAATTAAATTTTTTTTTAATTTTATTTTTTTCTATTTTTTTTATTTTTCCTCTTTCCTCTTTTAACGTTTTTTAACTATTTTATCTTATCAATACCTTTTTTAAAATATTTTTTTAATTTTCATTGTTATAGTCACATTTTATCCCTTCATCATATTTAACCTTTTTTTTGGTATACATACAGGTTTTTTTTTTTTTCTTTAAAATTTTGGGATATAATTTCTTCTAATAGATCAAAATATACCTTAAATCTAGTACATGGCTTTGGTCTAGTTTCCAGCCTGATCACTGATCACATTCTTTTTTTCTTTTTTTAACTAACCCCTTATCAATTCCTTTCTTAGAATCTTTTTTAATTTTTATCTTTCCAGTCATATCCCATCCCTTCATCATGTTTACCATTATTTTTGCATATATATATAGATATAGATATATATGCAATATATATATATTTATAAATTGCATATATATATATACATATGTTTTTCCTTCTTTAAAATTTTGGGAGGTAGTTTCTTCTAACAGACCAAAATACACACAAAATCAAGTGTGTGGCTCTGTTCTATTCACCAGTCTTAAATATATACGTTTATTTTATAAAACTTTATATAAATAATAAATATAATATATATACATAAATCACATACATATATACACACACACACACGCACACACACACATATATATTTCCCCCTCCTTTCTTCTCCCTAGTTTCAGGTCTCTCCTGATTTGATTAGTGTATATTTTTCTGGGGTCATTGCTACCCTTTTAGTATTTTCTTCTCTCACTCATCTATCCTTATCTGGATAAAATGACAAGGTGGAAAAACTCACTACAAAAAAAAGAACAAGAGGCAGTACCAATGGCTAGGGACCTAATCAATATGGACATGAGTAATATGTCAGAAATAGAGTTCAAAATGATGATTATCAAGGTGCTGGGCTTGAAAAGCTGGGCTCAAAAAAAGCATGGAAGATACCAGAGGATCCCTTTCCAGAGAAATAAAAGAACTAAAATCTAACCAAGCTGAAATTTTAAAAAGCTATTAATGAGGTGCAATTAAAAAAAAAAAAATGGAGGTTCTTACTGCTAGGATCAATGAGGGAGAAGAGAGAAGTAGTGATATAGAAGACCCAATGATGGAAAATAAAGAAGCTGAGCAAAAGAGAACTACTGGACCATGAGGGGAGAATTCAAGAGATAAGTGATACCACAAGATGAAATAATATTAGAATAATTGGGATCCCAGAAGAAGAGAGGGTCAGAAGGTATATTGGAGCAAATTACAGCACAGAATTTCCCTAATTTGGCAAAGGGAACAAGCATCAAAATCCAGGAGGCACAAAGAATCCCCCTCAAAAATCAGTAAAAATAAGTCCACACCCCGTCATCTAATAGCAAAACTTAAAAGTCTCAGTGACAAACAGAAAATCCTGAAAGCAGCTCAGCACAAGAGGTCTGTAACATACAGTAGTAGAAATATTAAGTTGGCAGCAGACCTATCCACAGAGACCTGGCAGGCCAGAAAGGACTGGAATGATATATTCAGAGCACTAAACAAGAAAAATATGCAGCTAAGAATCCAGTTAGGCTGTCATTGAAAATAGAAGAAGAGATAAAAAGCTTCCAGGACAAACAAAAATTAAAAGAATTTGCAAACACCAAAGCAGCCCTACAGGAAATATTGAAAGAGGTCCTCTATGGAAAGAGAGAGCCTAAAAGTAACATAGACAAGAAAGGAACAGAGACAATAGACATTAACAGTCACCTGACAGGCAATAGAATGGCACTAAATTCATATCTTTCAATAGTTACCTTGAATGTAAATGGGCTAAATGTCCCAATCAAAAGACACAGGGTATCAAACTGGATAAAAAAACCAAGACCCATCAATATGCTGCCTACAAGAAACTCATTTTAGACCCAAAGAAACCTCCAGATTTAAAGGGAGGGGGTAGAAAACAATTCAACATGCTAATGGACATCAAAAGAAAGCTGAGGTAGCAATCCCTGTATCAGATAAATTAGATTTTAAGCCAAAAACTAAAATAAGAGATGAAGAAGGACACTATATCATACTTTAAAAGAGTCTGTCCAACAGGAAGATCTAATGATTTTAAATATCTATGCCCCAACATGGGAGAAGCCAATTATATAAACGATTAGTAACAAAATAAAAGAAACACATCAATGATAATACAGTAAGAGTAGGGGATTTTAACACCCCCCCCTTACTGAAATGGACAGATCATCTAAACAAAAGTTCAACAAGGAAATAAAGGCTTTAAATGACACACTGGACCAGATAGATATCACAGATATATTTAGAACATTCCATTCCAAAACAACAGATTACACATTCTCTAGTGCACATGGAACATTCTCCAGAATAGATCACATCCTGATATCCTGAACACAAATCAGGTCTCAAATGGCACCAAAAGATTGGGATCATTCCCTGCATATTTTCAGACTTCAATACTAGAACTCAATCACAAGAGGTAAGTTGGAAAGAACTCAAATACATGGAGTCTAAAGAGCATCCTGCTAAAGAATGAATGGGTCAACCAGGAAATTAGAGAAGAATTTTAAAAAAATTCATGGAAACAAATGAAAATGAAAACACAATAGTTCAAAATCTTTGGGACACAGCAAAGGCAGTCCTGAGAGGAAAGTATATAGCAGTACTAGCCTGTCTCAAGAAACAAGAAAGGTCTCAAGTATACAAACTAACCCTACACTTAAGGGAGCTGGAGAAAGAACAGCAAAGAAAGCTTAAACCCAGCAGGAGAAAAGAAATAATAAAGATCAGAGCAGAAATTAATGAAACAGAAACCAAAAGAACAGGACAGATCAATGAAACTAGGAGCTGGTTCTTTGAAAGCATTAATAAGATTGATAAACCCCTGGCCAGACTTAAAAAAGAGAAAGAACCCAAATTAATAAAATCATGAATGAAAGAGGAGAGATCACAACCAACACCAAAGAAATACAAACAATTACAAGAACATATTATGAGCAACTATACACTAGCAAATTTGACAATCTGGAAGAAATAGGATGCATTCCTAGAGACATATAAACTACAAAACTGAACCAGGAAGAAATAGAAAACCTGAATAGACATATAACCAGTAAGGAGATTGAAGTCGTCATCAAAATTCTCCCAACAAGAGCCCAGGGCCAGATGGCTTCCCAGGGGAATTTTACCAAACATTAAAGAATTAATACCTATTCTCCTGAAACTGTTCCAAAAAAAGAAATGGAAAGAAAAAGTCAAAACTCATTTTATGAGGTCAGCATTATCTTGATCCCAAAACCAAAGACCTCATCAAAAAGCAGAATTACAGACCATTATCTTTGATGCACAAAGATGCAATAATTCTCACCAAAATACTAGCCAATAGGTTCCAACAGTACATTAAAAAGGATTATTCACCATGACCAAGTGGGATTTATTCCTGGGCTGCAACGTTCGTTCAACATCCACAAATCAATGTGATACAATACATTAATAAAAGAAAGAACAAGAACCATATGATACTCTCAATAGATGCTGAAAAAGCATCTGACAAAGTACAACATCCTTTCTTGATCAAAACTCTTCACATTGTAGGCATAGAGGGTACATACCTAAGTATCATCAAAGCCATCTATGAAAACCCACAGCAAATATCATTCTCAATGGGGAAAAACTGAGAGCTTTTCCCCTAAGGTCAGGAACATGGCAGAGATGTCCACCATCACCACTACTATTCAACATAGTACTAGAAGTACTAGCCTCATCAATCAAACAAAAAGAAATAAAAGGCATCTGAATTGGCAAAGAAGGAGTCAAACTCTCACTCTTTGCAGATGATATGATACTTTATGTGGAAAACCGAATAGACTCCACTCCAAAACTACTAGAACTCATACAGGAATTCAGTAAAGTGTTAGGATCTAAAATCAATGCACAGAAATCAGTTGTATTTCTATATACCAACAGCAAGACAGAAGAGAAATTAAGGAGTCGATCCCATTTACAATAGCATCCAAAACCATAAGATACCTAGAAATAAACCTAACCAAACAGGCAAAGAATCTGTACTCAGAAAACTGTAAAGTATTCATGAAAGCAATTGAGGAAGGCACAAAGAAATGGAAAAACGTTCCATGCTCATGGATTGGAAGAGCAAATATTGTGAAAATGTCTATGCTACCTAAAGCAATCTAAACATCTACCACAATCCCTATCAAAATACCATCAATTTTTTTTTCAAAGAAATGGAACAAATAATCCTAAAATTTACATGGAAACCAGAAAGACCCCCAAATAGCCAGAGGAATGTTGAAAAAGAAATCCAAAGTTGGCGGCATCACAATTCCAGACTTCAAGCTCTATTGCAAAGCTGTAATCATCAGGAAAGTATCATACTGGCACAAAAACAGACACACAGATCAATGAAATAGGACAGAGAGCCCAGAAATGGACCCTCAACTTTATGGCCAACTAATCTTCAACCAAGCAGGAAAGAAGGTCCAATGGACAAAAGAGAGTCTCTTCAACAAATGGTGTTGGGAAAATTGGACAGCCACATGCAGAAGAATGAAACTGGACCATTTCCTTACACCACACACAAAAACAGACTCAAAATGGATCAAAGACCTCAATGTGAGACAGGAATCCATCAAAATCCTTGAGGAGAACACAGGCAGCAACCTCTATGACCTCAGCCACAGCAACTTCTTCCTAGAAACATCACCAAAGGCAAGGGAAGCAAGGGCAAAATGAACTACTGGGACTTCATCAAGATCCAAAGCTTTTGCACAGCAAAGGAAACAGTCAACAAAACCAAAAGACAACTGACAGAATGGGAGAAGATATTCACAAATGACATATCAGATAAAGGCTAGTATCCAAAATCTATAAAGAACTTC
>CM053621.1:1994252-2011334 GCA_028646535.1 Procyon lotor | reverse complement strand
GCAGAAGACATGAACAGACGTTTCTGCAAAGAAGACATCCAAATGGCCAACAGACACATGAAAAAGTGCTCAACATCACCCCGCATCAGGGAAATACAAATCACAACCACAGTGAGATACCACCTCACACCAGTCAGAATGGCTAAAATTACCAAGTCAGGAAACGACAGATGTTGGCGAGGATGTGGAGAAAGGGGAACCCTCCTACACTGTTGGTGGCAATGCAAGCTGGTACAGCCACTCTGGAAAACAGTATGGAGGTTCCTCAAAAAGTTGAAAATAGAGCTACCCTCTACGACCCAGCAATTGCACTACTGGGAATTTACCCTAAAGATACAAATGTAGTAATCTGAAGGGGCACGTGCACCCAAATGTTTATAGCAGCAATGTCCACAATAGCCAAACTATGGAAAGAACCTAGACATCCATCAACAGATGAATGGATAAAGATGTGGTGTATAAACACACACACACACACACACACACACACACACACACACACACACACTGGAATACTATGCAGCCATCAAAAGAAACAAAATCTTACCATTTGCAATGATGTGGATGGAACTAGAGGGTATTATGCTGAGCAACACATAGGTCAAAGAAATTTCAAGAGAAATTAAGAAATATTTTGAATTAAATGAAAATGAAAATATAATTTACCAAAATTTGTGAGATGCATGGAATGCAGTGCCTAGAAGGAAATATATTTACAATATATATTATTGTATATATCTGAAAAGAAGATCTAAAATCAGTAATCTAAAATTCCGCTTTAGGAAAGAAAGAAGAGCAAATTAATTTCGAAGTAAGCAGAAGAAAAACAATAAAGATTAGAGCCGATAGCAATAAAACAAAAAATAGGAAATCAAGAGAGAAATTCAAGAAACCAAAGCTGCTTCTATGAAAAGATCAATAGAATTATAAACCTCTAGCCAGACTAAGAAAATCAGAGGACGCATATCACTAATATGCAAATGAAAGTGGGATATGGCTACAGATCTCATGAACATTAAAACAATAATGAAAGCATATTATTCACAATTCTATGTCTACAAGTTTGATAACTTAGAGGAAATGGACCAAATCCTTAAAAGCACAATCCACCAAAATTCACACAGAAACAGAACCTGAGTAGTCCTCTATTTAATAAAGAAATTCAATCAGCCATAACTTTCTAAAAGAGAAATTATCAGGCCCATTTGGATTCACTGGAGAATTCTATCAGACATTTAAGAGGAAATTATACCAATTCTCTATAGTCTCTCTCAGAAGATAGGAGTAGAGGGAATACTTCCTAAATCATTGTGAGGTCAGCATTACCTTAACACCAAAACCAGACAATCTTTACAAGAAAGGAAAACCAGCTTGATATCTCTCATGAACATAGATAATAAAAAATCCTCCAAAATATATAAACAGTTCAAATCCAAATAATGTATAAAAAGAATTATACATCACAACCCAGTGGAATTTATTCAAGGTATGAATAAATTCATACTTGAATTTGAAGTAAGAATAAATTCATACTTGAATTATTGAATGCTTGTTCAACATTCAATAATCAGAGGCGCCTGGCTGGCTCAGTGGGTTGAGGCCTCTGCTTTCAGCTCAGGTCATGGTCTCAGGGTCCTGGGATCGAGCCCCTGCATCGGGCTCTCTGCTCAGCAGGGAGCCTGCTTCCCCCTCTCTCTGCGTACTTGTGGTCTCTCTCTCTCTCTCTCTCTCTCTCTGTCAGATAAATCAATCAATCAATCAATCAATCTTTAGAAAAAAGAAACATTCAATAATCAATTAAGGTAAATCATCACATCAACAGGTCAAAGAAAAAATGTGAAAACAAAAAGAAAAAAAATGTGGTCATATTAATATATGCAAAAGAAAACATTTCACAAAATTCAACACCGGTTCACCAGGAAGAGTGAAGAACTTCCTCAACATTACTTACTTCATAAGTGAAGACCTATGATATACAATGTAGGCCACAAAGAGAAGATGGAGACAAGAGTCTTCGGAAGGTAAGATATTCTAAAAACATCTGTGGGGCACCCCTGGGTGGCTCAGTCAGTTGAGTTTCTCACTTTTGATTTTGGCTCAGGTCATGATCTTAGGGTCATGAGATCGAGTCCTCATCATGGAGTCTGCTCGGGTTCTGTATCCCTCTCCCTGTGCCCCTCCCTTCACTCATGCTCCCACTCAAATAAATAAATAAATAAATAAATAAATAAATAAATAAATAAATTTTAAAAATGCTAAAAAACACACAGCTGTATATATAGAGGAACTGAAAACGTCATACAGAAACTCAGGCAAAACATAGCCTCAAAGAAAACCTTAAACTTTCACCTTGGGCTGATCCCTAAGCTCAGATCAAGTCCATCAAATCGGTGAAAGGACTGCCCAAGCACAGAGGCAGTCTGCAAGGACATCTGGTAGAGGTGGCTATTTTTTCAAATTTTTTTCAAAAAAAAATTTTTTTTCAAATTGTCAACCAAAAAAAGGTATACAAATAAAATATGGCCTATTCAAAAAATAAACTGGCAAAAACCATTCCCAAGGAAGCACAAACATCAGACTTACTAGGCAAAGACTTTTTTAAAAAAGATTTATTTGTTTATTTGAGAGAGGGAGTAAGAGAGAGCATGAGAGGGCAGAAAGTCAGAGGGAGAAGCAGACTCCCAGCGGAGCCAGGAGCCCAATGCAGGTCATGATCCCAGAACTCTGGGACCATGACCCGAGCTGAAGGCAGCCACTCAACCAACTGGGCCACCAAGGCGCCCACAAAGACTTTTTATGTTTACTTGTATGTATGTATGTATGCATGTATTTAGTTAGTTAGTTATCTGGCAGAGAGAGGGTGAGAGCACAAGCAGGGGGAAAAACAGTGGGAGAGGGAGAAGCAGGCTCCCCACAGAGCAGGGAGCCCAATGCAGGGTTTGATCCCAAGACCCCAGGATCATGACCTGAGCCAAAGGCTGATGCTCAAACCACTGAGACGCCCGGGTGCCCCTAGGCAAAGACTTTGAAGCAGCGGCCTTAACTATTCCATTCACAATGATGTCAAAAAGTTTAAAATGCTTGGGATAAAACAACTAAGGAGGCAAATGATGTACATTAAAAAGTATGTATTATGCATAAAGGAATTAAAGAAGGCATATATAAATGCAAAGACACTGTTTCTTCACAGACTGGAAGATTTGATATTAAGATGTTACTCCTACTCAAAGTGACCTACAGATTCATGCAATCCCTACCAAAATCTCAATAATCCCTTTTATAGAAATAGAAAAAACTAGGGGTGCCTGGGTGGCTCAGTGGCTTAAGCCTCTGCCTTCGACTCAGGTCGTGATCTCAGGGTCCTGGGATCGAGCCCCGCATCAGGCTCTATGTTCAGCAGGGAGCCTGCTTCCTCCTTTCTCTCTGCCTGTTTCTCTGCCTACTTGTGATCTCTCTCTGTCAAATAAATAAAATCTTAAAAAAAAAAAAAAAAAGAAATAGAAAAAACTATCTTAAAATTTGTATGGAATCTCAAGGGTCCCCTAAAGAGCCAAAAACAATCTTGAAAAAGAAAAATGAAGGTCTCACACTTCCCAACTGTGAAACTTAGTACAAAGCTACAGTAATCAAAACCATGTAATATGAGCTTACAGACATACAGATCACTGGAATAGAAAAGAGCCCAGAAACAATTCCCTGCCTGTAAGGTCAAATTATTTTCTACACTTTATCCTATGTTTGTCTGTATAGGAAAAAACATGGCATATACAAGGTTCAGTACTGTCTGTGATTTCAGACACCTACTGGGGGTCTTGAAATGTATCCTTCACAAACACGGGGGAACCCATATATAGTAGGCAATGGGATCTCTGGCTTCCAGTCCCACACGCAAGGAGCTTGAAGTTGCCACCCCATCCTAACAAGTAGTAAAAAACTGAGTTGACTAAAACTCAGTTCTTCTTGGATCCATGAGAGAGGAGGACACAGGCCAAACTGCTGCCCACAAAGTTGGAGGGACAAACAGATGAATTCAGGAATCTTAAACACGTATTACTAAGTGAAAGAAGCCAATCTGAAAAGGCTACACGCTACATGATCCAAACTATATATGTGGAAAAGGCAAAACCATAGAGATAGTAAAATGACTGGTGGTTGCGAGTGGTTCAAGGAAGGAGGGATGGATGTATAGGTGGAGGACAGGAGAATTTTAGAACATTTTTAGGCCCTACTTTTTTAGGACATTCTCAAGTACTTTTTTTGATATTGTAATAATGGATACTTATCATTATACATTTGTCAAAACCTTTTACATTTTACAGAATGTAAAACAAGAGTGAACCCTAACATAATGTATGGACTTTTCGTTAAGATTTTATTTTTAAGCAATCTCTACACCCAATATAGGGCTCAAACTCACAATCCCGAGATGAAGAGTCACACGCTCTACCGACTGGACCAGCGAAGCGCCTCTTAGAATTTAGTTAAAAAAATGCATCGATATTGGCTCATCAACTGTAACAAATGTAGCACACCCATGTGGGATATTAAAATTACAGGAAAATGTGGTGGGGAGAGGGAGGAGATAATTGGAAACTTTGTGCTTTCAGGTTAATTTCTCAATAAACTTAGATCTGCTCTAAAAAATCTAGGGGGCACCTGGATGGCTCAGTGGGTTAAAGCCTCTGCTTTCAGCTCAGGTCATGGTCTCAGGGTCCTGGGATCGAGCTGAGCTCTCTGCTCAGCAGGGAGTCTGCTTCCCCCTCTCTCTGCCTGCCTCTCTGCCTACTTGTGATATCTGTCAAATAAATAAATATCTTTAAAAAAATAAGATAAAAAATACAGTCTGTTTTTCAAAACCGAGGGTAAGACTTACTTCTGGCATGACAACATGAAGAGTTATACTGACCTGCTCCCCAGCAAAACTGATGAAAGCCATAAAAACACAACCCTCTATAGTGTCTGGAAATGGTCCTAAGGGTGAACAGCAACTAGAAGCATCCACGGAAATTCAAAATTTGATAGGAAAGGCCTGAGTCTGAGGTATTTGAACCAAGACTGCTCCCTTCCTCCCCCAACCCAATTCAGCAGCAAGTGGAGACCCCACTCCCTCTCCAGATTAATGCCATCAAGAACAAAGCACCCAGCCAGAGGGGCTCTCTTCCCTGGAAGAGCAGGATCTCAGAGTGTTATTTGGCCCCCAGCAGCCTGTTCCTGAAGCTAAGTCTCAGGCGAATGTGGTAAAGGGTGGAGGGACTCTCTTCTTCCGTCCAGCCCCTAGCTCATGGAAGGGAGGCTCTATCTTGGGCAGGATGATCTGAGAGTATTGGGGCTCTGATCACCTCTGTCTCAACTTGTGGTTTGGTGGATCCATGCCAGGAGAAGCTGAATGGACCTCAGGCTGCTTCCTCCCCTCCCCTCCGGCCCAGGACTGAGTGGGGTGTCACTCAAAGAAAAGCTTACCACTGGCCTACCCAGCTCCACAGTTCTCCACTTAGAGATTTTTACCTAAGATAGAAACAGGCCAGGAAGCATCTGCTCCTAAACTGCTCCTCAGGAGCTGACTTCATTTACATCAGAGGGTGAAGATGTCCAAGCCCCAAGGGGCTCTCAAGAACAGTGGAGGTTGTGATAAAAGGCAGCTGGGAGGAGATTCAAGACACAGGCTTAACCACAGGCCAGCTAGTTCACAGGAGAGAACAGGGAAATAACACGAGATAGGAGGAGCTGTCCCAAGGTCAGAAGAAATGTCAAACACTGACTTCAGAAACTATTCCTTCGATGGAGCCAGAATTTAATAGGATTAGTTTTTAGAGAGACTTTCGGATCCTAACTGCACTCAGGCCATTGGTACACAGTAGCAACAACATGCCTGGTGAACTAAAGAACAGGCCCACAAGACAGAAATGGGCCTTAGGGGAGGTAGGCTCCAATCTAGGCATCATGGGACAAGCTGAATTCACTTACAGTGAGGAGCAGCGGTAAGAGGAAAACAATTCCTTAACTATTAGCAGATTAGTGAAAGTTCTCTTGCAGGAGGAAAGCAGAGGATCGAAGTAGGCCTGGAAAAATGAGGCTTTACTGAAATGGGTCAGGCCAACTCAGCAAGTAATGTGAAATACTCCAAGAAGCACCACTGGGAAAGGGCTTGTGCTCTGACCCAAAAGAGCTTCTCAACTATATTAATACAGATGGAGGCTCAGAGGCCATGGGGCAATGGTTTTCCATGCTGGCTGCTGGGGCTCGGGGCCCACCTATGGGAATTCTGTGACCCTTCAAACCCATAGGAGTTCTGCAGGGGCACTTGTAATTTACACTGATGCACTGTGACCACCCTCATCCCAGAACAGGTCAGAGTAAGACGTATCTGTAGTACTAGCAGGTCTAAGAAATATTCTACACAGCACTTGGGTCCTCCCTGTAGAGGGAGGTGAGCCCTGTTACATAACACATTGGAGACCAGTGTCAGTGCCAGTCAATGAGCTGAGATGCGGTAGCTGGTTTTGTTCCCAATCAACTTAGAATCCAGAATAACTGAGTCACGGTCAGTTATAATAATGCGTGCTCATGATAATACCTGGCATACAAGCAAGGGTCAATTCTGTTGGGAAGACAAAGTAAACACCTCTGTAATTCATCCTGATCTGTAAAGAACCTGAAAGGTACTATGATCATACTACAATATGGTGCAATACCTGTGTTGTTGCAAAGATTCAACTACCGCCATGTAAGTAGGTCAATAGTAGTGTGGATATTAAAGATCACACTTATTGGGAAATTGAGTTAAAGCCTCCTCAGGGATGGCTGGCCTGAGGAAGAACTGGATCTAGCGAACCTTCAGCTGATTTCTACACTTAACAGTTCTGCACAACCTTATAAAGTACAAAGAGCAAAAATTCAACATAAAACCTGCTTTGTTTTTAGTTCTTCCATAAGCCAGATCACTCTACGTTTTCACAAACATAGGGTTTCCGTGAGTACAGGCTGGCCTGAATAAACACAAAGAACACCTTCCCTTCTTTAAACTACTAGTTACAAGAAACATTCTCGATGGAAGAACTAAACACAGCTGGCAAATACCCTAAGCATCTCTATAACTATTCATTCACCTCCTACCCTGTTCTCTGTGCCTAAGGCACAGCTTGAGACTCTGAGCATACACAGGAGACCTGGCCAAACCAAAGTGACAGTTTTAGCGGAAGAACCTTTTTTGATAAAAGAGCACTGTGATTAGCTTGCTGACGGCTCCTCCCCTGGCATGTTCTGCTACAGGACACATCTGCCCTTACTGCCGTTTAATGGAGCAAATGCTGAGAGCAGGAGTTTCAGGTGAAGGATTGCTTCCTGGGGCCCAGGGACCACTGAGGGACAGCTGAAGCTGTCACAGGCAGTGGCACTCGATGACTCCTAAATCACGCCTCTTTTGGGGGCTCCTTTGTTTTCTTTCTCATCTACTCTTTCTCTTTCTTTTCTGTTACACTTAATAGGGACCTTGCTTCACCCAACAGGTGTCACAAAAATAGTCACAACCACCTACTGTACAATCTTAGAAGGGACACTTAGCCATACCCCTCAATGGCAGATGACTCCTGTTTCTGACCCCAGCTTCAGACCCCAGTGGGGGCACAAGTGGAGAATCTCGTAGAACACATCAATGGTGGAAACTCATTTCAGCACCTGAGGATACGGGGCTACTGGGAGATAGGACATGTCTTCCCAGGAGAATCCAACTGCCCTGGGTTGGCGGGGACGGAGAGAAGCAACAGTTAGAGAAGATTCCTGATCTCTACCTCTGGGTCTCAGAAGGTACGAGGAGTTGAGAACACTGAACTCTCCCTAACTTCAAGTAAGCGGCACCAATAGTCCCTGAGTGATGATAACCAGGCTCTCAGCAGGACAGGGCTCACTCATCCACTTCTTGGTATCTCATGTACGACCAGGTCCCTTTCAAGAAGCTAAGCTAGAAGCAGAAGAGCCTCCTGGGTCCTCCCGCTCTGCTCTCTGAGCAAGTGGGGAAGAGCCCAGGAGGGGAGACAATTCCACTGGCCCATGTGAGTAGGGAGTGCCCACTGCAGTGTTGTTAATAACAGCAGAAAAGAAACACACACACACACACACACACACACACACACACACATCCCTAAGTGCCACCTACACAGACTGAGGGTAGAACTAAGAAGCTACCTTGGGCCCACTCCCAACCAGCCCAGATGCACAGTCACTCATCATATTCAGAGGGGCAGCAGCAGGAAGTCACTGGACAACCATCCCCTCTCCTGTTGCCACCCTCCCAATACTCCTTATTGTATCCACATATCCATATAACATATATATACATATGGACATCCACATATCCATATAAATACCCCAAGTATTTATGAGACAATAAACTGTGGATGATGCTTGGTTCTGTATGAATCAAGTTCTACTCTCCCCTAAGACGTGCAGTTAGGGAAATAAAATCATTAATCACCTGTGTTACCTAAGAGAAAAAGCAAATGTATTTTTGGGAAAGGCAAAAACAGTATTTGACTGAAGTGAATGTAAAGTACTGATAAGAATCCCATGAGCAGCCTGTGTGAAGAGAATCTGATTTCACTCTGGAGGATGAAGGATTAGTATTGGAGAATCTGAATATAGAGAGGGAACTCAATTACTGCCTAGTGATTGCCAGAAGCCTCCGTAAAGTTTAGAAAGGCTAAACGGACAACTATTATAGAGGAAATGCAAAAACATAGCTGAAGATCTACTCTAAAAGATAAGGTTTCAATGAGAATCTTCTACAGGGCCGCACGGATGGCTCAGTCGGTTAAGTGGCCACCCTCGGCTCGGGTCATGACCCCAGGGTTCTGGGATCAAGCTCTAGGTCAGGCTCCCTGCTCGGCAGGTAGTCCGCTTGTCCATCTCCCTCTGTCCCGCCTCCTCTCAAATAAATAAATAAAATCTTCAGAAATCACAAAACTTATAGTCCTGAACTGAAATAGAAATAGCAGGCTGGGGGGTGCCCGGGCAGCTCAGTCCGTTGAGCATCCAACTCCTGGCTTTGGCTTGGGTCAGTTCCCGTGGGCTGTGAGACCAAGCCCCGTGTCAGGCTCTTGGCTCAGTGTGGAGTCGGCTTCAGATTCTCTCTCCAGCTCACTCTCTCTCTCAAATAAATAAAATCTTTTTAAAAATTTAGAAATACTAGGAATTCAAAATATTTTCTCTGAAATATATATACTTCCTAGCTCTGATCACTGACAAGGCTGGAAACAATGTCCAACCTGGTACCAAAGAGCTTTCCTAGTACTATGATTATGATCCTGAAACACTACTTCCCACTGAAAGAAATCCAGGTTTCCTGAAGAAATTGCTGATTCCAAGTCTGGGTGCAGGAAATGAACTTGGAATACCCCGACATACCGATGAAGAAGTCCAAAACGTGCCACCCCAAAATAAGCTGCTTTGGCACAGTGGCTATTTTGAGTTAAAGGCACTTGAAAACAGCAAATGTAACAAAACACTCCGACCTTCTTTCTCACTCTTACAAGCAGGTGTAATTCCCATACAAGAGAAGTCCTCTTAGTATCAGGAGAGTAATATTCTTATCATCAAGGATAAAATTGAGACAGAGAGTTCTATAAACAGACCTTGTTAAAAATAATTATGTTCATTATTTTCCTCACCATATACTTTAGTCACTTTTTCACAACAGCTTTTTTATTCAACCAAATAAAAAAGCAAGTGAGTTTCATCATTTCTTTGGGTCTTCATTCCTCATGAAGGCTCCCATGTCATTTAAAATTTATGTTACAGGGGCGCCTGGGTGGCTCAGTCATTAAGCATCTGCCTTCGGCTCAGGTCATGATCCCAGAGTCCTGGGATCGAGCCCCACATCGGGCTCCTTGCTCGGCGGGAAGCCTGCTTCTCCCGATACCATTCCCTCTGCTTGTATTCCCTCTCTCGCTGTGTTTCTCTCTGTCAAATAAATAAAATCTTTAAAAAAAAAAAAGTTTGTGTTACAGGGGCGCCTGCTGACTCAGTCGGTGAAGGGTCTGCCTTCGGCTTAGGTCCTGATCCCAGGGTCCTGAGGTGGAGCCCCATGTCCGGCTCCCTGCTCAGCAGGGAGTCTGCTTCTTCCTCTGCCCCTCCCTCCCACTTATACCCACACTCTCTCTAATAAATAAAAATTTTAAAATAAAGTAAAATAAAATTTTGTTACAAAAGTGTATATGCCTTTCTCCTGCCAATGTGTTTTACATCGACTTAATTCTCAGGCCCAACCAATAGAACCCTAACAGAGTAGAAGTAAAATTTTGCTTCCCCTAAAGCACATATCAAGGAAACTTTCAATGACTGCTAGGATGGTGTCAAAAGGACTCAGGAGCCAAGTTAAAGGCTCTCACTGACCAAAGATGGATGGGATTAATTGGGCATCAATAAGAACAGTAATTTCAATGAATTGAAACCCCTGAATAATTAAAATCCATGAGTTGATATTTTATTTTCAAAGAACATGCGTACACAGGGGGGAAGGGTAGAGGGTGAGACACGCAGACTCCCCACCAAGTGGAGAGCTTGATGCAGGTACAATCCCACCACTCCAAGATCACCACCCAAACTGGTATCAAGAGTCAGCGGCTCAACCAAATGCACCACCCAGGCACCCTGATTATGATATATTAAAAGAAAACCTGGGTGCCTGGGTGGCTCAGCCAGTTAACTATCTGCCTTTGGCTCAGGTCATGATCACAGAATCCCGGGACTGAGTCCCACATCAGGCTCCTGGCTCAGTGGGCAGTCTGCTTCTCCCTCTGCTCCTCCCCACACTAGTGTGCTCACTTGCTCTCTCTCTCTCACAAAAATAAATTAAGATTTTATTCGTTTACTTGACAGAGAGGAGAGAGATCACAAGCAGGCAGAGAGGCAAGCAGAGAGAGAGGGGGAAGCAGGCTCCCCGATGAGGAGAGAGCCTGAGGCGGGGCTGGATCCCAGGACCCGGAGAACATGACCTGAGCAGAAGACAGAGGCTTTAACCCACTGAGCCACCCAGGTGCCCCAAAAAGAACATCTTAAAAAAAAACTGGTCACTTTCTAAGGATGAAAGAGAACTAATTCATTACTTTGAAAACTAGATGAAGGAATCCAAGATTTATCCTGCCTTTCCTATATGACCTACACCTCAGACTAACCAACCAGTACATAAGGGGAGTCTGTCCTTATAAAACAATTCCAGCTAATGTATGAAAACAAAATTATGATTAGAATATCACTAAACATGCAATCTCCATGGAATTAATAAATCTAGCCACGGAGCATTGATGGCTGTTCTTTTTTAAAGAGCCAACACTAAGACATTATATGCCTCCCAATAAGTGAATACAACACTATTTATAATCTTGCCAAAGGAATAAATCCTAGCCTGATAAAGGCTCTTGTGTCCAGCTTATAAATTTATAGGAATTATATAGAGGGCATATGGACAGGTCAAACTGTAATGCAAATATAATAAGCAAAATCCAAACCGAAAAATTCTACAAATCAACTTGCCAATGTCCTTCAGCAGATATAAGGAAAATAAGAGGATTGAGGGGAAACATGTAGGTAAAAGATTAAAAGGCATACTGATTTTTTTAATGGACAAGACTAAAACTAAGGGGACTAAGGCAGAGTACTGGTAAGAATATTCCAAGCATAATGGCCACAAGCTGCATAAAGATGTGGAGAGGAAAAGACAATGGGGTCAATGGACTATAAGTTCCTATCAAGGTTAGAGAAAAGATGTAAAAGTAGCCAATCCCCCAAATGTAAACTCCAGATTCCCCAGGATTTGGGGAAGGAAGATAATTTGAGGAGGTGGTCAGTTTGCATTTAGACACATCTGGGCTAAGTCCTGGATCTGCTTTGTTAGCTTTGTGACCTTTGGCAAATTATTTACTATAAGCCAATTTCCTCATTTATAAGTTAGTACAATAATATTTATCTCATACAGTTCTTCAAAGGATTAAGGAAGACAATGGATGGAAAAGGCCAAAGAAGGTGTCTAAGACGTAACTCAAAAAAAAAAAAAAAACAACAAACAAACGACTTAACTCATAAATGTTCTTTTCTTCCCGGAGGTAAAATTCAGTATTTATTTGGGGACAAGTTTAGGTTCCAAATTAAAAGCTTCCTTTACTAATGGGGCACCTGGGTGGCCCAGTTTGATAAGCACCAGACTCAGTTTCAGCTCAGGCGGTGATTTTGGGGCCAGGAGATTGAACCCCATGTACAGCTCCACACTGAGTGCAGAGTCGGCTTGGGATTCTCTCTCCGCTCGCACCCCCTGCCCCCTTCCTGTGCACATGTGCTATCTCAAGTAAACAAATCTTTTAAAAAAGTAAGTTTCTTTTATAACTATATGGAGATTTTCAATCTCTGAAATGCTTTTAGTTACATGAATGTAACTAAATAATGTGATAAATCATATCACAAATGAATATGACATGTGATAAATATGACATGTAAATTTGCTGAAACCCACTCTTAATGAATATTCCTTATATTTATAACCAATCTAACTCAATGAAATATTAAGTGGAGCAGTAAAGGGAAATTCAAATTTAAAATTACTGAAGACAGGGGCACCTGGCTGCCTTGGTCAGTAAAGCATGTGATTCTTGATCCTGGGATCATGAGTTCAAGCCCTACATGGGGTGTAGAAATTAAATATTTTTTATGGGGTGCCTGGGTGGCTCAGATGTGTGTGCATCTGCCTTTGGCTCCGGTCACAATCTCCAGGCCCCATGTCAGGCTCCCTGCTCAGCAGGGAGTCTGCTTCTCCCTCTCCCCCCCGCTTGTGTTCTCTGTCTCTCAAATGAATAAATAAAATCTTTAAAAATGTATTTTTAAAAAATACTGAAGATAATGCTCTATTTCTTAGGCTGGACGGAAGATACACTTGTGCTAATATTCTGTTTCTCAATACTCTTTACACTATTTACATTCTTTGGTATACAATGTTTCACAATAAATTGCTTATAAAATTTTTTTTAAAGATTTTATTTATTTACTTGACAAAGAGATCTCAAGTAGGCAGAGGCAGGCAGAGAGAGGGGGGGAAGCAGGCTCCCCTTTGAGCAGAGAGCCTGATGCGGGGCTGGATGCCAGGAACCTGAGATCAGGACCCAAGCCGAAGGCAGAGGCTTTAACCCACTGAGGCGCTCAGGCACCCCTCACAATAAATTGTTTAAAGTGAAGAACCAGCCTTCCGTCTTGAGTGTTTTCCCCTAAAAACTGAGAAAGGATTCTGGTTGCATCAAAGAACTGGCAAATTTTTCAAAATAAAAGCTTATACCATTTATATGGTATATACTTACATGCTGTGTATATAACCATATATATAACCATATATAACCAAAGATTAATTATACCATTAGTATAATCATTAAAAATAAGCAAACACATATTATAACATGCATTCCACTGGATATATCACGTCTATAGCATGTTTTATTTATCCATTCATCGACTGATGGGCAGTTGGGTTGTTCCTATCCTTTTGCTATCAGGAGAAGGAATACAAGTTTTTGTTTAAGCAACTTGTTTTTCAGTTCTTCTGGGCAAACACCAAAGAACAGAATTACTGAGTCATATGGTAATTCTACATTTAACCTACTGAAGAACCACCAAACTGTTTTTCCACTGCAGCTGCGCCATTATGGCCCTCAAGCAACGTAAGAGATTTCTGATTTCTCTACATCCTTCCCAACACTTATTTTCTGGGATTTTTAGGGTTTTTCAATTTTCTTTTTAAGGCTGTCCTATGGGGTGTGAAGTGGTATCTCACAGTGGTTTTGATTTGTGTTTCTCTAATGACTGAGGATGTTGAGCATCTTTTCATGTGCTTGTTGGCCACTGGTATCTCTTCTTCAGAGAAATGTCTATTCAAGTCCTTTGCCCATTTTCAAAGTGGGTATTGTCTTTTTGTTGTTGAGCTATAAAAGTTCTTTATACATTGTGGATATTGGACCCTTATCAGATATGACTTTCAAATGTTCTCTCTTACTCTGTCGGTTGCCCTTGACAGGGTCCTTCATGCACAAAGTTTTACATTTTTTTTTTTAAGATTTTATTTATTTGACAGAGAGAAACACATCGAGAGAGGGAACACAAGCAGAGGGAATGGTAGCGGGGGAAGCAGGCTTCCTGCTGAGCAGGGAGCCCGATGCCGGGGCTCAATCCCAGCACTCTGGGATCATGACCTGAGCCGAAGGCAGATGCTTAACGACCGAGCCACCCAGGCGCCCCAAAGTTTTACACTTTTATTAAATCCAATTCTTCTAGTCTTTTGTCTTTTGTTCCTTGCTTGTATTTTGTCATCTCTAGAATCCAGAGTCAAATCAAGGTCATGATTTATTTGTTTTCTCCTAAAAGTTTTATGGTTTTGTTCTTCCTTTTAGGTCTTTAATCCATTTTGAATTAACTTTTGTATATGATATAAAGGGTCCAACTTCATTTTTTTACATTCTGTTGTCCCAGAACCATTCATTCAAAAGATTCTCCTTTCTCCAAGGAACGATCTTGGCATTTTTTAAAAAACAATTATTTATTTGAAACAGAGAGTGAGAGAGAGATTGAGAGAAAGAGAGAGCAAGAGCAGGGGGAGGGGTAGAGGGAGAGGGAGAGGGACAAGCAGACTCCCTGCTAAGCAGGAAGCCCGACACTTGATGCCGGTGCTTGATGCCAGGACCCTGAGATCCTGACCTGAACCAAAATCAGAGATTTAACTGACTGAGCCACCAAGGGCCCCTTGGCATTCTTGTCAATAACCAATTGCCCATGAACATGTGGGAACATGTGGGTTTATTTCTGGATTCTCTATTCCACTGATATATATATATATATATATATATATATATATATATATATATATATATCTAGTCTTAAGCCAGTAGTAGTCTTGATTACTGTAGCTTCATAGTAAATTTTCAAATCAGAAGTGTGCATCTAACCTTGTTATTTTTCAAGATTTTTTGGCTATTTAGGGTTCCTTGCAATTCCACATGAATTTTAAGATAAGTTTTTCCATTTTTGAAAAAAAAAAAAAAAAAGGGAGAGGAGGCTATTGGGATTACACTGAATCTACAGATCACTTCAGAGAGTACCGCCATCTTAACAATATTAAATGGAAGATGACTTAATTTTAAAAACAAAGTTACAGGGGCGCCTGGGTGGCTCAGTCGTTAAGCGTCTGCCTTCCGCCCAGGTCAGATCCCAGAGGCCTGGGATCGAGCCCTACATCGGGCTCTCTGCTCTGCAGGAAGCCTGCTTCTCCCGCTACCGTTCCCTCTGCTTGTGTTCCCTCTCTCACTGTGTTTCTCTCTGTCAAATAAATAAAATCTTTAAAAAAAATAAATAAAAAATAAAAACAAAGTTACAAATTCCATTATCGACTTCATTGGGGAAAATGCTGTTTTGCAGCTTAGGCCAGTACATCTGCAAGGAATCTCCCCTTAAACTCATCTAACAAAATTAATAAAACTACATCACACAAAAGGTAGCAGTAGTAGACTGGGAGAAATGCAGCATAGCCCTAAATGACTTCTATGTACACTCTTAAATGTCAAACAGTCCTTTCATCTGATTTCAACAATTTTAGCAGTGTAGGAAACAGGATTATACAACAATAAATAAAAGTTTATATGACCAAAGAACTGAGAAGACAATTCTCCCTTGTTCAATCTGCTCTCTCCCCCACCCTTGCCAAGACAAATGAGAGGGAGCTGGGCAGGTTTTGGTTTTGTGATTTACAATCAAATCACAGACCTCTGACAAGGGCCTTTCACTTCTTCTAGATAACTGTTTCAAACATTAACTCAGTTGAAGATGCCCAAAGTTCCCAAAAAGGAAACATTCCAGGAGACTAAGGAAGTGATAATCAGCATACTCAACTTTTGCCTGTTTCCCCTGGACCCAAAAATGATAAACTCCTATGGCTTTAAAAACAGAGCCTCTACTCGTTACATTGTATCCAAAATTTTCCATACCCTTCTGCAACCATTTTCTCTTTCCGATAAACTCTCTAAGGTTTATTAAACATAACCTTTTAAGATATTAAATGTTCCTTCATGTCTCTGGCTGTAGTGTTTTAGCAGTGCAGGCAGGGTCTGTCACAAAGGCTGGCAGTTAACCTGTGGTATTCCCAACAAAGTAACATCAAAGTAGTAACATTGTCTCTGTCACATTAGGCTACTCCTGCCTAATTCTAGGGGAACAGCTTGAACCTCAGAGCTTCTGCTGGAGATAAATCACAATAGGGTCCAGGTCAAAGAGCACCCACGGTTCATCCTGGGCCAAAGAGAAAGTTGCCCCAGAACTTTGTTCCTTGAAGGGAGAAACTATGTCTTAACTCTAAATCCGAGTATCTCTCACCTAGCTTTCGGAATCTCTTTTATTTAGCCTACAGGATTGGATCACTAGGTATCAATTAAATATAGTGATCATCAGTATCTAGTCTAAAGATCATCAGAATCATCTATGAAACTTTTAAAAGATACAGGTTGGAAGGGTTGCCCAAGATTTACTCAGCAGAGAGGTGCCTGGATGGCTCAGTGGGTGAAAGCTTCTGCCTTAGGCTCAGGTCATGATCTCAGGGTCCTGGGATTGAGCCCCGCATCCCGCTCTCTGCTCAGCAGGTTGCCTGCTTCCCCCCACCCTTGCCTCTCTGCCTACTTGTGATCTCTCTGCCAAATAAATAAATAAAATCTTAAAAAAAAAAAAATATTTCTTCAGCAGATCAAAGAGTGGTATCCAAACATTTCCAGCTTAACATATTCCACAAGTAATTCAGTTGAGAATCTAAGGTCTAAAGAACACTTCCTTCTCTAAAATTTACTTCAACTAATTTTCCTTAAAAGAATAATAGAGGGGCGCCTGGGTGGCTCAGTCGTTAAGCGTCTGCCTTCGGCCCAGGTCAGATCCCAGAGTCTTGGGATCGAGCCCCGCATCGGGCTCCCTGCTCCGCAGGAGGCCTGCTTCTCCCGCTACCATTCCCTCTGCTTGTGTCCCCTCTCACGCTGTGTTTCTCGCTGTCAAATAAATAAAAATCTTTAAAAAAAAAAAAAA